>VDFB02075321.1:167443586-167755361 GCA_007258455.2 Sequoia sempervirens | reverse complement strand
CACTTAACCAAATTTGTAGAGAAAACCACTTGAACTGAACCTAAAAGGAAATCCAACTTAACTTGTTAACTTCTCAATGTTTCAATGTTTGATTCAAATGAAGTTTTGATGATGACATTATCAAAAGGATGATATGATGTCATCATGACAAGTGTGACATCATCATGGAGTTGGATTGCTTGAGATGGGATGACATGTGAAAAAAGGACATGGTGATGTCAACAAAGTATATCTTACAGGAAAATACAACTGGATTGGTTTTGTAGGGAAGTTCAACTTAATCAGATAAGAATTCAACTTAAAATGCTATGTTCAATTGATTAGGGAATCTTCACAAAAGGGGTGATGGTGCAATGGTGATGGAATTATGGCATCACGATGATACAACTTGCAAACTTTTGAATGTGAACTAATCTTATGATTTAATTTTGATTTATGAATGCTTGGTGTGGAAAAACTCAAGTGAAATGAACCTTCACTTTTAAACATGGAAGTTTGGATGGGCATTGGGATCCCACAAAAGCATAAGTATGTGGAAAACTTCAACCAAATAGGATTTGCAGGAAAAGCCTAATGAATTGGTTTTTTTAATTTTTCAATAAGTGCAATTTAAATGGGTACCAATTTTTTCCAAGCAAGGTCTTTTATAGAAAAGCTTAATTGGACTAGACAAGTGAAAAAGACTGTGGGAATTAACCTTTGGATTGGTTTGAAGTTGAGTTCTTGCAAAAAGTCTTACAACTTATTTCTTCATTTTTTTCCCCTTCTACATGGACTTCCAATTGGTTAGGACCTTGTGGGGAAACCTAAGGGAACAAAACCTAGTCCGAATGGATAGGTAAAACCTGCAAGCCAAAGTTTGACTAGTTCTAACTCACTTTAACAAAAAAAAAAACATTTCCTATCCCTCTTGAGCAATACTTCAACATGGGGACCCAACAATCAACAATGGGCAGGATAGGGTCAAATGCACACTTATAGGGCATAAAAGAGCAATAATGAGACACATCTAATTGGGGTACCAACAATGCCGATTGGATACAAAGGTAGTATCACATGACTAAGTCATTGTTGATTGGATCGAATTCATTGATTTGAAACTATGGAAAGAAGTATGTACCTATGACATCTAAAAAATCATTGTTGATACATTATTGCTTTAGGCTTGGGATGCTCCTAGATAATACACCCCTAGGTAACTAAAAATTCAGCTTCTTACTTTTGTTCAAGGATTTTAGTTGAAGCAAAACCATAATGGTCTACCTTAGTCGTGGACATCCATGTGGAATCTTCAATTGGTCTATCTTTTCACTTCACTAGATATTATAAATTATTAAATGTCCTTTGAATAATCCTCTTGTCTAAAATTTCTTCTATCCATTCAACATATTGTTCTAACATATTTGATATCTAGGAAAATTCTATTTCAATTACTTTGGCACTTACTCCATGATAATCATATAGGTGTGAAATATTGAATATGCATGATATCCAAAATTCCTTAGGCAACTTGATCTCATATGTATTACTCGAAAGTTTCTTAACTATCTTGCATGATATAATTTTCTTTTTATTCAACCTATTGTATGTTCCTTGTGGAAATATTTTTTTTCTCAATTAAACCATGACCATATCTCCAATCTCATATTTCTTATGCCCTCCTTTCTAATCTTCTTACTTATCATGCTCTCCTTCGTGATATTTGATTTTCACACTTCTCATATTTCTTATGCCCTCCTTTCTAATCTTCTTACTTATCATGCTCTCCTTCGTGATATTTGATTTTCACAATTCTCTTATGCTCTCCTATCAATTTTTGCAACTATTAAATATTTCTTGGACTCTACCTATACACAATATAGAATAATGTTCTTATAATTTTTTTCACTAAAGTATTGTACAAGAACTTAGCTTGTGGTATCTCCAAGTTCCAACCACTAGTTCTTTCACTTGATAAAAACTTTAACAAAATTTCCAAACTCCTATTTACTACAATTTGTCCATCAATATATGGGTGACATACTAAATTAAACTTCAAATTAATATTCCTTTTTCCACAATGTTCTTCAATGAACAATAAATTTAACATCTCTATTTGAAACAATACTCTTAGGCAATCCATGCAATCTCATAATTTCTCTAAAACTAAATTAGTGATGGGCACAAAAACATTAGTTTCTTAAAAAACTAAATTGGGGGAAAGCACAAAGTTGTATCATTATCTTATAAAGGAAACATACAATATTTTTCAACTTTTTAGGAGGAAGCACTTGAAATCAATGTATATGTTTCAAATTTCGAAATGATGTGAACTAACGAAACACACATGCTTCAATCTAGTTTATGATTATATTAAAAAAATAAAAATAATTTGGTATTTTTGCTCTTGAATATCATTTTTATATATACATCTTAAATGGGTGTAAAGCTTCCCCCAATGTCTAATTAACTAGTGCAGATGATCATCCACACAACTTAATGGACCTGAAGATCCCTAAACTAAGTAGTTCATCATTCAATAGAGGACTTCATTAAATTATCAACTAGGGAGTCATAGACTTTAGATGATGTTGGAAACATATATGCATTTAGGAATTCTAAACATCCTACATTGACTGAGTATAGGTAAATTGAACACAGATAAATGCATTAAAAGCTTTTAACCAAAATTGACTTTTGTAAGGCCCAACCATACATGCTTAAGTTGCTAACCATTGTGCTTCCTTCGGTAAGCTCTATTAGTATAGTTGGTCAATTCAATTTGATGGATTATGCAATTTTGTTTTCATAGGAGTTATATGATGTAGGATGCATAGGGTAATTGTACGTGTTCTTGTAGAATGATCTAGGTGGTAAAACGTGAACTTTATTGTGAACTCAATCATTAGAAAATGAAGATAAATTAAATATTTAGGATTGGTTAAAAAGTTGGACATGGTATTAACATATTGCTCATGTGAATGATGTATTAGTGTGTAAACTTGATTATAGAAATTGCCAAAAAGCTTTAGTGTTTAGAAGATTGGGCAAGTGATTGCTTTGTGCAAGTGATAGTAATGATGCATAGAGTTTTCTTTAAAAAGTCTTGTACATTTCCTTCTTAAACATGAATGCACATGAATGACATCATAGCACATGAAATGGTATGATTGGGTGATTTTTGATTTATATCATTATAGAAAGACTTCTTATCCTCCTTATGATGATGTACTTGCATAGATGGAATTGATAAGCGTTTTAATCCTTGCATTGTCACTCATTTGATTTGATGTGATTAAGATAGTAATTGTAATTTATTTACAACAAGACCAAGCTTATTGTAACTTTTGGTGCATTACTAAGATAAATGACTCTAGAGGTTTAGATAATAATCACCTTAAACATAACCCTTTTATCCTAAATTCTATTTTATGTGTATGACTGACATCTTCATATTATAAGCTTTCCTTTATGTAAAAAAAATGCATCCATGGCCAAATATTTGATCTAGGATGAACAAAGAGATTTGATTAGAATGATGACTTGAAAATGTTGTGTCGGACAATTGTAAGTAGGATCAAGTCAAGTGTGAATAATGGAGGTAAGCATAATTGAGAAGTTAGGATTTTGGAATATAATTGTTGACACACCAAGTTAGATTTGAATTCAAACCATTATGTTGCATTTATTTCTACAAGTTATAATCATAGAAAATACTAATGTGAAAGACTAGGATGGCACATTTTAAGCTTCAAGGTCAAGTTATGAACATCCAAATGTTGCCAACCAAGTATGAATGAGGTATGTAAAATTAATTATTTTCAAGTCAACAAATTGATTGTCAATACATATATATAAATATGGATCAATTAGGTTATTCATTTTCATGGAGTACCAACGATTGGAGAAAGTGTGTATATGGCCAATGGGTGGAACAAGAGGTTCAATTAGGACCCTAGCTAACTTATTTCATGTCAGAAAGTGTATATGAAAGTGACAAATGGAGGGTAGGTGTGAAATACCGTATGTAAGCTATTACCCCAAGTTTCAAGCATGAAAAAAGTGAAAATTAATGTTGGAAGGCTATTTTTGAACCCCAACTCAAACTCAAGTATCTAGGGGAAGGGTACATTAAGAGGAGGTTAAAAAGGAG
This sequence comes from Sequoia sempervirens, assembly GCA_007258455.2. Lineage (NCBI taxonomy): Eukaryota > Viridiplantae > Streptophyta > Pinopsida > Cupressales > Cupressaceae > Sequoia > Sequoia sempervirens. Next base: position 167,751,229 of record VDFB02075321.1, on the reverse strand, counting down.
ATTGAGCCTGTTTTTGGGGGAGGATTTTTCTTTTGGGAAGTTTTTGGGGCTGTCTCCAAAAAGAATGGAGGGAGAGGTTTGTCAAAAAATTCCTATGGCTGCTTTGTCTAAAAAGAGGTAAGTTGATGTTCTTAACCCTTTTGTTGTTGTATAGCCTTATGGTGTTGAGCTGGGAGATTGATACAATATGGTTGTGTAAATTCTACTCCTTCTGGGTCTTCTGTGTGCATGTAAAAATCTGTGTGTTTCTTTATGTGTTGCGATGGGACTTGAGTTGAAAACATTATGTTATAGAATCTGGGTTGAATGCCATTATATGTGTAGTGAATACTCATGAAAGGGTCCTTGTTGAGCCTCTTGGCTCAGGGGTTGGTGAGAGCTTCCATGGCTTGATGACATATATGGTAGGGTGGATAGAGTGTGTTCTCCCCCATTTGGCTAATTTTTGACAGATATGCAGGTGTAGCTGGCTTTTCTTCTCATTGTTTTGCAGTCTCATAAATTTACAAATGGTTGTTAGTTGCAACAATAGATATCAGATAAAACATCAAAATCTATAGACAGGGTTGAATCTATGTGCAGTTCTTATTCCTCAAGTTAAATAAATGGTAATGTCCATATTGTTCAGGAAGGAGAAACTGGTTAGGTTTTTCAGTTACAAAATTTAGATAAGTCAATGAAAACTCTATCAGTGTGTAAGCAAGTAGTGAGAAAAATAAATAAATAAATAAAATAAAATTTGAATTTAATGTGCCTGTCAAGTCCATTCCAAATGGGTAATGTTGTATTTTGTTATTGTTGTGTATGGGATATCAAAACACATAAATAAGATAAGAAATTCACATTTGCAATTATGGTAGGAAGTGCACCAATGTTTCTAATATTCTATAGAGATAGTATTTTACAGATTTTTAAACATTGTGATCCTAGAGATCTACGTGTGTTTTTTTTTAAATTTTAATTGAGTATATGAAAAAGGAAGAGAATGGGGGAAAATTTAATCCCCAAATTTTCGAGAGTACTTCTCTGGCAACATCACACCCTTGAAAGGATCCTTGTAGTTCCATGATAAAAATGTTGGGTTTTGTCTCTTGGGTAATACACAAACTCTGTTGCTGTGCAAAATACTGGACATGGATTATGTCAAATCACAAAGTGCAACAAACAAAACAAAACAGGAAAACTCATTGTTTGGTAACAATGGTGTGAGACCCCTGTCAAATAGGGTAGAACAAACAAAACAAATGAAGAGAAAGAAAACAAAGCAATGTTGCACAACATCACAACCCTGACCAACAACCATCATTGCAGCTTTCAATCAACAGAAAGAAATGCCAAACTTTAATTTGTATCCAAGAAAATAGAAGATAAGAATAATATATAGAGTCAAAATAAATGAGAAATTTCTCGAAAGCCTGTTGTTGGCAAACGTGCATAAGCTGCAAATGCCTTCCTCTCTTGAAAACCCTATGCAGTCACACACGATTGATGCCCATTGAACTGTAGCTACAAGGGCAAAAAGAAAACAAATAAAAAAAGGAAAAAAATAAAATAAAGGTAAATACAATGTTAGGGTTTTATCTCCTTGTTCGAGGCGACCTGGAAAGCGCATTGATGGCTACCTTGCATCCGTATCAATGCAGAATGATTAAAAGAATCTCAGGCGTTCATCTTTTTTCGCCATTTTCATGGCTATCTCCTTCGTTTTTGCTGCCTTCCCGCCACGTTAGGTTTCCACTCCACCAAAGTCTCCCGCGTTGGCATTATCTCCACTTCCCAAGTGTGGCCAGCTGTAGCTGAAAATAAGGTTTTGGCGAGGGATTTAGAGTATGTTTATTAAAATGAAAATTCTGTCAAGATTCTAATAATGAGCATATTTAGGTTTTAATACCAAGAGCATAAAGGCAATATGGCACACAACCCATAAAATCAATTGAATGCTGGATAATAATAAAAGAATAAAAGTCTTAACAGCCGACTCACTTTTTACGAAAACAATTAATAGTTTATTGAAATAAAGAAAAAAACGTACAATTACAATTACATTATATAACTTAACGATGACATATATAACTTAACGATGACATACATTGGTTGGGTGAAGATTTTCTTGCCCACTTCTGAATATTTTTTAATTGGAGCTCCAATAGATTTGTTTGGGATATAAAAACCTTTATTATAAAAATTAATCATGGAATTTGTATTGATTTATCATTTATAATTTTATTTTTATTTGAACAGTGTAGAAAAGTAACAATAAGTTGTATAAGCTTTTAAAAGAAAATAAAATCATTTGTTTAAATGTTAATTTATTTGGAATGTAAATCTCAATAACTTTTTTTTTTTTGTATACTCATTAGATATATTAAATTTAAACCCAACTATGTACTAGATAAATATATCAAAATGCAAATCAAGAAACATGTATTCTAGAAAATAGAATAGTAGCCAACATTATTTTAAATTGTATATTTAAAATAAAAATAAATAATAATGAAAATTTGAAATTTAGACTCCATATTGCTATGGACATTGTAAAAAAAAACAAAACAATATTTCAAAGTAAAAATAAAATTTGCAAGTTTAATCAAAAACTCCTTCATGGAAGCTCCGCTTCTCCTCTAACACCATTGTAGACTTTAGACCTGCAAAGAAACCAAAAAAAATAAAAAATCTTTTGCATATTGTGGAGCAAGAAAAGATTAGGTTGCCTTTTTCTATTTTGCACTTGTAAATTAGGACACCCAAATAAAAAGATTGAAAATGGACTTCAAATATGTTTTCAATCGGTTGACTTATTAGTCTTTGATTTTAAATTACTTTCTATTATTGCATTGAAGTCATTATGTGAATCAATGGTTTTTTTTTTAAAAAAATAGTCCAAATCAAGAATTTATAATATGAAAGCTTTTTAGGTGTTAAAAAATCATATATTATAAAAGCTTTTTAGGTGTTAAAAAATCATATAAGGAGAAGATAGAAAGAAACATGGGAGATTTTAAGTTGGTTTAAAAAAAAAAAAAATAGTCCAAATCAGAAATTTATAATATGAAAGCTTTTTAGGTGTTAAAAAGTCATATAAGGAGAAGATAGAAAGAAACATGGGAGATTTTAAGTAGGTAAAAATATGTTTGAAGGATGGTAAGTCACGAAAATAGAAATAAGAAGGAAATAGAATTAAGAATATAAACAAGGAATTTAAAACATTTAATCTAAGGCATTTTAATAATTAATACTTGTTGGTTGAATATTTTGCAAATTTGTGAGGTTTAGCAAAATGGTGGTTTCAGCCAAAGTGTGTGAGATAAAACTCTCCTAATTAAGGGAAGGCTCCCCCTTTCCTACTAACTAAAACAAATATGGGTGGAACGATAACCTTTCCTCTTGTTTCAGGAAAGATTAAATCCTTTTCTCTTTTCAGAAAAGTAACATTAACTTTTAAATAAACTCTTACAACAGCTTGTAATAAAATCAAGAGAAAGGAAATGAAGTTTCCTGAAAGCTCAAAGACTTATGTCACTTCTTTCGGGACGGGAAAATAATTTCAAGCACAAAGTCTTGAAAATCTAGATCCTATCTACCCTTTTGAAAGATAATCTAATGACAAAATACAACACAAGACAACACAAAGTCTACAAGTATGATGTATCTATTAACTATTACAAATGAGAATTATTACGAGCACAAAGACTTGCAATTCTTCTTGATTTCTAAATTCAAATTATGAATTCAACCTTCAACATTTGCAACACAAAGTCTACAAATATTTCAATTGAAGCTCTCCTTAGCAATTTTCCACAATCTCCAAATAATCACAAAGTAATGCCCCAAAATGACATAAGAACACAATGGATGCAAAGTAGGACTTCAACACAAAGTCTGAAATTTCCAACTCTTTGATATTACTTGAAAGATAACAACTTATAACTATAAAGCTCAAAGTCTTTATGAGTACAAAATTCTGCAGAATTTTCTTACTTGCCAAAAAGATAAAAATTACAAAAGACCCTCTCAAGTATTTATATGAGAGAGGTCATGAGAAAAATGTGGGAGGATCCCAGCTAACTTGAGAAATTCTCTCAACCACCAACTACTTGCAATTGACTTATTCCAAATTACAAGTCCTATTGTAATTTGACTTGTAACTTGATTACATGTAATTACAATCTTCAATAATGTGAGTAGCATGGCCACTTGCCATTACAATTTATGACTTTACATGTAATTTGTCAAAACAAAATTACAAATGCATAATTGAAATTATTCTAAGTGTCCAAGACACGACTCTAACTACATCATCCTTCATCTGCGATGATCTTCATGCTGCTTTAGGATTTTAGAACTTGAAGTATTCAAGATTGGTGAAGACATTTTGAACTTGGAACGGGAATTTGCATTCTTAATGATTTTTGTGTCCTTGGCGAACTTCAACCTTATCACAGGCCTGGAATAGTAACATTTCTTTAGGAAGGAAGTTCTTCTCTTCGTTGCGTTATTTTTCTATGCTTGATTTACTTTGTCCCTAGATGGTTTCATGAGGATTGTTGACCTTTGGGCTGCTCCATGAATTACTGTTGTATCTCTTCTTCTTTTGTTCACTGATGAAGAACCCATAACACCTTATTCAAGATGAAATTGTTATAAAACAATGCCCATGCCTTGATTTGTTGGTTTGATAAATCATGTGTGTAAACAAGACTGACAAGGGAAGGGATAAATTGATGCAAAAATGGGCTCACAAGTGAATTTCGGGTTTTGGAAGGCTAATAACAAGTGCATAGTGTAATCGGGATTTTTGGAACATATTGCAAGCTAAAAAGTGCAAGGTAAAATAAGAAGTCATTGCAAGTTTATTTTTAAAACTTCTACTTGCATTTGCAGTCAAAATCCCCTACTTGCAGTTGATTTATAAAATTTCGATTTGCAACCAAGGGCATCATTTTTCTTTCTTTTTTTCGCAGAAAATGGAAATGAGATGATGGAGAAATATGAATGAGGTGAAATGAGGCAAATGAAAATGAAATGGAATGAATGAAGGGCGAATGGAAAGGATTAAATTATGATGGCAATTTTTAGTAATGGAGGTATTTCAAAATGAATGATAATGAAAGGATGTTTCAAAGAAGAAAAACGTGTTTTGAAATGAGATGAAGGTGTATGAGATGGAAATGGCGAATGAAGAAATGGATAGCTGAAAATAAATGACGTTTTCAGCTAATAAAAGGTGTTTTCAAATAGAAAGCAATGGAAACATGTTTTAGAAGGAAATGGAGGCATATGGCATTTTTATTAAACAAAGAAGAAAACACGTTTTTCATTTAAAGCATTCTTATCATATGCGAACTCAGATTTACACAATGGCGTCCCAAAAAGTTAGAGATTAAAGACATTAAAATGAAGAGAAACAACAAAAATAAAGAGGAATAGACTTGCAACAAGAGAAATCGGGTTTTCAAAAGGCCATTACAAGTTCATTTTTTAGAAATTGGGTTTTTTATGACACATTGCAAGTTTATTTGCTCTAAAAAGACCAAATCAGGCTTTTTGAAGCATGTTGCAAGTCACTTAAACTTGAATCAGACCATTTAAAAGTCATTACAAGTGACTTTAAAGAGCAATCGGGCTTTTGAGGACTAAATGCAAGTTAACTCATATGCAATCAGACCTTTTTCAAGTGACTGCAAGTGACTTAAGTGATGTCCTTTCTCAACCTTTTTCAGAACTTTTTGAAGTCATTACAAGTAGGGGATTTTGACTACAAATACAAGTAGAAGTTTTAAAAATAAACTTGCAATGACTTCTTAATTTTCCTACCTTGCACTTTTTAGCTTGCAATATGTTCCAAAAATCCCAATTACACTATGCACTTGTTATCAGCCTTCCAAAACCCGAGACTTGAGAGAGAGAAAGAGAGGGTAGAGGGTAGAGGGAGAGACTTGAGAGAGAGAAAGAGAGGGTAGAGGGTAGAGAGTAGAGGGTTTGGGGTTTAGGGTTATGGGTAGAGGGGACATAGATGGCTGCGAAGGTGGTGGAGCATTTGGCATTTCTACATTTTCATTCTCAACTGGTGGATTTTCATTCTCAACTGGTGGAATTTGTGCATTCTCATTCTCAACAGCCATAATGCCTTATTAAAGTTAAAAAATAATTAATCTAATTAAAATTAGACAATATAAAAGAAAATATTATAAAAATACCCTAGTTTTTAAAAAAAATCCAAAAAAAACAATACTTTTGAACAAAAATCTATAAAATTCTCTAATTTTTAATACAAATACATAAGTAACACTATTTTTAAATCAAAATCCATAAAAAAAATCATTTTTTTTTAATCAAAATCCATTCTAAACTCAAATTTTTTCATAAAAATTCAATCAAAAACCCTATTTTGAAAAAAAATCCACAAAAAACTAATTGAAATTATCCAAATCTAATTCAAAATTGAATCAAAGCAAATAAAAATCTAAAATCTTACCTTTTCAAATCGGATGTTGGCGAAATTGGATATCTGTTACGTGAAAAACCTCCTCACTGTGCGCCCGCGGGTTGTTTGACCGTCAAATGATTTTAAAACAGCCATAAATTTGTATATATATACTTTTTACAAATCGGATATCCAATATGGAAAACTAGGATTGGTGTTTGCTTTGGTGGTGTGTACTGATACCTAAGCCTAAAAAAGGTCAACATGGTATTTTCGCGTTTTTAGGTCGATGAAAGACGTGTTTTTTTTCCTCATTGCCACTTTTTGGCCCACCATGATCCTGCACATACCCTAAAGCAAACTTGATTTTTCAAATTGAATTCATGTTTTACCTCAGTATTTGTTACCAACTCCATAGCATTTTCTTCCAAGCTTTGATTGTCCTTCACATCTTCAAAGTCTTCAATGGTTGCAAGCTGCAAGTGTGATTCTTCTTCCACTGTAATGCTCTCTTCCTTATCAACTATCATTGCTACAACTTGTTTGCTTTGCTCTTTGTCTGCCTGCAACAAAGTCTTCATCTTCTTAGCTTGCTTTCTCTCTTGTCTTCTCTTCATCCTAATCTTCTCAATAGGCCATGCCACCCCTTTCTTGATCTTCAAGTGCCAACTTGTGACTCTTTTGAGCAACTGTTCTATCATTTCCATGTTCCTTTGCATCATTTACCTTAATTCTTTGATCTCTTGATCAATCTCCTTTTGCCTCATCTCTTCCTCTTTTATCTTCCTCTCTTTTTCCTCTTGTTTCTTCTTTTTCATCTCTTCCTCTGCCTACAAACATCTTCTTATCACTTCCATCTTTTAGATGGTCACTAAGCAAGTCTCTCCTTGCTTCAACTCGACTTTTCTCTGCCTTCTCTTGGCAGCAACCAGGCTCTTCCTAACCTACACACAACCACAAAACTGAAACCACAAACCAACACTATCCCAGACCTTTTTCTGAGCTCTGATACCAATTTGATGCAATACAGAGGGTGAAAAACAATCTATCTCAATCTATTTAACAAAACTCTAATCAAATGCCTAACTTGTCCTGTCAATGACTCAAACCTTCTTCACAAAATCTTGTTTTCAAGGTACCAAACTAAGATAAAGGCACAAAAATTCTTGTTTCATCTTCAAGACACCTTAAGCATCATTGAAATAACTGAGTCAAACACAATTCCCAATCTTAACACTTCAAATGTGAAAATTCTCGAGCACAAAATCACAATCTTAAGCAATTTTTTTCTATGCACAAAGTAGGTGATGGTTCTCATACCTCCACTGCTTTCAAAACTTCCCTAATGGGTCCGACATGTTTAATTTGGTCTGCCAATACTAATAGATCCAATTCCCAAGGTTGTTTCATGGGTTTCCACCAAACCCCATCTTGTAACCCTCTTGATTGCTCTTCCAAGCATTGTAACAGTGCTAGGGAATCACCGAATGAGCCCAAATATTCAACACTTACACCTGAAACCTCAATAATCTTGAAGAACACAATATAATTGACTTACAAACCAATTTTCAGAGGGTTCTAATTAATAGAAATGGAGTTATGCATTTTTGAGAGCTTGCTGCCCTGTTAAAATCTGAACTTAACTGTTTCTACCAAAATGAGCATAACTTTCTTAATATTCAATGAAATAACCTCAAACCAATTCCAAAAGAAAGATAACCCATTCCTCTATCCAACCATATAAGATTTAGTTCATTTGGAGGCCATACCTGCACGTACAATTCGTTGTAACATGACTGTTACAGAGAAATTTGGAAATTGCAACCACAAAAACCTTCATAACTTTCATTCTACTCCATGAAAATGAATGAAATCAAAACCAAAAAAAATTAGACTCTTAGTTCTATAATTCCAAATGACTATCCCTTCAGGATCAGGTCGTACATACCCGTACAAGAGACTAAAACACAAAATTACCAGTCAAAATACATAAATTCAATTAAAAATAGAGGTTTTCTCATTAATATTCATTGTTTACATCCCTCCTCTCTTGCCTCGAAACCAAGAAGGATTATTTATGCCATTTCAAACACAACTAACTCAAAACTAATCGACCAAACTACCTTTACACCTACCATGACTCTTGGTCTTCCAATTTTACCTTTTTGCCATTTTGACAACATTGCATATTTTGCATATTTTGAAACTTGACCCCTATAATACCCCAAATACATCCAAGATGGTCTTTTATGACCTTAAACATTCCTTTTACATGACATTGACCCTTCATATCCTTTTACAAGCAATTTTGCAACTCTTAGCACAATTTTGCACTTTTTTGCAAATATGACAAAATTTGATAAATTGAGACCAAATGACCACACCACCTATGCAAACACCTATCAAATGACTTAAACACCATAAAATGGTCTTGAGAGACCTTATTGAATGACCCCTAATCCTTCCTACAACATTTATTTACAAATAGGCCTCATGGAGGCTTGAAAGCAACAAGGTGCTCCTGCACCAGGAAAGGACAAATTTTTTAACTTAGACAAAATTTGTATAGATGGACATGGTTTTTTAAAAGGGGGACAAAATGTGGTAATGTAAAGTAAGGTTTTTTTTTACTCTTATACATAGGCCTCAATAGACCTATTACCTTTTAGTACCATTTCTTTTAGTGCAATTCTACTCTTTCATACATCTCTACTAACACATACCATAAGGTTTGATATATTGAGAGAATTGTTCTTCTATATCTTCATTCCATATGTACCTTTGGCTATGTAGGGAGATATAGTATATTAGAAATTTTGGCTTATCAAATAGAAAGTCTATCAAAACTTGGGTGTGATAAATTAGAGTAATACTAGTTTTTTCAACGAGATACAAATTTTAATTAAAATTTTATATTTTTAGGGTTTGAGGTCTGGGATAAAATATTTAGGACATGGAATATAGTAACATGATTTAGGGTTTAGAGTTTTAGGTTAAATAAATTTTGAATTAGGATTAAATAAGGTTTGAGATTTATCAGTAAATAATCCTAGGGTATACATTAGGTTTAGGTTTGAGGATTGAGGGTTTAATGTCTATGAAGTGGGTTTCTTGATTTATGGTTTGGTTAACATTAGAATAAATAGGGTTTGTAGATCATAGTTTGTTATGTAATTTTTGGTTTAGAATGTAGTGTTTAGTGTTTATGATGTATAGGGTATTTAATTGGTTTAATATGTTTTGTGGTTTAGGTTTTAATATGTAGGCTTTGGGAAACCTTTCAAATTTTTTGACATTTGAGGTTTAAATGGTTTAGGATTCAATGGAGTTCAAGGTTTTAGGTTTCAATTTTGATATTACAATAGAAGTTTAATTTTTTTTTAAGGTTTGGAGTTTAATATGTAGGGGTTGGAATTTGTTAGGGGTTTGAGATTTATTTATGTATAGTGAATTAGGGCCCTATACAACATTATCTAGGGGTTAGGGGCATACTATGGACATGTTGATTCCTATTATGCATAAATATAGATGTTTAATCAAGATTTTTGCATACTTATATTAGTAGATCTAGGTGTTAATCATTAGAAGACTACATGATAATTTTTCATAAAGATTATTATAGAGGGATTAAATTGCATCATGCATATTTGTAGGTAAACATATAAAATCTTAGTGAAGATCAAGTAGGTAAAATTTTCTCACAAAAGAATAAATTATATGATAGGGAATAAAAGAAATAGATTTAGGGAATATGATTAGGAAATATGTTGTGATTAGTAAAATAAAAAATAAGAGAGGCTAGACCATTTCAAAATGAATATCATGTTCAACAAGAGATACAAATTGAACAAGATGTTCAAGGAAAATTTGAGGTTAAAGAAATTGAAATTGAATACAAAGATAAATGTGAATAATAAGTTGAGCTTTAGGAAACTGAAAATGAACAAGAAGATATTGAGAAATAATTTGCGGTTCAAGAAATTAAAGTTCGGAAAGAAGTTGAAGAAAAAATGAGGCCCACAAAATTAAAGTTCAACAGGAAGTATTAAAGAACAAGTTGAGGTTTAAGAAACTAAATCTAAACAACATTTTTTTATTAGATAAAATGGGAACATAGGGTCCCAAACCTATTACAAACCAAGCCCATAGATAGAGACTAATTCAATGTCCCTCCATATGGGACTAAGATGTGACTACACCCAAACTACCTAGCACAAACCAACATAGCTACAATCAAAATGAATAAAACAAAAGAGTACTCAAGGATCTAGCCTAATAATTCTAGATCCAATCATATTCTATCTCACACCTTTCACTCCAATATGATATTGAGATATAGACTTGGGAAGACATTTCTTCCACTTTTCTACAACTATTTAGGAAATATTATCTTCTAATTCTTCAAACCTAGGAGAAGTGTGTGTGGATTCCCCTAGAAGACCCATCCATGTGTATAAAAATTTATTAGAGGAATATTGAGGGGGAGTATCCAAAAATATAACAACCACATCAAAAGAAAGTTGAAGCTAATTTGAAATTGATGGAATAGTAGACTAAGTAATCAAAGCAAAAGATGTGTTGGACTCACCAATAGGAGCTGGAGGATGAACAAGAACAAGATTAAGTAGATTCACACCAATAACATGAGAAACACCATCGAGAACCATGAGGAGAAGGGGAAGAGAAGATCCAACATCTTGAGAAGACTCATGATGGACTATGAGGAACCATCAATAAGAGAGTCAAAATAATGAATATTCAGGTGATCTTTATAGGAATCCTCCACTATGTCATCACACCCTTGCACTGGGAGAGAAGACATTTAGAATCCAAGTTGTTGATGTTGATGCATTGTCTACATATGAAGGGGAGACCCTCATAGTTAAGTGATTGAATAATAAGACGTTGAAGATGAAATTGAAGTCTAATAAGATGTTGAAGAATGCACATATGATCCTAGGGAAATTTGACTTCATAATATGAGATCAACCTCATACATATGGGTGAGGATGATATTTCAAAATGATTCTAGATGAGAATATGGTATCATACCATACAATAAAAACACATGTTATAAAATAATTTCGGATGAATTCTTTGAAGATAAATCACTTATTGGAAAATCACAATTATTTTCAAACTTGTTAAATGAAGATAAATGAATCTTGTTCTAGAATTGTTAGATGTTTATAACAAGAAAAAATATGATACTAAATAGACAATTATTAAAAATTTACAAGTGGTCTCTAATGCAATTGGAAGAACAAGTTGAAGTAGCGACCTAAGTGGGACATTTGGGGAATTAATAAATTTAAAATAAAGTAAAGTTTCACATGCAATAAATATGTGTGAGAAATTGTAATAATTATGCATGTTTCAAGAAGAATAGTTTAAAGATACACAATAAAAAGGAACTAAATTGATGAAATTATTGAAAGTAATTGGATAAATATTTGTAGAGTTCTTGAAAAATACATAATTAAAGATGATGTGAATAGATAGATAATTAAATATTGGATTGATCATTCTCATGTTAGAGGTATATCATACAAATCATGGGTGAAGATCATACTAACTTTCTTCATCCAAAATTATTTTTAGATAAAATTTAGAGTGAGTCTTTTGAAACATTCAAATAAGAATTTCCATTGCTAAATATTTCTTAATGATCATTCAAGAACTTAATACCCTCTTTTGTAGATATAAACAAAATACATGGAACTTATTTTTGTTAGAATCATCTTGAATTTCATCTTCATCTTTAGACATACAAGTACGTAATAGAAAAAATAGTCAAATCTACTCATCTCTACCAATAAAAGTCAACTTGTGAAGTTCCTTTATTTGAAAATAGAAAGGTTCATGTGAGATTGATTTGGATTATATTCAAATAACATGTACAAATTTTTTGGATTTGAATTTTCTTTGATAATTAAAATTATTGATGGTTCAATATAATTTATTTGGATAAGATTTGAATATGAGAAATGCACATTTAAGCTCGGAATTGATATGAAATAGCATCCTTAAAGAATTCCAATTGCTTTTTAATGAGTCTATAAAAAAAATAGTCTTATATACCCAAAGATTCAATATTTCCATGGTGTATAGTGGTTGGTTAAACAATTTCATGAGTGAAAAAATTGATTCCTACATGGTTGTACTCTTTGTTTGGTAGAGCTTATGGAGAATTTATAAATTTAGGCCTTTATTTGAGATTCAAAATTAGTATTGATACTTGAGAAATTAGCAATATTTTTGCATGTGTGTTACAAACATGTAGAATTTTATTTTGATATAGTAAAAAAGGGAATGAGTGAGAAAGTGATAATGAAGAAAGTCCACTTTTATTTCAATGATGTTATTATGCATGATAGAAGCTATGCAGCTCATTGTTTTTCTATGTTCTTTGAAGATCTATATTAGTGACATATAATAAATGTAGCATCATAAATTTTCAACCTTGACAATTTCACACTATGTTTTGCTCCCTCTTAAGTGCATGGACCTAATTGTACATCTAATGTCCTAAATTATGCATTCTACGACCTATTAGAACCTTCAAATTTTGGCAAAATTTGAAGGTGTCGTGTCAAAATTTTAATACAACACTCAGAAATGCATTTACTATCAGAAATGCATTTACTACCTTAAAATGCCTACTTTAGAATTTTCACCCCAGATGCATATAGGAGCAGCATTTGACATATAGATGGATGTAATTATCCAGATCTAAAATAGTGGAGTTGACGGCAGGTCATGAGAAAACCATATGGGTTCCCTACATGGTGCAGACCTTTTTATTTCATATGTTCTCTTTTGGGTATAGTCGAAACTATGAGCATAAGAATTCACAAGCAATTCATTTCAGTGGCAGTCAAAATGACCCGGTTGAAAGTAAACAATGACCTGAAGGAAAATCTCTCTGGAGCCAATTTAGAATTTTCTCTCTGATGAGTACTATAGAAGAGAAAAGAGAATCAGGTTTAAAAGAGGATATTTCTATGAATGATGAGAAAGATAAGATATTACTGGGAAGCACTATACTTTTATAAAATACAGGAAGCTAAAATGATGGCCGATGCAGATACAATCAATGTCCATGGGTTTAAGGCAACAAAGATATCCAATAGATTACAATATTGAATTATAGTGACATCAAGGACACTTTTGATGATACCAAGCCCGGAAGCATCATCCTCTACAGAATTAAAAATGGGCTTATTATAAATACGCCTATCTTTGGGGAAATAACCTTCCCTCTAAGAAAAGAGATTTACATAAACCTAATGTTGATCTAAACAAAATGGAAATTTTCGTTTGAGGAAAACTTTTGTAATTCAAAATCGGAGAATGGAGGAGATTTTGATCTTGTACTGACATTTTGCTCTCAGGGATAAAAAGCGTTCCAAGCTTGTGAGTGATGAAATCAGCTACATTGAGATTTTTATAGCATTTTGAATAGTGACGATAACATAAATGATAAGGATCCACCACACAAAAAGAAGGAAAAGATGGATTTTGCAAGGCTTTTAAAACTGTGTTCCCATTCCAGTGAAAGAAAATTTGGAAATCTAGAAGATATTACAAAAGGCATCAATGCTCTTTATTTTTCAATCGTAATGCTTTTAAACGAGGCATCTTGGTACACATCAGAGCATCTCAAGTATATATATCGGCGGGGTGGATAAAATGATAGTCAACATATTCACAGAAAAGCGCATGAATACTTGAAGGACTGTGTGTGCAATACTTAAGATGTGATCTCCCTTTTCACTTGGCTTGATCAGTGTTCTCAGCTTGGGCAATGCAGAGGTATCCCAGACTATCACAAATTATAAGATGAAGTCCACGGAGGGTATGTCCCTTGCATTTCTAATAATATGGAGACTTATTCAACCTCTTTGATATTGGCTTAAACCAAGTAACTCTTCCTACATAGTACCATATAGCCACACAATATCACTACTATAGCATTTCTTTCACTAGCTTCATATTATGGTTACATGTATAAATGGGCGGAAGCAAAGATTACAAACTTCCTTTCGTGGTTTGAAAGCAAAAAAGAGGTATTTCATTTGAAGGGAGAACCAAAAGAGGAATCAGACAGTGAATATAAACACAAAACATCCAACACAAATTTTTAATGTTCTATCAAAGCTTTTGGAGAAATACATCTAAATATGGATGAAAAATCCGCTAGTTTGGCTGCGAGGAAACCTAGGAATATATGTACTGGAGAAGGAGACCTATATTACATGACAACAAAGGTTCATATATAGCATAAATATGCGGGTCTTGGACAGCAAAATGTTGATTCTTCCTCTTAGAGCCGATAGGATGAAATTTCATTCTTACCATGCAATCATCAAAAAATGCTTACAAAGAGCGATGATAAAGAGTATGACTCTATTTACGCATTAGAAGATAAGGATGAATCTAACAAGGTAAAGAAAGCCGAATGTGACAGTAGTAATCAGAAGGATGAACGATTTGAAGAAGAAACAGGTATACATGTGAAGGCAATTATATTCAAAGGATTCGAGAGAAGACAATGGATGCAAATATGGCAGTTATTAACTACGAAGGATAGAAGAATTCTATCTGAGGTTGTAAGTGCCTTAATTATTATACAACGCAAATCTACGCATAATGTTGTGAGAATAAAATAAGTAGTGAATTGCAGCGGCATTTTATGACTGTGATTGAAGCCAATAGTTTCGATGGAAAATGACAAGGGTGGTGTATTTGAAGGGCTGGGCTTAAATGTCACACACTAAGCTTTGACTCCTTAGTGTGTGGATGTGGGCCCCTTAACCTGTTCCGTTCCTCTGCCCAAATCCGTTTGCTTAAACCATTGCCGTGACAGTCAGCGGTTAGCAGTCAGGCTGTGGGCCCATTCCTGTCACCTAACGTCCCTGTTCGTTTCCGTTCAAGAAATAGTCACCGTTTGAGTTTGAATTCAAACACTTTTCCCGCGTGTTTGATTGCATAAACCGAGAGCGCATGGAAAAAGGCCCTCACGTCTACCTCGCCCATGGGACAATATTACATTTCGAATAAGAAAAACAATTGTTGACAACATTTCTCTTGTGAGTGAATATTCTTCCTCTCAAAGATAAATGTCTTGGACTTGCTTCGATTGATATTACTTGTGATATTAAGACTAGATTCAGTGTTGGATAAAGAAATTGTAAATATTCAAGATTCTCAAAAATTAGGTGAGTTTTTGCAACCCATTGGATGTTTTGCAGTTCGTGAACCTAAGAAAAAATCCTCAATCCATTTTGTCAATATCCTGCAATAGGGCGTTCTGTGAGAACATATTTCTTTGAGGCATTCTGTCAAACAGATCACGTGCCTTGTCTTTCCTTCCAATTTTTGCATATCATGCAATCATGGCATTCCGTCGAACAATCCAGAGCCATTCTGTCAAACAGTTCACGTGCCTTGTCTAAGTTTACACATTTTGCATACATGTCTATCAGGGCAGATCTGTTGCAGCGTTCATGTCCATGCCCTGTTCGAAAGCTCCTATTTTCACATAGGCTGGGAGGATGCTAGCAAAGGTTGCAGAATATGGCTTTACACAACCAATCGCATTTCGTTGGAAGTTTCTAAATCTTTTCAACAGACGCATTTTGTGCATATCCTGCAAGCATAACATTCCATGAGACCAGATTTCTTTGAGGCATCCGGTCAAACAGTTCGTGTGCCTTGTCTATGCTTCCTCATTTTGAAGCATGTCTACTAGAACATCATTGCCTTTCAATCCTGCTTTGATGGATTTCCATACCCTGTTCCAAAGATCCCATTTTGGCACAGGCGGGGAGTACGCTGGCAAATAAATCTGATCGAGATTGAAACCTGTTTGTTGCTCGTGAGGACAACCATGTCTTCTATCCGCTGCAGAAACCATTTGCATCAAGCAGGAAAGGCCGTGAAAATATCTCAACGGCGAGGTAGACGTGAGGGCCTTTTGCCATGCGCTCTCGGTTTATGCGATCAAACACGCGGGAAAAGTGTTTGAATTCAAACTCTAATGGTGACTATTTCTTGAACGGAAACGGAAAGGGACGTTAAGTGACAGGAATGGGCCCACAGCCTGACTGCTAACCGCTGACTGTCACGGCAATTGTTTATGCAAACGGATTTGGGCATAGGAACGGAGCAGGTTAAAGGGGCCCACATCCACACACTAAGCAGTCAAAGCTTAGTGTGTGACATTTAAGCCCAGCCGGCAAATATGCTCAGACAAGCTTCAACCAGTAAGAGGAAAAAGGCCTATGAACTATTTGACATAACACTGCGAATAATGTGGTTGAATGGAATGAAATAATTGCAGATTGTGTACAGATTTGATTTGCTTTAGGAACTTTTCCAAGCAAATATAGTTCGTAAGTGTGATGTTAAAGAAAATCTAACATTGTCCTCGATTTCCTGCACCAAAACGAGAGCTATGGAATAGGGCCTGCGCAACTGTCTAATCGAAGGAGGTTTCTTGTTCAAAATTGTAGTTGCGAGTACCCTGATAAACATATATGCAAGATATGGAAACATACAGAAGGCGTGTGAGAATTTAGATCAAATGCAGTACACGTGCAGGAGGCAAGCCGCGCCCTCCACACTTTACCGCTATACCTCGCGGGGTAAGACTCGGCCCGCGGTAGAGAGGTACTTTACAGATAGGTAATAAAAAAACATACCGCTGTATCACGGGGAAATCATAAAACCAGGTGTTCGTGGTGAACATTTCATTTTTTTAGATGACCACATTAAAATTATTTTGGAGTATAAAATTTTACCCCAGGCATAATCTATGGAGTGAGCCGTATCTATTGAGCCTTCCCCGCATGCAAGGGGTTCGAAATCTGTAAGCGGGTATGCGGTAAAGTGAAATATTTGCGGTGGTGCGGTGAAAACGTAAGGCTATGAAATGAAAAGAAATATATTTTGCATATATTATGAATATTTATGCAAGGGAAAGGAAACTATTTAATCACAATGTGATTAATGTGGGAGAGTATAATATGATGTAAATGTTTTCACTAAGGAGTGGAATATTTTGTCTAAGGGAGTTGAAAAAGTAATAAATTTTGTGGGAATATAAGGCAAAGTAAAGACAAAGATTTTATTGTGAAGATGGTGAATATTTTGAAGGATGAATTTCACTTATGATAATATTGCAATAAACTATTTTTACCAAGGATTGTTTTATCTAAAGTTTTATCTAAAGAATGTTTTTTCAAATGGGTAAAGATACATACCGGTAAATGGAAGATGATCTATTTTTACCAAGAGAGAGACAATTACTTTACTTGGAGAATATTTTAATAATTTAGAGTGAATATTTTCATAGAGGAAATTAAAGGACAATGTAAAACCTTGTATGGGTAATTATTCGAAGGAAATATTTGTATGGTGAAAATATAAATGTAAAAGGGGAAATATTATTATTTTCACGGAAACAAAGATTAAAATATTTAATTTTCTAAGGGCAACTAATTAATTTTTTTTTCGAGAACAATTAAACGAAGAGTTGTACCGAATAGAAGAGTTGCACAGAGTTGTAACCCTAATGTAATGTATATATGTAAGATGAAATAAAATCATCAGGGAGGCATTAGTAGGTTAGGTAATTGGATAGCTTGGCGAGTCGTCTCAATAGAACATTATGTTGTATATTGTAAAATCTTTTAAAATTATATAATGGAGAAGAATGTATAAATTTGGCGATCCAATTATGGTGTCAGTTGTTTGTTTTGTTTCCAAGGTTGATATTTCCTTATTATTTAAATTGATATATCAATAATATTATCAATTTATCAAAGCACATTTGTTGCTTTTGTGTGGTTCAGTTAACTAGCTCCTTCAAGGAAGGATTAAACCCTTTTAATTAATCACAGTGATCTAGAAAAGGTCATTTGGATCAATAAGAACTTGATAATTGCATCCTTGCACGTTTATGCTAGGCATAAACTCATAAAAGTGCCAAATAATTTGAATTTTATCCAGAAATAGGACACACATATCATTTACCTCTTGACTCCATTAGCCCAACAAAAGTAGGCACTCGTCATACCAATTCCATTTTAGAATTTTATAAAATCTTATTCCAACACCCACATCTCAAATTTTAGGAGTAGTTATTAAGCTTTCATCTATCCCATTCCCAATTGCCATTGTGGATAGATTTCCCAAGTAGGAAACAATTAGTCTAAGTTTGCCTCATTTGCATAGGTGCACCCACCTAGGTCTGGCAGAGCCTGAAGAGAAGAAGGTTCAAATATACCATTTGGCCTTGTACGCTAGCCAAAAATGTATCAAGAGCTTGGCAACCTCTTGTGGTTTCAAACCAACATTTTTGAGACCTAACACAACCCATTTGGAAAATCAAGATAAGCATTTAATATGTTAGCAAGGATCAATTCAAATCTTTCTCTTATTGAAGTTACCTCATTTCTAGACCATTGAATAAAAGGAAGTGGAGATCCTGTAATTTTTTTTGTACATAGGAAGGATCCAAGTTATCACCATAATCTTTTGTGCCCTCAGGAATATCAACCAAGTCTAATTCCTTAATTTGTTGTAAGGTTAGCCTGTAGTAATTCATCTTTCTGATTTCCTCCTCTGTACTGATATCAACCCATACATCTTCAATTTGATGCACATGCCAATAAGATTTCTTGATTTGATCCTTCATACCTCAATAATCGAAATCAAGTCTTCTTTTGAACATTTTTAGTGTTACACACTGCATTTCTGGCTCAACTGCCTTGGCCTTAGGAGAGGTCTGGATGGAGTACCAACCAATTTCCAAAGGAAACATGAAACCCAACTTATGGGATACCATCGTCTTACTATACACATAAATTATTTTCCTACATACCCCCATCAAAATAATCTTATCGCTTGGATAGTGAGGAACCATGCAGGGATAACCAATAAAACAACCAACCCTCAGATATGTAAAGGTAGGAAATTTTAGATATAGACATCCATACTTATTTACAACTTCCCAAGCTTCATCTGACACTCTCTTATTTTCCAATTTTGGATCAAAAGCACATAGGAATAGAGAAAAGAATGCATCATTCCCCCTTCAAAAATGGTGAATGCTTCCATTTAGAGTAATTTGTGGAAAGTATTTATGCACCTGAATCACTTTACTATCTCCTTTTGTTGTCAAACCAAAAAATTTCCTCATGGTTGCAATGACATACACTACTTGTAAGATGTCATGTACAATTTTGATTTAGTAAGCACCTTAGTTAACCGAGCATGAATAACATCACTAATTTTTTGGCCCTAGAAGATCTTTTGCCTCCCCTCATTATTATCTTGAAGTAAAGATGCATCCAATCTTCAAATTTGGTTGAGGTAGGCAGACCTTGCACTTTACTGAGAAGATTGATTAGATCATTTGCCTCCTTAATGAAATTACTGCGAAGGAAACTCTTAGGCCACCTAGAGACTCCTGGCCAAGGTGTAGACAACCATTTATTGTTAATTGCCCATTTTGTAGTGTATGGATCTCTATTATACTCTTGTTGTGCATAGTCCTTGGTGATATTTGTGTAGGAATCAATTTCAATACTTAAGAAAGCCTTATGGAGTAATTCAACATCTAGTCTCATGATTGTGTTGTCATTGGCATCTTTAACACTTCTATCATTCTTGTTGTAGTGTGAAGCCACTTGTAGAATGAATTTTGGATTCTATGCAGCTACAGGGAATGCAACTACCATATGAATGTTACTTTTAACAATCCCTCTCATGCCATAACTCAATGGTTGTTTCCTTATTCTATCTAGAAACTCAAACATGTCCACATGCCCAATTTTTGTATCCTTAATATCATCAACATTTGATGAAACTACTATAGCTAGAAACACACCTTGATGCTTGTATTTCATGGCTTTAGCATTGATAGGTGACGGATCCATCATTGGAGAGATATTGGCAACTAATCAAGTACTTGTTGGAAGGCAAGCGTGAAATTCTCAAAGTGTGTGCAAGAAACTGCATGACAAAGTTAAGCATATTTGTTGTGTTAGGAAAAATACTTGCATATTGGAAATTGCGGCGAGGGGAAAAATCAGAGCAACTGCATGTAAGCTAGGGTTTGAGCATGATATGTGCAAAAAATGGAGCGCGAGAGGACATTTTGGCAAAAATGAAAAATTTCCCAGTGTTACATAAATTTTGAGCAAAATTTTATAAGGTTGCTAAATTTTAGCGGTGTTGCAGGTGAAAATGATGCATAGCATGTATATATGCTGAAAAATAGTGCCATTGCAAGTGGAAATGATGTTTTGCAAAAATTTGCAAAGTCATTAAATTTTAAAGACATTGCAAGAAGGGTAGAACTTTTCTTTTTGCAAAGTCAACTAAAATTACCAATTTTACAATTAGGGTAGATCATTTTGATTTTTTGCACAATCGAGGAAAAACCTCGAATTTGCAAGTGAAGGGTTAAAAATTTATGTAGAGTCAAGGAGAAACCCCAACCATACATTTAAACCTTGGAGAAGTTCATTTTTAAAATGCATAAGCGTTATATTTTAACGCACATACATTTTGGTCGGACGTGCATTTTGATGTTGGGTTGAAGAAAAACCCTGACCACTCATGGAAAATAATGTACAAACTATTGCAGGATCGAGGAATTTCCCTGACTTTGCAATATGGGTAAGCAACATTGAACATTGAATGTGCCATTGGTGAAAATTATTGATGGTGCAAAAAAAAAAATTCTGCATGTAGGGTTGGGTAAGAACCCCGATCTTATGATATGGGTAATACGTTCAAACTTTGATGTTTGTAAAAAGGGATGACACGTTCACACTTGTAAGTGCTAGGAAAAACCCCACTCATACAAGTGTGAACTTGAGCTTTTGTTTGCTCAATTGGTAAAAAACACTAATCAAACATACCTAAAACATATCTATGTATAATTGGCAAAAACTACCAATTTCACATGAAAACAAAAACTTTTGAAAACAAGTAGATTTAGAGGCTTTTAATCGGTTAAAATCACCGCTAATGCCTTGGGTATTAGGTTACAAGTAAGGTCACGAGTAATGTACGAGAATAAACCCTGAAGGCACTTAGGTCTTGCATGAAGATTGACACAAAAACTTGCAAATGATCTCTTCAAACAATTAAGTTTAATGTTCAATGAGAATCATATTGTAGGAATAAACAAACAAAAACCCAACCCAAAGAAGGAAACTAGGGTTTTAAAACACCATACACATGACAAATGAAATTTTAACAGTAACCTAAAATCGATTCAAAACCAAACAAAAGGAATGAACATGAACACAAATAAATGTGGATTAAAAGAAACCCTAACCTTAAAACGAAGAAGATAAACATAAGACATACCCATGAAGAACAAAAATGATGGAAACATGAATAACACTAATAGGACCCGTGAAGAATTCTCTCAAAAATCACCCATGAACCGTGCAAAAACAAACTCGCGTGCTCCAAATGAACTTGCAGAGGATGAGGGAAAATGAACAGTGAAAGAAATGGGCAAAGAAAGACACAAAATTGATTTAAAGCCAATTAGTAATTCATTAAAATGACATTAATGACACTCATGTGAGACTGAGTGTTGTAGGAGTGAGTTTTTTCAACGCCGATGCAATTTCAAATTTGGTGAGTAACTTGTAAGGTCAAAAAAAAACTCTGACCTTGCAAACTTTTGAATTTTTCAACTTTGACTTGCAAGGTCACTAAAATTCAGTGACCTTGCAAGTATAAAAAACAAATTAACTCCTGCAAACTAAATTTCACAACTTGGTCAAAAAGACACATTTCAAAAAATTGATGGAGTTTAACATTCGAAAATACGTTCCAAGACTAAGGACCACACACGAGGGAAAATTGGGATTCGTCTTGTTTTGCATGCTTAGAGTATGTGGGCTAGGAAACATAAAAGTTTTGTAGGGGTTATCCCACAAATTGAGCATGTTGAATTTGAGGATAACAATTGGCTTTAGTTGGGGTTATTCGATCACTCTTTGAAATGATTGAAGGGAGAAGAATTCTAGTCTCTAAGTTCCTTCATCTATCCATTGGGCATAGAGTCAAGCGAAAAAATAAAAAGACTCAAAAAGAAAAAGATGCAAAGACTGTATAAGTATTTACAAAACTCATATGTCGCCTCACTGAGTGAAGTGCTTCAAATGTTTTCTACTATGTGGAAGCGAAAAAGGAGTGCCATCTTGATATGTGAGCAAGAAACTATTTTCACCATAGATTTGGTGAATATTGAACGGTCCTCTCCATAGTGATTCAAACTTCCCATGCATACCTTTGGGCTCTCTTCTCTTGTCCCACAAGAGAACTAGATCTCCAACTTGGAAATCTCAAAACTTTGTTTTCTTGTCAAAAAGCTTCTTCACTTGATCTTGGTGCTCCACAATACAGTTCACCACTTGGACATGCTTCTCCCCTAGTTCAAAGAGGTACATGATATGCTTGTCGAAATAACTATCAAATCTATCATCTTCTATGGCCTTAGTCAATTTCAGTGTGGGCAATTCCAAAGTAATTGGAATCTCTGCATTCAACCCATACAAGAGTTGGAATGGTGACATGCCTATTGCCCGTTTGGGGATAATTTTATCAGCCCACAAAGCATCGTACAATTTCTTGTGCCATGATCTCTGGTTCTCATCTACTAGATTTTTAATTATAGTGACCAAATTCTTATTGTTGGATTTCTCCTGACCATTACCTTGTGGGTAATAATCTGATGAATGTGACAATGTAATTCCATGCTCAAAATAGAACTTCGTGATCTCACTTGATGAGAATGTAGTAGCATTGTTTTCTATGATTTTGTTCAGCACACCGAACCTAGAAATGATATTCTCTTTTAAGAACCTACAAACTACCTCTGAAGTGGCATGCTTTACTGGGACAACCTCCACCCACTTGGTGAATTAATTAGTGGCTATGAGAACATAAACATGTATTGCACTTGAAGGTGGATTAACAGTGCTAATGAATTCAATGCCCCATTGCTTGAAAGGCTCTTCAATGATGACTGGCTTGAGTGGAAGAGCAACCAACATAGGCTTCTCTACAAATTGTTGACAAATTTCACATTTACGTACCCAATTGTACGCATCCTAAAACAATGTAGGCCAATAATACTTAGCTCACAATATTTTGTGAGTTGTCACCAATGTAGAAAAATGTCTATCACATGCCAAGTTGTGGAAAGACTCCAACAACTTGCTTTGTTGAACCTTGTCAATGCAACGTAGAAAAGTACAATGAAGAGCTTTCTTGTACAAACCATTGTCCCATAGGACAAAATTTTCAGCTTTGAGCTTCACCATTATTTTCTCCTTATATGTCAGATGCTCTAGACATTCTCCATATGTTAGAAAGTAGGCAATATTGGAATACTATTCATCAGTTGTACTAACAAATAGAATAGTTGGAATATCTTCAATGCTTACCTCTTCATAGTTGGATACTTCATCAAGTGTGTTGTCAACAATGAGCTGGAACAAACCTTTCCCACACACCAATTTGGTTGGATTTATCTCCATATCATACTCTTGAATTTTGGCAATCTAGTTGCCTCCTTTTGTACCAAATTCTTTCTATGTCAAGATTGACTTGACTGTAGAATCACACACTAAAGCAATGACATGGGAATTAAGTATGTAGAACCGAAAATGCTTCACTTCCTTAACCACAACAAATGCACATATTTTTCCATTTGGGAGTACTTCAACTCATGATCCTTCAATGGGAAAATCATGAATGCAATAAGAGACCCAAACCCCTCACTATTCTGCTGCACCAAAATTGTTGAAAGTGTATGCTCGGAAGCATAACTATACATAAAATTTAACTCTTTAGTGTAATCCAGGCAAACCAACACTGGTGCATGCACAATAGCTTCTTTAATATCATTGAACACAACTTTACCTTCTGCAGACCAATGAAAAGTGGTATTTCCCTTCATCATATTTACGATATGACGTGTCTTTTCCATGAAGTCAAGAACAAACATTCACAACAAATTCATCTTTTCGAAGAAAGAATGGACTGATTTCTTACTTATAGGTAGATTAAGAGCTTGAATCATTTTGGCCCATTCAGGATCAATCTTTATACCCTCCTTAGACATGATGTGACCAAGAATTTTACCTTTTGTAACCCCAAAATATTGACTTATTGGGATTCAAGGAAATTCCATGTTGTCGGCACCTCTCTAATACTTGTTGTAGATGATAAAAATGTTCTTGAAATTTCTTGGAGAAGATCATCAAGTCATCAAGGTAAACAACAATAAACTTACCCATGACATCATAGAAGGCCAAGTCCATTGCACACTAAAATGTAGCATTGGAATTGATTAAACCAAACAAAATTTTGCAATAGGAAAAAGTACCCCATGGTGTGGTGAAAACAGTCTTTTGTTGATCATCTTCACTAACTTCCACCTAATTGTAACCCAAAAAACCATCCAACATGAACAACATCTCAGATCCAGTTACCGTTTGCAAGACTTGATCCATTACCAACAAAGGGTAATTGTCTTTCAACGATGACTGGTTCAAATTTTTGAAATCCACACATATGTGAATTTCCCCATTCTTCTTAGGAACCAGAACAATATTCGCTATCCATGTTGAATGGCGAATAGGAAATATAATCCTTGCATTAAGCATCTTTTGGATTTCTGAAAGAATGGTACTATAAATCTTGGGATTGTACTTCCTATGCTTTTGTTTACATGAGGCGAAGATCCCAACCTTTAGCAAAATTTCATGTTGTACCTCCTTTGGCTGGAAGGACTTTAAGTCTTCATACAAGTAGGAAAGTACATCAATATACTGCCATTATAATTCAACAAACTTCTTTTTCTCCTCTAGAGTACAACACTTACTGGTATTCACCATCTTAAGATTTTCTTCGATTCCCAAGTTGATTTGCTCAACTTCATTTGATGAATCAAAGCCAAACTACTATTGCTTTTTGACATAATAGTCATGTTTATCAAAAGTTTTTCAAGAGAAACTAACCCTTTTAGAATTTTGTTCCCTTTGAGCTATGATACTTTTCACCAGTATCAAGATCAACCTCTGAAATTGAATCTCGAGGTGGAGAATCACTACCTTCAAAGTACAACTTGTTGAAATTTTCAGCCATCTTAAGAAATGCTACGATCTGATGATTGTCATTGAAGATTTGTCAGTTGTTTAAATTATCTGGAACACTGGGTTGAAATATTAACTCAATAGTGTAGTTAGAATCATGGAAATCCTTGTGTGGAATCAGGAGCGTAGCTGATACTACCAATGTATTAGCTCTGTCATTGTACTCTCTTGGGACTACAAAAATGTTAAAAACTTCAAATTCTTCTATGCTTTCCCAAACTAGGTTACGGTAATGCCTTAGTCATTCATTCTTGGTTTGATAAAAGTTTCTCACCTGACAAAAAATGAATTCAGCATCACCTTGAGCATGTAGATTTATTATCCCTTTTCTATGTGCAACTTCCATACCTAAAAACAATGCTTTGAACTCTACAATATTGTTAGTGTTATCAAACTGTAGCTTAAAAGAAAAAGGAAAGAATTTTCCTTGTGGGGAAATAAAAACACTTACTTCTCCTGACCCTATCGAAGAACAACTATCATCAAATTCCATTGTCCAAAAGTCATTTGGATCTCCTAGACTAGCAGTGTCAAAATCTGAAACTTCTTCATCAGATGCAGATTCACCATCTGTAAAAGATAAATCATCTGAAGATGATTCTTTTTTTTTGAAAGATGAGCCGTTAGTTTTTTACTCTTTCCATGAATTTTTAGATGAAGACTTAGCATCCTCATTAGTCTACAAATAATAATTTCCATACCTGAAGACTCAAACAAAATTTGAGCTCTTGAATCATCTGAATTAGTCATGAAAAAATTAGCTTCCCTTTTAGGAAGAAGCTTTTGTATAATACTCTTGATGGGTATTCATGCCTCGGACATGTCCATGTTCAATTCACCTCCTACATCCTTGCAAAAGTTTTTTCCTAGCAAAATACCATAGGACATAGGGACATCTGCAAACAAGAGTGTCATCTTGATCTTCTTCTCTGGGAATGCTACAAATGAAAATTGTGCATCCTTGATTTTCTTGATCAAAGGCACTTGTTTATTTTCCATTGAGAAGCAACATCTAAAATTCTTCATAAGATTCAATGCCAAAGCAGTAGATACTTTGGCAGGAATGACATTGTCAAATGCACTGGAATCTATTACATAGTTACTTAACTTAAAATTGTTAACAAGCAAAGAGATGTAGAAGGGGTCTATCCTTCCAAGAATAGATGAAGGAGTAGAAACTAATTTCTCTAAGGAGGATTAGGTTTTGAAACAGTAGGGATATCTGAAGATGAATCTCTACTAGGGTGAGTTCCCTTTTCTTTAACAAACACGACAAGTCTGCCAAATTGCTCAGGGTTGGCTTTTAGATATTCAGCTTCAGACATTTCAATCTTGTCTCTCTTCGCATGATCAATTATGTCAAAGGCTTGAAAAGAACTGTTCAAGGAGGATGGGGTAATCTCATTGGTAGGTTTTGAAAATGGAATGATGGTCTTTGGAACCTAAGTATTGGCTTTGGGTGTTGAAGAAGATACAAGAGGATGAGTGGTACTTACTTTCTTATTTGTTTTTGTATATTTGGGTTGCACTGGAAAAGGAGTTCCTCATTTGGGAATAGTCACTGGTGGTCATGAACTATCCTTTTCTTTCATTGCATTCGCTTGAGGTTGGTCAAGTTGATTTTGCTACGAACATTTGAACACAACATAAGCATCAGTCACAAGATCCTCTTCATCAAATTCATTTTCTACATGTAAATAGCCAATATTTGAGTCACTAGTTGGATCTACTTCCTCTTGGAATTGATTGAAATTTTCTTCAGTAGGATATTCAGGATGTGCATAATCATCTTGCTATGCTACATAATAGCCCACAATTGTATTGATGGGTAAAGCTTCAAGAACAAGTCTTCCCTGCGGTGCAAGAAGTTTGTTTTGGTTTCTGTTACTAGAATAGTTGGAAGAATTTGGAAAGGTTCTCCTTGACACATCCTTGTATGGAGGATTAGATGAACCTTGAGAAACTTGCTTCTTCAATTATAGCAATTCATTTGCTAGTTTCTACACCATAGGATTGGTGCTTGTGTTGGTAGATGAAGATGAATATGCTTGTCCTTTATTTCTATTTGATTCTTTTCTTATCTTATTGGAAAGAATCAAATCATCTTTGAAGCTAGTTGCCAACTACTGAGCTACTTCAAGATCAGCTAGAACTACCCTCTACAACAAGAAACTTACCTTTGGTAGTTGCATGGTAATGAAGAAACATTTGAGATTAGAGTCGTTGGCTTAGCCTTAGTTCGAATCCTTATTACCAACTTATTGAATTTGTCCATGAACTGATGCATGGGTTTGTGTGCTTCTTTTCTCATAGTTGTAAGTTGTGCCACAAGGCATATGCATCTTCTGCAGCCTTCAAACATTCTTCAAATTTGGTATGAAGAGTAGCCCAATTAGTAACAATACTAGGAGCAAGAGTGTAAAACCATTCTATTGCTACTCCTTGTAAGGTCTCAATGAATAACCTTATAGAAACATTCTTGTGCTCAACACCAAGAACACCATATACAATATAGAAAGAAACAATATGTTTGTCAATGTGTTGCTTACCATCACCATAGAATTTTGGGATATTCTTACATGAAATGCAAGGAAGTTCATGTAAAGGGGCTGCCAAATTTGAAGGGCCAAAAGCATTACTCCAAGGATATGGTGCTGGTTGAGCAAACATAGCACTTCAAACAATGGTCACGTGAACTAGTGTGGATAAAGCCCTTAAAAAATTAGAAGATTCACTTGGAAGCAACAATCTAATTCTTCAAGGTGGATAACTTCATGTACATTGCAATGGTGACCTTTCCCACAGAGGAGAAGGAATAATATTATGGCATTGCAACAACTTGAAAAAAGTATCAACTTGACCTTGCACCCTTTGGCTGCAAGTATATATTTTGTATGCCTAAGTGTAGTCCTTGAAACAAAACAAAAATTAGCAATAAAAGATATTCAAAAACTTGCAATAAGAAAGTAGAAAAAATGTTTACTTCAACCAAAAGAATGAGGCTTTTGTTGCATGCTCGTATCCCTAGCAGAATCGCCAAAAAACTGTTGGGTGAATATTTTGTAATTCCTTTACAAATTACAAAATAGGAGTTTCAGCCACAACTATGATGAGAATGGTATCTCCTCTCAAAAAGGGGAGGCTCCCTTCTTATAGCTTATTGGAACAAAAGTAAACTATGCTAAGCTAAAAGTATTTACACTAGATTTAACCATGTGGGGTGTGTTACATTCATCATTTTCTCTTCTTTCAGAAAATGTTTACAATGTTCCACAGTAATATTTTGCAATGCTCTACACTTCTAAATATCTACCTAAGAAATAATTGCCAATATTCTTGATTAAACATAAGGGTAATCAAAGAGTACCAATATAACTATATTAAAAGTAATCGAAAGACACACAAAAGCTCAAAGTCTTCTTGTTGCCTTCTATGATAATTTTGTAGTAACAAATGATGCACGTTGTAGCACAAAGTCTATCAACCCACTTCACCAATTGATTTGAACACAAAGTGAATAACCCCAAGCTCAAAGTCTTGATAATATTTCACCAAGAAACACTTACATCACACAATTCTAGGTAATCAATATAACACAAAGTTTATATAAACTATCTTGAACATCCTTCCAATCATAAGAATGAATCACCACTTATCCAATTAATAATGTGAGAAATCAGCAAGAAATGCATAAGAATACTCTCACTCATACAAACTTGATTCAAAACAAAGGTTGAAATCAAAATTTTCCTCCTTTTATTAACTGAATTTGATCTTGCAATTTGAACACAAAGTTTCAAAGTTGAGTCACAATTTGGGCAGCACTTCATTGCATAAGATTAAAGGTCCTCATTACAAATGAGCTCTCTCATATTTATTGATGAGAGTAAAAGAGATAATCTAGGAAAGAAATAAATTCTTTGACTTATTCAGCATTGGAGTCCAAAATTATTGGTGGACTTCCCTATTTTTACATGTATTTACAATTCTAAAAAAGACATGTAAATTGTCTTGAACTAATTACAAAAAGCATGAAAGATACTAAAGAAATAAACTAAGGAAGAATCAACCTTCTCCATCGTCTTTCCCCATGAAGTATTCATGCTTCTTCAAGATTTCTTACACTTCATCATCATTTGGTCTTGAAGTATACTTGAAGATGTCATAGACTCTTGTAGCTAAATCTTTGACGATGTTGTAGGATTTTTCATATCTTCCAATGGACACTTTCAAGTTGTCCAATTTCAATTGTATATCCAGGAGTTTATCCATCTAAGACACTGACAATACCTAATCTTCAAACTCCTTTTGAACCATGATGGTGAACTCTTGAACAACTTCATCTAGTGAAAGAAACTTATGATCATCATCACGCAACTTACATGGAAGTTCTTTGATCTTTTTGATAACTTGTGTATCATTTTCCTCACCACCTTCATGAGCAGCTTGCAGATCATTGAGTAGATCAATGAGGATGGTCTCTTTGTGAAGCATGGTTTCTTTCACTTCCATATATATGTCTCTATCAAGAATGATCCCAACTTCTATCAAGGTGTCTATCCCAAGCTTCTTCATTTACACCCATTCTTTCCTCTTATTCTCCACATTTTCCTTCTCTTGAGAGAAAGTGTCAATGGTTTCATTCAACTTTTCCTTTATGCCTTCCATTTTCTCAAGCTTTTCCATGGAAAACTTCAAAAAAAAAATTCGTAGTGCAACCATTCGGTCCAGAAAATCACCAACCACTCTACCTCTAGTGTGCACCTTTTCCACCTTTTGGATTACAAGATCATTAATGCTAATTGCCACTACCTCAAGTTCAACAGACTTAGAAGATTGGGTAATATTCCATAGTACCGTTGACAATTGTTTTTTCTTTGCCTTCTTCTCCTTGTCAAACCTCTCTATGAGAGAGTTCAAGGTGGATTGAACATCTCCCTTTGCACTCTCATGAGTAACCTTTCCCAGATCAAATTTTTTGATGGAGTAATCTGTGAGATCCACCTCTTCAAAGGTCTTGTCAAGGGAGAGTGAGGTACGTTTGCATACCTATTTCCTTCTTTATCAACCATCAACCTTGAAAGAGTCTTCACCTTCTTCTTTGTTTTTTGTTTTAACAAATGTAAGCTACACGAAATCGAAGTCATCTGGAGAGAGAACTTCTTTCTTTCTATTTTATGTTTGAGAAGAGAACCAAGGTGGAAGAGGTGAATCCTTATCTAGACTTACTACCATACTTGGATTTGACACTGTTGCATCAAAAAAGTAGTTGTTACAATAGGAGGGGTATTTTTCAAAACAACATTTAGTATCTCCACATTTGTTACTTGTAGTGACTTAGCCATATATTTCTCTAAGTCAAATTGAGATGTGATGTCAAAGGATGGTGATGATAGACTAGGAAAAGACATCAATGATCCAAAAATATTGTCCAAACCTTGTTTGGGACTTTCAAAAGAAAACCTCATGGAAGGAGATGAATGTACAGATAGGACTATTACATTCAGAAGCACAATGACTTTAACTACAAGGGTAACAGTAGTAGCAATAATATCTTAAACAAGTGAAGATGTAGAAGGAAGAGTAGACTCAACATTGACAATCGGAGAAGAGGAAACAAGTGGTTCTTCAGGAATGTCCTCGTGGGGAGATACTTTCTCTTCCTCATGTTGGCCTTCTTCTTCTTTCCTTTCCTCCTGTACAAACTCTTCTTTCCCTTCAACAGATGATACTTGTGTGGTTGTTTTGTTTTTCTTCTTATTACCTTTTACCACAAATGTGATCTTGGGCTTAGTAGGCTTACTAGAACTAGGAGCATCGCTCTTGTTCTTTGTCCTTAACTCAGACTTTTCCTTGTAGGATATTTTGTTTCTCCCTTTGACCCAATAAGAAATTATTTCAATTGAAACCCTCTTTCTAGCAACTAGACATTAGTGTTAGCAAGGATCCATTCAAATCTTTCTCTTATTGAAGTTACCTCCTTTCAAGATCATTGAATAGAAGGAAGAGGAGATCTTGCAATGTTTTTTTGTACATAGGAAGGATCCAAGATATCACCATCATATTTTGTGCCCTTGGGAATATCAACCAAGTCTAATTCCTTAATATGTTGCAAGGCTTAGCCTGCAGCAATCCATCTTTTTTATTTCCTCCTCTATCTTGATATCAACCCATACGTCTTCAATCCAATGCAAATGTGAATAAGCTTTCTTGATTCAATCCTTCATACCTCGGTAATTGAAATTAAGTCTTCTTTTGAACATTTTGTGTTACACACATCTCTAGCTCAACTACCTTGGCCTTAGGAGAGGTCTGGATGGAGTACCGGCCAATTTCCAAAGGAAACTTGAAACCATCAAAACAATATTATCACTTGGATAGTGAGGAAGCATGTAGGGATAACTAGTAAAACAACCAACCCTCAGATATGTAAAGGTAGGAAATTGCAGATACAAACATTCATACTTATTTACAACTTCCCAAGCTTCATTTGACACTCTTATTTTCCAATTTTGGGTCAAAAGCACACAAGAACGAAGAAAATAATGCATCATTCACCCTTTAGAAATGGTGAATATTATCATTTAGAGTAATTTGTGGAAAGTATTTATGCACTTGAATCATTTTCCTATCTCTTATTGTCAAACCAACAAACTTCCTCATGGCTGCAGCGACATACACTAATATGTCATATAAAATTTTGATGTAGTAAGACCTTAGTTAACTGAGCATGAATAGCATAACTAATTTTTTAGCCCTAGAAGATCTTTTGTTTCCCCCTCATCATTATCTTGATGTAAAGATACATCCAATCTTCAAATTGGGTTGAGGTAGGAAAACCTTGTACTCTATTGAGAAGAGTGATTAGATCATTTACCTCCTTAATGAAATCACTGTGAAGGAAAGTCTTAGGCCACCTAGAGACTCTTGGCCAAGGTGTAGACAACCATTTATTGTTAATTTCCCATTTTGTAATGTTTGGATCCCTATCATACTCTTTTTGTGCATAATCCTTGGTGATATTTATGTAGGAATCAATTTCAAGACATAAGAAAACCTTATGAAGGAATTATGCATCCAGTCTATGATTGTGTTGCCATTGGCATCTTTAACACTTCTATCATTCATGTTGTAGTGTGAAGCCACTTGTAGAATAAATTCTATATTTTTTTCAGCTATAGGGACTGTAGATACCATATGAATGTTACTCTTAACAATTCATCTCATGCCATCACTCAATGGTTGTTTCCATGTTCTATCCAGAAACTCGAACATGTCCACAAGCCCAATTTCTATATCCTTAATATCATCAACATTTGATGAAACCACTGTAGCTGAAAACACACCTTGATACTTGTATTTCATGGCTTTAGCAACTGATTAGGTACTTGGAAGGCAAGCGTGAACTTCTTGAAGTGTGTGCAAGAAACTGTATGACAAAGTTAAGCATATTTGTAGTGTTAGGAAAAATACTTGCATATTGGAAATTGTAATGAGGGGAAAATTAGAGCGATTGCATGTAAGTTGTGGTTTGAGCACAATGGGTACAAAAAATGGAGCGTGAGAGGGTAATTTGGCAAAAATGAAAATTTTCCCAGTGTTAGAGAAATTTTGAGCAAAAATGTGTAAGGCTGTTGAATTTTAGCGATGTTGCAAGTGAAAATGATGCATAGCATGTATATGTGTTGAAAAGTAGTGCCATTGCAAGTGGAAATGATGTTTTGCAAAAAATTGCAAAGTTGTTAAATTTTAACCACATTGCAAGAAGGGTAGAACTTTGCTTTTTGCAAAGTCGGCAAAAATTACCGATTTTACAATAGGGTAGATCATTTTGATGTTTTGCACAATCGAGGAAAAATCCTAAATTTGCAAGTGAAGGGTTAAACATTTATGTAAAGTAGAGGGAAAACCCTGACCATACATTTAAACCTTGGCGTAGTTCATTTTTAAAATGCATAAGCATTATATTTTAACACTCAAAATTTGGGTTGGACATGCATTTTGATGTTGGGTTAGGGAAAAGCCCCAACCACTCATGACAAATGATGTACAAACTATTGCAGGATCGAGGAATTTCCTTCAACTTGCAATATGGGTAAGAAACATTGAACATTGAACGTACCATCAGCAAAAATTTCCAATAGTGCAAACAAGTGTTTTGTGCATGTAGGGTCAAGTAAAAACCCCGATCCTACAATATGGGTAATACGTTCAAACTTTGATGTTTGTAAAAAGGGATGACATGTTCACACTTGTAAGTGCAGGAAAAAACCATTCTCATAGAAGTGTGAACTTAAGATTTTTTTTCTCAATCGGTGAAAAACATCAATCAAACATACCTAAAACATATCTATGTATAATCGACAAAAACTACCAATTTCACATGAATTTTTTTTTTTTTGAAAACAAGTAGATTTAGAGGCTTTTAATCGGTTAAAATCACCGCTAATGCCTTGGGTATTAGGTTACAAGTAAGGTCACGAGTAATGTATGGGAATAAACCCTGAAGTCGCTTAGGTCTTGCATGAAGATTGACAGAAAAACTTGCAAATGATCTCTTCAGACAATTAAGTTTAATGTTCGATGAGAATCATATTGTAGGAATAAACAAACTAAAACCCAACCCAAAGAAGGAAACTAGGGTTTTAAAACACCATACACATGACAAATGAAATTTTAACAGTAACCTAAAATTGATTTAAAACCAAACAAAAGGAATGAACATGAACACAAATAAACACGGATTAAAAGAAACCCTAACCTTAAAACAAAGAAGGTAAACATGAGATATACCCATGAAGAACGAAAAATGATGGAAAGGTGAATTACCCTAATAGGAACCCACAAAGAATTCACTCAAAAATCACCCACGACTCGCACAAAAACAAACTCATGTGCTCCAAATGAACTTGTAGAGGATGAGGGAAAATGAATAACGAAAGAAATGGGGAAAAGAAAGACACAAAATTGATTTAAAGCTGATTAGAAAGTCATTAAAATGACATTAATGACACTCATGTGAGATAGAGTGTTGCAGGAGTGGGTTTTTTCAATATTGATGTAATTTAAAATTCAGTAACTTGCAAGGTCAGCAAAAATCTCTGACCCTGCAAACTTTTGAATTTTGCAACTTTGACTTGTAGAGTCACTAAAATTCAGTGACCTTGCAAGTATTAAAAATTTCTAACTCCTGCAAACTGAATTTCACAACTTGGTCAAAAAGATGAATTTCAAAAAACCGATGGAGGTTAACATTCAGAAAGACATTTCCGGACTAAGGACCATGCACAAGGGAAAATTGGGATTTTCCTTGTTTTTCGTGCTTAGAGTACATGGACTACAAAATGAACAAGTTTTGTAGGGTTTATCCTATGAATTGAGTGTGTTGAATTTAAGGATAACAAGTTCATCACTTTTTTTTTAATTAATTCTCATGCTTTCCACAAGCATTTAAAGACATAGGATCCTATAGGATATATTGGGTGTTTACCAATAAGGAGGTCACAAAGGGTAGCATTTTCCAAGATTTGGCCTACTCGGGTACAACCATTTGAATGTTGTTCCTCACTAGAATCTTTCATGGTTCATTGCCATCCAGGGATTTTATTATCCATTTTTCTGCTAATGCAATTCCATGAATCCTTAGTTCTTTTAACCCAAGGTCCCCATGGTTTTTTCTACACATCACCATTCTCATTTGAATGAGTGCTTTTTCCTTTTATTTTTCCCATTTGACCATAGGAACTTCCTTATATTTTTCTAAATTTCATTTACTTGATAACCACTAAAAAACCAAACTGAAGCAAGTATAGGTTATAGAAGGATAATATCTTTTTGCATTCTTGCATTATTCCTGCAAGTGACAGACATTTCCATTCCAAATGTCTTTTTTTTATCAATTTTAACTTTGATCCACATCTACACGTCCTTAAGGTTAGGATTAACTGCAAAAAGAATGCCTAAATCTCTTACCTATTTCTAGGAGCCTCCCTATTGAAAACCATATTTCTCTAACCATTCTAGAGGGTTTTTGTCCATCCCAACATAATATTAGATTTTTCATTAGATATCTTGGCACCTGAAGCCTTGCAGGGAAAATTAAGTTTATTAATCAAACTATCCATGTTTCTTTCTTTTGGTTCCACAAATATTATAGTGTCATCTGCAAATTGAATATTTAGGAGGTTGTTATGATCAAGGAGTGTCAAACCTTTGGATTTAGGTGAGATAAAAAACTCTCTTAATAGGTAATGAACAACATCTAAGGTAATTAAAAAAAGAGCTGGGGCCGGTGGGCAACCTTGCCTAATTGACCTTTCTAGTGTGAATTCTTCAATAAGGGAGCCATTAACATCCACTTGTGTCACTACATCTTTTAGTAGTGTGTTGACCATTTTACAAAGGCATTAGGGAATCCAAATGCCTCTAATGTCAGTCTTAGAAATTTCCATTCCACCCTATCATATTCCTTTTCAAAATCAAGGAGGAGAATAGAAGAATTATGTCTAGAGTGTCTTGCCCATTCCATGGCTTCCCAACTTGTAATGAGTTTTTCAAGTATGTATCTTCCCTTTATAAATCTAGTTCAAGTGCTATTGATGAAAGTGGGAAGGATGTCAACCAGTCTCATAGCTATGATTTTTGCAAGTATTTTGTATTAAACATTCAATAACGTTATAGGTCTCCAATTCTTGATTAGTGTTTTGTCCCCCTCTTTTGGGAGCAACTTAATGATTCCTTTGTTTATGCCACCACCTAGTGATCCCTTCTCAAGGGCTTCTTTGTAGAATTTATACAAATCTTCACTTATCCATTTAATGAAGGTTTTATAGAACTCAATTGGTAATCCATCTTCACCTGGGGACTTATCATTATTTAATGTTTTGATGGCTTTTTTTATTTCCTCCTTGGAAATCTCTTTGCTTAGCTTGTTTGCTTCCTCTTTGGTGATTTTCTTTGGTATTATTTATTTTAAGTATGTCCTAGCATTTCTACTATCCTCATTGTCCCCTTCAACCTTAAATAGGTCTTTATAGAATGGGAGGAATTGTCCTTTGATATCCTCTTGCCTAGTGAAAGGGGTCCCATCCTACAAAATTTGGTTTATTTTCTCTTTAATACCTTTTTCCTTGATACATCTAAAGATATTTTTTGTTCCTTTGTCACTATTGTTAAGACAATTTAGTCTTGACCTTACTTTCAAACCTTGGATTTGATTTGTTTGGATTCTTCTTAGGAAATTTTTGACTAATGAGAGCTCTTCACTCAATGCCTCATTCCAAGGGTCATTTTGCAGAAAATTTTCAGCCTTTAATAAGTTTTCTTGAAGGCAATCCTTCTATCCATTGACCTTTTTTTTCTAATGGTTTGGAAAATTTTCCTCCACCCTTCCACTTTCTGGTTCCACTTCTCAATTGCACTTTTTCCTTTGAGCATCCATTTACTAACTTATCTCATCGTGACAATTGTAGCTTTACAATCTTCATCTTTTAGTAAGCTTGTATTCAGGAGGAAGTGACCCTTTCTAACCTCCACCTTCTCCCTTCCACTACCTATCAAGATTTTGGCCTTTATTGAATGATGGTTAGATAATTAGTAGGGGTAGAATATCACCTTACAACCATCACCTTTAGAGTCAAAGTTGAAGTGATCCCGGTTGGCATAAAATCTATTGAGTCTACAATAGATTCTCTTACTCCCCTTTTGGGTGTTGCACCATGTATACCATATATTGGTATTTTCTTTCTTCCTCCCCTCCAAAGGTTCTAAGAGGCTAAGTTTGTTTTACATTCTTTTCCAAAAGTACTTTTCGTTTCCTTTCCATCCCATGTTAATGCCACCTTTTTTATCTTCCAATTGTTCTACCATATTAAATTCCCCTCAATTATCTAGGGGATATCTTGTAGATTTTTAATCCATTTCCAAAGTTCTATTTTGTCCCTATATTCATTCGAGGCATATATAGAGCACACCCCAAATGTGGTCTCATTTTTTTCTATTCTTACCCACACTACTCTATTGCAAAGGGAGGTTCCCTTGGAATTTACATATTAAGCCCATGGTTTGGAGATTAGGATAGTTGCACTCCCTCTCCCTCTATCATGGTCAGTTACAAAGTGTTCAGAGCTACTTCATATAAACTTGAGGTTTGTTTCTAAGTAAACCCGATTGCTTTTACCTCCTAAAGAAGGATAATATCTTTGTCTTTCTCTAGGTTAAGAAAACTCCTAACAATATGTTTCCTATCCATGGATTCAAGTCCCCTTATGTTCCAAGATGTGCAATTAAGACTCATGGTAATGATATTTTTGAGGACCATCTTTCTCATTTTTGAAACTTTCAAAACACTAGGATTTTTTCTTCAATTTCTATCCTTTTGGATTTTGGAGTTAGGATCACCAAACTTGTCTTCTTTTTTTTTTTTGGTGATATGTATACTTCCCCTTCCAATTGGTACCATTCTTCCCTTTCCTTTTTTTCTTGTTTCTTTTGGTACTAGGAAATATTCTAGGTTTGGTCCAACTTGCACTTTTATGACCTGCTTATTGTCTAAAATCCCACTATCTCTTGTAGGAGGTATTACACAATGAGAGCTCAATTTTTCCATTTTATTAATTTCAGAGCCTCTTGGCTCAATGCTGGCCTAAATTAATAAATTTATTTTGTTAAGATTGTCCTGACAAACTATGTCCCCTTTTTTGACAATCCCCATCTTGTCTTTGATTTTGGACATTATGTTACGCCTTTTTTGGAGCGTTTTAGGTGTGCTACTTGTAAGAGTTGGTATAGAATAACTCTACACCATGCAAGATTGGCTGAATATAATAGCCCGCCAAGATCTAAGCACTTCATGAAAGCACAAGAGAGATCAATATTCAATGCTCAAGATTGTAATAGAATTGATTATCCAAGAATATTACATGATTTACATATGAGACCACCTGGCTATATAGCCAAGGTCAGACACAAGATTAAATAAGATTATGACAAGTGTCTTAATCCTATGTCATGTGACAACTTATCACAACTACCTAGGATAGATGTGTTGTAAGTAAAAAGATAAGATCTAATGACAAATAACACCTTATAGAAAGATTCCTTCCTAGGACCTAAGTAAACTTAACATGTAAATAAGTACCCGAAGTCCCCTAATAATGAATTAACTAGATACAAGACTTTATTTACAGCAACACCCCCCCTTAAGTGCAACTTAGGGAATGGTGGATTATTGTGAAAATGACAAAAAGATGGGGCTCGGCTATGAGGCCATTTAGGTACCCATGTACAATGCAAATGCAATCTCTCACAAACGGAGAAAATAAGAAAACCCAGTGGGACAAAACTCCTCCCCAAAAGAGAGATAAAAACAAGATGCTCTCTATGAAAATTGAGAAAAAAACCCCATTTGAGGAAAAAGAACCCCCCAATAAGAGAGAAGAAGAAGAGAGATGATGCAACCATCCCTCAATATTTAATCTCTTGCAATGATGGTAGAAGCTCAACGTTGAATGTTGAAGATGATCCAAAAGCATCGAACAATGCTCCTCCCCTTAGGAAGAAACAAAACCAAGAGGGTATGCAATATGTGTGATGTCTTTGAAGAATGCTCTAGTGTCTCCATGTCAATGTCAAAAGGTGTCACACTCCAAATAGGCATTCTAGGCCACACTATCAAAGAAGACAATCGAGAATCTGCTAGAAATGATTGTAGAACACAATCCAAAGACAAAGATACCTTCTCTAAAGATAAAGAAGCCTCCTCTAAATTCTGCCCAAAAGAATCCACACTCATGTCAAAATAAAAAGGATGATCATGTAGAGAATGAACAAGAGGGTCAGAGTGTTCCCTCGCACAAATATAAGAAGGATCATCTCCATAAGAGAGAAGATGAATGATATCAATGATGTCTCCCAAATCTAAAATGTGGAACTCACAAAAAAAACCAGCAATGTCTGTCAAATACTCATCCCAAGTAGCCATCTCTAGAAGATGATGTATGACCTACTGTACTAAATCACAAGGAGCCAAAATTGTGGCAATACAAGCATCCTCGGGTACAAAAGTAGATGTAGGAGATGGAATATCACCACATGTCATTAGATCCTCAATAGATGAAACAATACCAAGATTCAAATGACCATACTGAATCTCCTCAAAGGTTTCCACACAAGATGTCTCAATGTGAACATCTATTGAATCATCGGGAGAAAAATGTGAGAAGGTGTAGACTCGACATTGGTGATCAACCTCCCCAACTACAACTATATTTTTGCTATGGGGTAAAAGCACAAAGTTGTGTCACACTTTTTAAGGAATAGGCCAACATTGATCCAACTTTTAAACTTGAATCACCAAAAAGTGACATATACTTTTTGATTTTTGAAATGATGTAAACTAATGAAATATTTATTTTTTAGTATATTTTATGCTTGTATTTTAAAAATAAAAATAAAAAATTATTTGAATATAGTTTTTTATAAATTGACACTATAATTTAGTTGCTAAAAAAATGTTGAAAAATGAAGTCACATGAGACATCAACCTTTATATAGTAATTTTTATTTTCGATAAGTAGGAGGTATTTTCCACAGCAAGTCAAATTATGATATTGCTATCAGGATTCAATCGTGTAGTTTTGAGTCAAACTCATTGACCCATGTTTCATGAGTAGTGGTTTACAAGAACCCATCTCTCATGATAATGAATGGTCTATTTAGCACTCATTGCTTCTAGGTGATGCTCATAGTGGTGAAGCATTGGGCCTTCCCGAGAGGTCACCCATCCTAGTACTACTCCCGCTCAAGCATGCTTAACCATAGAGTTCTCTCCAAGGTTAAACCCACTTAGATTGCAACCCCATTTGAAAAACCTTCAACAAGTGTTGTGCCTTATGAAACATTCATTATAGAGCTCCTTTAGCTCATCAATTGATAAGTAGGAGTTATTTTCCACAGCGAATCAAATTATGATATTGCTATTAGGATTCAACCATGTAGTTTCGAGTCAAACTCATTGACCTATGTTTCATGAGTAATGGTTCACAAGAACCCATCTCACATGATAATGAATGGTCCACTTAGCACTCATTGCATCTAGGTGATGCTCACAGAGGTGAAGCACTAGGCCTTCTTGAGAGGTCACTCATCCTAGTACTACTCCACCTCAAGCATGCTTAACCATAGAGTTCTCTCCAAGGTTAAACCCACTTAGCTTGCAACCCCATTTGCAAAACCTTTAGCAAGTGTTGTGCCTTATGAAACATTCATTATAGAGCCCCTTTAGCTCATTAACTGATAAGTAGGAGGTATTTTCCACAACGATTCAAATTATGATATTGCTATCAGGATTTAACCGTGTAGTTTCAATTCAAACTCATTGACCCATGTTTCATGAGTAGTGGTTCACAAGAACCCATCTCTCATGATAATGAATGGTCCACTTAGCACTCATTGCATCTAGGTAATTATCACATAGGTGAAGCACTGAGCCTTTCTAGGAGGTCACCCATCCTAGTACTACTCCAGCTCAAGCACACTTAACCATAGAGTTCTCTTCAAGGTTAAACCCACTTAGCTTGCAACCCCATTTGCAAAACCTTCAGCAAGTGTTGTGCCTTATGAAACATTCATTATAGAGCCCCTTTAGCTCATCAATTGATAATTAGGAGGTATTTTCCACAGTGAATCAATTATGATATTGCTATTAGGATTCAACCATGTAGTTTCAAGTCAAACTCCTTGACCCATGTTTCATGAGTAGTGTTTCACAAGAACCAATCTCTCATGATAATGAATGGTCCACTTAGCACTCATTACATCTAGGTGATGCTCATAGAGGTGAAGCACTAGGCCTACTTATCAATTGATGATATAAAGGGACTCTATAATGAATGTTTCATAAGGCACAACACTTGTTGAAGGTTTTGCAAATAGGGTTACAAGCTAAGTGGGTTTAACCTTGGAGAGAACTCTATGGTAAGCGCGCTTGAGTTGGAGTAGTACTAGGATGGGTGACCTCCCGGGAAGGCCCAGTGCTTCACCTCTGTGAGCATCACCTAGATGCAATGAGTGCTAAGTGGACCATTCATTATCATGAGAGATGGGTTCTTGTGAACCACTACTCATGAAACATGGGTCAATGAGTTTGATTTGAAACGACATGGTTGAATCTTGATAGCAATATCATAATTTGACTCACTATGGAAAATACCTCCTACTTATTGATCTGTAATTAGAGGTTTACAAAATAACTTGCAAATTAATCCTAATTACAGTTTTTCCCCGATCATAATAGAATTGCATGACTATGTTGTTTAACCGTTGAAATTATAAAATAAGTTCACATTTATATAACTAATTACTGAAATGTTGTAATTAGAACTCAAATAGCAAACTGAAAAATGAAAAGAAATAAGGAGAATGATAGATAGAAGATAGAAGAATAAGTCAGAAGAGGAGATAATGCTCATTGATAATGAAATTCGTCCAATCAAGACTATGTCTTTAGGCCTGCTTCTCAAGTAGGAACGCTTTATTAATGTTGCCAAGCAATAGAAATGCCTTGTTACAATATCCAAGCTCCAAAACCTGCATAAAATTTCTCACAATCTCCTCTCAACACTTGAAGACACTCAAAAGGCCTTCATGCTTACAATATTCTCCTCCAAAGAATTATTTCTCCAAAATGAACTTCACTGATTACAAGCCAAATCACACCCCTTTATATACCAATTTATTTGCTAATATGGGCTAAAACCATATTATTTTGCAAATATACCCATATCTCTAATATCTCCCAATTTACAATACAAAATCTCAAATAATCCCCTTACAATATCCTCAATAATCTTTTAAAAATTACTTGAGCCCTCTAATAAATTTGAAATATCTTTTAAATCATCTTAAAATATTATTTTAAGCCCTTTAAATATCAAAGATTCGGGCTATGATAGATTTAAAGGTTGTTAATTTATTTTAAGGGGGGTTAAATGTTATTTAATGGGAGATTCAACTTCTAGATCTTATTTAAAATAAACTGACGCCCTTTAAATACTCAACACCATAATTGGTGTGGTGGTTGTGCACAATTTTAGGAGCGGTGGGGTTGGAGGTTTAAACCCCGCCTCCTATTTTTAAAACACAATTTCAAATTGTTCTTTATCAAATTCATTGGCGTCCATTACATATTGAAGTGAGATGTTAGGTGGATTGATACGCGGGAATAGTGGTGAATGAAGGGTT
Source organism: Sequoia sempervirens (assembly GCA_007258455.2). Lineage (NCBI taxonomy): Eukaryota > Viridiplantae > Streptophyta > Pinopsida > Cupressales > Cupressaceae > Sequoia > Sequoia sempervirens. Next base: position 167,708,365 of record VDFB02075321.1, on the reverse strand, counting down.
GTGGGTTCAAATCCCATACCAAATGTTTTTTTAGCAAAATAAAACTGTCTCAAACCGACCCGATCTGAGGAGATAAAGGGGTGCCATGTGTCAACATGCAATTGGCCAGAGGAGTGCCATGTGTCAGTTGGTGATTCGCCTAGAGATGCCACTTGTCAACTGTCTCAAACCAACCTGATCTGAGGAGATAAAGGGGTGCCATGTGTCAACATGCAATTGGCCAGAGGAGTGCCACGTGTCAGTTGGTGATTCGCCTGGAGATGCCACTTGTCAACTCATGATTGATCCTGAACTTGCCACATCAACATCCTCGTCAGCTGCTATGTGTCTCACTCAGATTTGTCCATGTCATCATGTCTACTGATTGTACATGTCATGTCACTATGTTGACATCATCAAGTCAACCCATTTTGACTGAAACTTTGACTTGGCATAGCTTCGTCACACGGACTTCATTTTCGACGAAACGAATGGCGTCAGAATCATGGCGATGATTTCTACCACTTGGTGTCATTTTTGCCTCATTTTGAGACGATCAATTTTCTGCCTTTTTCTTGGCCCCCTTATTTCCCAGTTTGATTAGACCTTTGACTATGCATAACTTCTGCATACGGACTCCTTTTGAGCCCGTTCAAGTTGCATCAAGTCCGTGTCAGTGAGCTCTATGCGATGAAGCTATTTTTTGTTGGATTTTGAGACTATGAATTTCTTAGGTTTTTTGGATCCACCTGGATCACTTATCAATTGATGAGCTAAAGGGGCTCTATAATGAATTTTTCATAAGGCACAACACTTGTTGAAGGTTTTGCAAATGGGGTTGCAAGCTAAGTGGGTTTAACCTTGGAGAGAACTCTATGGTTAAGAGTGCTTGAGCTAGAGTAGTACTAGGATGGGTGACCTCTCAGGAAGGCCCAATGCTTCACCTCTGTGAGCATCACTTAGATGCAATGAGTGCTAAGTGGACCATTCATTATCATGAGAGATGGATTCTTGTGAACCACTACTCATGAAACATGGGCCAATTAGTTTGACTCGAAACTACACAATTGAATCATGATAGCAATATCATAATTTTTATTTTTTCTCAGTCAAATTTTTTGTATGTATTTATAACTTGAAACTTTAGTGCATGGATATATTTTTAGTTAGAAATACTTAAATTGAATTGTGCTAATAAGTTGACTGAAAGTATGACATAGATTTGTACTTTTACCCTATGCAAATCTCAAATTATGATAGAATATGGTGTGAACTCAACACTCTTTCCTACCCCACCATGTGTGATTTGATAGATAGAAAGGATATTGGTTGACAATAAAGGCAAACAAAGATCATAATTGAATGCTCTATCATCCATGTAAATGGACCCCTTCTCATAAACACACATATATGTGTTGTTAGCCATTAGGATGTGTGGTGATGAACTAGTCTCAAATGAAGAGAACATACTCTTTGATGAATCCATGTGATGTGAGGCTCTTGAATCAAGTATCCACCTCTCTTACTGAGAATTTTCAACTACAACAAGTGCTTTCCCCTTATGTGTGTTGGACTTTGATGAAGAAGAAGAACATGAACCCTTTGATGATGAAGACTCATTCATTTGATGCTTCTTAAGAAGATACTTCAACTCATCAATTTGTTTTGAATAACATTGATGTTCACCATGCCCTGATTTCTTGCAATATGCACAAGTAGGATTCTCCTTGTTAGATCATTCCCCTTTAGAGGGAGAGAATTTTGATTATTTATGTGGCTTGTTCTTTTTCTTCTTTTGCTTCTTATCAATATTCACTGATTCTTTTTGTGCCTTAGACTCACTATTCAAAAATGCTTGTGACTTGGAAGACTTGATTAGACCCATGTTCATTAACTAGATTTCTCTTGGATTAGGAGATTTGCAAAGTCATCAAACTTAGGATCAACATATGATGCTCCCATTGAAAGTCGATGGGTATGAAAACTAGAAACAAACACTAAATTCTCAAGACCAAGCTTGGATAACACATTCAAAATCAATTGTAAATCCTCCTTATCAATTTTGCAATCTTTTAGTTTTGTTCTTAATTGCTTAACTTTGGAGATGTAGTCTTGGATGTGGTAAAAAAAATTAGGATCACGATTCATCAAGTCATTATCAATCTCATATCCCCTAATCTTATTTGTTTTACCATACAATTTTTTAAAAGCCTCCCAAGCCTCATTAGGTGTTTTACATGATTGCACATGAAACTATAAATAAAATGAGACTAATGAGCATATGCATCCAACTGTTTTCTCACGATCAAGCTCCCATTTTTCCAATTCTTTAGCATCAGTAGGTTGAGGAATGGTTTCCTTTAGATTTCCTATTAGACCTTTCATCAAGAGATAGTTCCATACTGATTTTCTCCATGTAGCATAATTATGTGAAGTTAGGAGTTCAATTTGAGATTTCCCCATTGCAAGAAGACAAACCAAACAAAAGAATGCAACCAACCACTACAATATTACCCCCCCACCCAAATTACTCAATCAAGAAACCCCCCAAGCAAATAAGATTTATGGAACTTTATACTTAGTGCGATTATAGGTGCCACTTGCCAAAAATAGTGAAGTGGACTTGATCTTAGTGCATACAGATTACCAAATTTTGCCACAAGCTCAAAGTAATTTTTTTAAAAATAATGGGATCAATCTAATCACACCACTAGAAAGTACATGAAAAAATAAGCACTTTAAAAAAAAAATCGCCAAAAATGATACCGTAGGAGCAAGAATGGAGCCCCAAAAGTTCTGAAAATGAGAACGACTCAGCAACACCTATGAGAATCTACAATTTTTGGAAAAAAAACAAGTACCAAAATCAAAATTTGATTCCACCATTATAAAGAGTGCAAAATTCTACCCCAAATAAAAAAAAATCTCAAAAAAATGAGTCAATATGACCAAGTTATGGGCGTTTGAAAATTAACCCCCAAAGTAAAAATGCAAATGGAGGGGGGGGATTTTCAATAGAGTGTTGACGTCACTATTGACACAGGCTGATGTCAGCAAATGATGAGAACAAATTTGACATCCTTGAGGCCGTCAAGGTCACGGTCTACCCCCTGTCGGAAGATTTTTGCCGATGATCGGTATATTCTTTTAAACAGAATATTCTTGTGAATTACAGCTTGGAATCTTTGATTGAATATTCTTCCATTCCCGACTGAATCTTCCTAGAATATTCTAATATGCCACCTAGATTTTTTCAAAAAAGTTGTCAATTTTTAGAAATGTGGCGTTGGTGGTTACACCGCTATTGAGCTACCCACATGGAAAATAATATTTGGTCACGTGGACTTGTAGTAGGCCACCACATGGCCTATGGAGCCCATGCGGTCTATACTTTGTAGGTGTAGAGGTTTTCGATTGTAGACCGTTTTTTTTTTTCGTTTTTTTTTTAATTTTAAAAAAAATTAAAACTATTAAAAAATAAAAAATAATTATTTTTCCAACCAAATAAAAAAATTCTTAGACCTGTGGTGGATTTTTTCCTTCGAACCATATTATGACCAAACTACACATTTATGACACGACTTGGGGGCCTATATGACTCCCTGGGAAATTTTTTCTGCCTCAACAGACAACTCCAAATTCAACGATTTGACAACTGATCTTAGGGTTTTTGGCCCTTTTGGATGTGATGGCAGGTTTGATTTTGACCCAAAGTGCTCCAAAACTGTAGCTACCTTTTGGATCTAGCAACCACTTCATCTTCAAAACCTCATAGATTTGGCCTCATATGTCCAATTTGGATGAAACAAAATGCAAAATTGACTTTCTCGAACCCTCTGATCTCAACGGTGAGCTCATATTTGCACCAAAAAGCTTTGATTTGAACTTGCAATATAAAGCCACAAAGAGGAACCCCCCAAATCTATTTTTTTATCAAGCTTTTTTTATTCTCCAAGTCATCATTCGATGTAAGAGAAGAGCATACTCAACTTTTCAAGATTTACCAAGATCTCTCAATAAGACTAACAAGAAGAAATCCCACAAGCTCTAATACCATGTAAGAGTTGGTATAGAATAAATCTACACCATGCGAGATTGGTTGAAGATTATAGGCACCCAAGATCTAGGCACTTCATGAAAGCACAAGAGAGATCAATATGCAATGCTCAAGATTGCAATGGAATTGATTATCCAAGAATATTACATGATTTACATATGAGACCACCTGGTTATATAGCCAAGGTGAGACACAAGTTTAAACAGGATTATGACAAGTGTCTTAATCCTATTTCATGTGGAAACTTATCACAACTACCTAGGACACGTGTTGTAAATCAAAAGATAAGATAAGATCTAATGACATCTAACACCTTCTAGAAATATTCCTTCCTAAGACCTAAGTAAACTTAACATGTAAATAAGTCCCCTAAGTCCCCTAGTAATGAATTAACTAGGTACAAGACTTTATTTACACCAACAATACTACTTTTGACACTTGGTTTTGAACATACATCGAAATACTAAGAGGGGGGATGAATCAGTATTCTATTAGATCTCAAAACTTTTGGAACAAAAGAAACTTCAAACTCTATTGCATAAGCAAGAACATGAAAGATAGAAACAATGCACAACACAACACAAATTCAGATGTACATGGAAAACCTCAAAGGGGAAAAACCATGGTGACAAATGCTGCTAGGAGCTATTGTTCTAATCCAACCTCACAAATGAATAACAGTCATAACTTATTTTTAGGGCTACAACAGAAGGAAGCTACTATTCCCTGAAAAGAGGTTTTAGGGTCACTCCCAAGGAAGCTAAAACTCCCTGCAAACTTTTTTTCAAGGCTACAACCCAAGGAAGCTAAAACTCCTTGATCTAAGTACAATCTCAGGAATGATTACAAAGTGACATTCCTTCCACTATTTGAAATTGACAATTAGGCTCAATCCTTTTGATGATTGCAATTCTACTTTTTCCCTTTTGCAAAGGTCTTCAAATTTCTTCTTTGTAGCTTACTGGCTCATTGCTTTCAACCTTCACGAATTTTTTCCTTTGGCTTACTACCTCTAGAAAATAATTAAGCACCTTCTTCACTTCCCTTCTATCACAAGAATATGTTCAAGATGAAACCATACAAGAACTTACACTTTTTCTCTTTCTCTTTCAAAAACTTATGAAATTTTCATCATGTCGCACATATATTCTAACCTAGATCAACTAGGCTAACAATTTATACATGATATTACATTGATTACAATTCACATGTCAGCCTACAATAGAAAATATTACATTTGCAAGGAAGCCAAAGATAAAACAATCAACATGAAACATGTAGAGGGCAAGACCCTAAATGACTACACACAACACCAGGAAGAGGAGAATTCCTTGTGTATTTCAACACATGATTACCCTAGTCCTAAACACTCTTCATAGCTTTGGTCTTCAATGAACATCATCAACACACTTTGCAAATTTAAGTAAATCAGCCTTAAGAAAGAAACAATGAAACATGAAGTATGTCGACCTTCACAACATTGGTGGTACACATGAATGATAAAGCATTACTTGTACTTCTCCTAGATAAGTTGGCATGGCCCATACAACACCTACAAACACCTCTTGAATTCCACACAACCTTAACTTGTGGTGCACACCCTCAACATACCTTAGTCAGCCAAGCAAAAGCATAACCCAGTAGAGCCATTCTGGACCACAGCCAATTTTGAAGAAGCCAAACATCACCTTGTGAAGTAACAACAAACATCACGTGATATTCAAGAACACTTGCATACATTCCTTTCACAACTTCATGCAACAACAAGTTGACACAAGCCAACAAACATTGAAACCAATCACTAGAAAACATAGTCCTACACTCTATCATCTCAAACTTTCTTTGTGGAAGGACTAACAACATGAAAATTTGGATATGACACCTTCACAACATGTTGATCTTATCTAAACCACATAACCATATCTTCAAATGTGGAGGAATGCAAAGCCAAACTTTTCACCATTTGAAAACACCAACACAGGCTCAACCCAGTCTTCAAATTTTCACTCACAAAAACATCTTCTCGAAACCAAAATGAAACATGGATCACACATGCCTTGACCCATCATGAAGGTATCTTTGAAATCACATGAGAAAAGAATCACCAATAGATAAATGCATAGCATTTCTTAGAGACTTTGGTGACCAAACAACTAGATTGTAATTATCTTTTGACATCAACAACTCTTTTTGACATCACTGAAAACCAAACTGCAACAATCTCCCCCTTTATCATTAATGGAAAAACCATCCTCACACCACTTTGGTGCACAATTCTCTCCCCCTTTGACATCAAATACAAAGGGAAAAAGGACTTTCTCTCCCCCTTTTAACACAATTTATCCTCTTTAAATTATCTCCCTTTGATGTACTTTATCTCCTTAAAAAAACTTACAGGCTCCCCATGTTAGCAACAACCACTACCTGCTACCCTAAGAGGTAGCCACCATCCATCCAAGAATAACGATATGGCTTGAATTACTCCCCCTAGATAGATGCACCAACTATGCATATAGCAAGAAAAAGGAGAGGTAATTACCCCTAACTTCTTCCTAAGATATTAAAATGTATCCTTTGCAAGTGCCTTTGTGAAAATGTTTGCAACCTAATACTTTGTAGATGCATACTCCAACTTGACTTCTTTCTCTACAACCTTCTCTCTCAAAAAGTGATACCTGATTGATATCTGCTTGGTTCTAGAATGCATCACTAGATTCTTAGAAATATTGATAACACTTGTGTTATCACATAGAATAGGAATGGGCTCATCATACTTTATCTTGATATCCTTCGATGTTTGCTTCATCCACAACACTTGAGTATATCAAGATTCTACAACAATATACTCTACTTCTTCTATTGACAAAGATACTAAATCTTGCTTCTTTATATACCATGAAACCAATCTGCTTCCTAAAAAGAAAGCACCACCACTAGTACTCCTTCTATCATCAACACAACCAGCCCAATCAACATCATTGTATGCACTCAGATCAAAGTCATTTTGTTTTTCATACCATAATCCATAATCCATAGTGCTCTTCAAATATCTGAAGATTCTCTTGACTGCCTTCACATGAGTTTCTTTAGGATTAGCTTGAAATATTGCAACCAAACATACCACATGCATGATATCAAGTCTTGAAGTAGTTAAGTACGACAAGCTTCTAATCATATATCTATATAAAGTCTAATCAACTATGAGAGACTCATCATATTTTTTCAAATGACAACCAGTTACCATTGGAGTACTCATAGGTTTTCAATCTTCCATATAAAACTTCTTCAACATCTCTTTGACATACTTTGCTTGAGAAATAAAGATACCATCATCTAGCTGAGCAATTTGAAGACCAAGAAAGAAGGAAAACTCACCTATCATAGACATTTCAAATTCCTTCTGCATTTCTTCAGAAAAATTCTTTCACATCTCATCATTTCCACCAAAGATTATATCTATGTTGCTTATCGTATCAAAAACATATACAATAAATATCAAAATTCTTTCATCGTCAATCTTGAAGTAAAAATTACTATCTTTGGTACCTTCCTTGAAACCTTGTTTAATCAAGTACTTATCCAACCTTGCATACCAATCCCTAGGAGCTTGTTTGAGACCATACAATGTCTTTTTGAGTCTGCACACCATGTTTGGTTCTTCTTTTTGAAAGAACACCAATACATTGAGGGGGGTGAATCAATGTATTCAAAATTTTACCAAATTATAATAGTAGACAAGATTTATTATCACACACAAAGGAGACACCAGAAATACATGGAAAAACCAATGTGAGAAAAACCACAATGAGAATAGTTGCTAAGATCTATTATCCTAATCCAGCCTCACAATAAAAGATATTACATATGTTTTGTAAGCACCAACTTATAGGTACATTGACACCCAAGACAATGTTTGGAGGCACCAACCTCTAGGTACACTACATACCTAAGAAAATGTTTTGAGCCACCAACCTCAAGGTACACTACACACCTAATTGAGCACCAACTCAATTTTTTTGAGGCACCCACCTCTACAACATTACAAATTTATATATGTTGATACTAATTCTTCTTCAACCTGAGAATGCACCATTTCAATTCATAACTTGGACTCTCTTCCACTACTCTACACTTCTCTCAATTCACTATTCATTCATTATTTGTTGTCACCTTGCACTATATTTTGATATTCTTTTCTATCTTTTCTTAACCAACCAACCTCGTTTTCCTCGAGCCATGCACCACCACCACAATTCATTGTATTTGCTATTTTTAGCATATATCAAACCCTAGATTTCATACGAATTCAATGTCATTACCTACATGATTGAACAATATCTAGTTTTGTAGCCATCTATGCCTTAATGTCACCAACCACAATCCTCATCTACCAAACAAAATCCAACTTGAGTTATGGCAACAAATTAGATTTTATTCTTTGTGTCAATTTTCACCATTTGCACTATGTTTTATCGCCTAGTCATTGAAAGAATTAGATCTTCAAATACTACCCATAGATTTTGAAGCTTCATACCATGATATGATAATCATCGTTCAATCACCTCAACTTTAAAACACAACTATTAAATGAGATTAAATTTAAACCTACACTGTTGATCTTCACTTAAACATTGGGTGAATATTTTTCTCGGGATGTGCTTAACTTGAGTTGCATCATCATGTACACGCATCGACATATTGCATTCTTGCAGAGCCAAAACAAGGACACACCATCCTTTCTCTGGAATAGCGGAAATGTGCCAACTGTATTGTAGACATCATGTTGGACACATGGTGTTGTATCACATATTATTTTCTTAGCATGTTTTTTCCTTACGCTTGAAGCATGATATCCACGATGCATATGAGCTATGTAATGCAATGACTGATTGCCACTTGTCATCATACCATGTCATCACAAACTCAACTATCTGATCTTATCTTTCAATGTACATTGTTGATCTTCATCATATTAGCCTTCATTATGTTGTCGTCACTAGGGACACGTGTAGGAATCGTGCAGTTCCACAACCAAAAGATTGGAGCCTACCATAGGTCTTGCGAATGTGTAGAAGCTATCTTATCTACTTGACAAGATCTTGACCGTTCAACATACTTAGAAAAATATTAAATTATTTAAGCACTTCGTTGAACCGATAAGTACTAGGATAAAGGGGCATGTTACCTGACAACCCCTAAGTCTTAAGTTATGACTTAAGTGACTAGTTATCACTTATTTCTAGTCAACACAAAAATAGAAATTCATGTGAACACCTTGACCCAAACCCTTAGGGTTTTATTGAGAAACCCTAGGAATGACTGAGAGCAAAGATAATTTAATTATGAGCTCATCACTTATCATTTAGACCTACATATCATACTTCTAAAAATTACTCAAAAAACCCATATCAATTTTGTCATTTTTTCTCTAGAAAACTTTGAAAATAGTCTTTGTAAACGCATGACAACTTTTCATTACAATATTGCAACTTTTAATGCAATATTGCAACTTTGAAAAACATGCTTTTCTCTCCATCAATCTTCACCATTATTCTTGTGACTAATCCTTTGACATTAATGACATCCATGAATGCCCTATGATTCCCTTTGACAACAATGTGATGCCACTTTAACATCAATGATAACAATTCCAACACTTCTGATAATTGAAATCCATCAAGTTGCTCTATGTAGAATTCTTCTTCCAAATCTCCATTCAAGAAAGTTGATTTGACATCCATTTGATATACCTTGAAGTCCTTGTCGGTAGAAAAAGAAAGAAATGATTTGATTGCTTCCATTATTGCTATCAAAGTAAAATTCTCAGGTCCAAATCAATTCCTTCTACCTATGACTAGCCTTTGGAAACCAGTATTGCCTTGTTCCTTACAACTTCTCCATCTTCTTTCAATTTATTCCTAAAAACCCACTTTGTTCCTATCACATTCTTGTTTGTAGGGCTTGGAACCAATTCCTGTTGTTGTTTTAATCAAAAATGAAAATTAACAGAAGATTCAACACAATGCACAAAGAACACAAAATTTATCCTGGGAAAACCCTCCTTCTGGATGGAAAAAAAAACCTAGCCAAAATATCTCTCTTATATATTGAATTTAAAGGAGCAAAAATCTGCTTACAATCTTGGCCACACACAAGGCCAATATAATGCAATAAATAATCGCATCTCACTTAGATGCAAATACACAATTATATGATCTCTCATTAATTTCAATCTGCTTTATGCAATAATATGATATGTTGTAGATGCACTAACTCCTTGATAAGTGTGAATGTCTCTTTAGAATAAAATTAATGATCAAATGAATGCGAATCTCCTTCCATATATACAAAGTAAGGTGCCTCTTCACAAGCAAGGAAACTCTTCACAAGGGTCAACCTCATTCAAGAACCAAGGTGACTTTTCATCTTGGGTCGGCCTTTAAAATAATATTTACATATCATTTATTATTTTGATTTTGAGAGAAGGACATCTCCCGCAGCTAAAACATCAACACTCCCTCTTAGCTAGGGAGGTATCCTTCCATATATCCATGTCATGGAGTCTCTCAACATGACATCCAGAATGGCTACACCCATTTTTTAAAAAGTTCATCATGGAGTCTCTCAACATGATATTGTCATGGAGTCACTCAACATGGCATCCACCATGGCTTCTCCCATGTGTGGAAAGAAACATATGCACAAGTGTCCATCATGGAGTCTCTCAACGTGATGTCATCATGGAGTCTCTCAACGTGATGTCATCATGGAGTCTCTCAACATGATGTCCACCATGGCTACTCCAATGTGTGGAAAAATACAAGTACAAAGGGTTCATCATGGAGTCTCTCAATGTGATGTCATCATGGAGCCTCTCAACATGACGTCCACCATGGCTACTCCAATGTGTGGAAAGAACCACATCTCCATCTTAGAGATGGACAAGGGTTCACACCTCATATTTCTCTATCTCAAAGAAATATACACTACAAGGGCTTTCACCTCATACTTCTTTGTCACAGAGAAATATACACTAACAAGGGCTTTCACCTCATACTTCTCCATCACAGAGAAATATACACTAACAAGGGCTTTCACCTCATACTTATCTGTCATAGAGAATTATACACTAACAAGGGCTTTCACCTCATACTTCTCTATCACAGATAAATATACATTACAATAGATCTTCATGATGATATGACTCTCTCTAAATCTCCAAGTACTTGCATCAACCTCCTGACCTCCTCGTCCAAGGTTGTCTCTGATGAATTTTCAGACTCCCTCTGAATGTTAATTCCTCCTCTTCGAAGAAACGTCTCTAGTTATGTGCCACCAAATCAGTCCCATGGCAACAAGTTGTGACTTCATGTTTGTTCATTTCTTCATCCTGCATGTCTTCCTCATAGGATGCAACAAGCTCTTCCTCCCTTGAATTCCTTATGCAATCTCTCATCATCCTTTTTCTCCTAGATCTGTCCTGGAAGCATTTTAGAGAGATTAAATAATAGTTCAAAACTATCCCGAAGAGAAATATCAATGCTAGAAGCATACATGATTCACTATTCTCCATGTTATTACATGAATTATTATTAACTATAAAATTAATGATCATTATTCAAACATAAAATACTTATCTCTTTATGTTGGTCAATAGATGTAGTTAGGTACTTGTCTTGCAGTCTCTTCTCAGCCTCAAATGTATACACCATAGGTAAATTTCCAAACTTTACACCAATGCGCAGAAGCTCATATGACTTGAAGAATGAACACTATTTTTTAGACCTGAGTATTCCATTAAACTCATATCCCATACGACACAAGAATGAGAAGAGATAACATAGAACCTACACATTGTCTTCAGCAAGAACCAAAACATAACTCCATTGCAGCCTGCACAGATCTTCAGAGAAATGTCAAGAAACCAAAGTACCATCACATCCACTCACACCAACAGTAGCTCATGATTTTCCATATACAACCACAACACAGTCATATACTTCTAGATTTGTTCTCATAGTGATATCTAAACCCGACTTGCTGCCTTTAGATGCAATTCCTCCTAATATCTCTATATTTTTTTGTTGCTCCAATATTATAACAATAATCTATCACAGCTAAAGCTTCAAATATCAAACTCCTTGAAAGCACCTGAAGCTTAAAAATAAAATCAAATTCCTCCACACCTGGAAGTGATCTTAAATCTGCAATTGCTTCTGATCGAATTTCCCCTGAACCCACTCTGATACCATGTTGTTTTAATTAAAAATGCAAATTAATAGAAAATTCAACACAGTGAACAAAGAACACAAAATTTATCCTGGGAAAACCCTCCTTCTCAAGGGAGAAAAAACCCAGCCAAAATATCTCTCTTATATATTGAATTTAAAGGAGCATAAATCTACTTACAATCTTTGCCACACACAAGGCCAATATAATGCAATAATGAATCGCATCTCACTTAGATGCAAATACACAATTATATGTGTTGGAAAAATAAGGACAAACAACTGAGAGGGGGGTTGAATCAGTTGTCTTAGAATATTAAACTTTGCATACTTAACTTAATCTTAGATTTGATGAATGAACAATAAACCATAAACAATCAACACATCAGAAACACAGAGAACACTGAGATTTTTTTACGTGGAAACCCTATTAGGGGAAAAACCATGGCGAATGTTAGTCCACAATATTATACCCTGCTAAAAGTATAATGAGAATAATAATGGGAATGCACATGCATTCAGGCACACTTCCTAGAGCTCATTGCTCAAATACAAGAGGGCTCACTGCCCAACAATACACAGTAATTTGGATTAGATCCACAGGGTATGAACTGAGAAAATAGCTTCTACACAAGCCTAATTACAATTCCAGTTAAGCACAGAAAACCTTCTTCACACTTCACTCAAACTTCTTCACTCTGCTCTGCAATCAAATGAATAGATCAATGTAAATAGGGAAAAATTCAGATTTAATGTTGAAAACAACAAATTAACTAAACCCTATCAAGCACCATGAAGCACAAACTAGAATGAAAATGCAAATAAACAAAGGAAATGCAAACCAATTTTCAAACTAGACTTGATTGACCTCCATGGCTCTTCTCCACCTGCATGAGAATGCAAGATTTTGAAGGTTGATTGTTGGATGAATGTTGGTTGCTCAATTCAATAGCATAACGTTGACATGGGGATGATAGATGAATGACAATAGATAGAAATGGATGAAAGACTCAAGAATGATTTTGATAGCATAAGGATACTTGAAGAATCAACCCCCTAATGGCTTATGAGAGAGTTTATTTATAGGAAATGTCTGATTTGGATTGATGGTTGAGATTGGATGTCAATAAGATGTCTAAATCAATGGCCAAAATTGAAAGTTGTAGTATGGACTAGGGTTAGGCCAAAATTAGGGCAATGACAAGAAATGAATGGCTAAGATTGAATTATAAGATAATTCAATCAAGGGCTGAAGTTAAATGAGATGTCAAGAGATAATATTTGATGTGGAAGATAAGATTGGCACGGACAAAGAGGTGATAGGAGAAATTAAATAATAAAAATTATTTAATTTAGGTGACCAATGAATAATTAAATGATTAAAGATATTATTTAATTATAGAAGAATGTGACAAAAGGAATCATTTTGAATTAAATAATGATTTAATTCAAAATTCAAGAGAGTGGACCAAATTAAATAAATAAAATTTATTTAATTTATGAGAGAAGAGGCTAATGAATAATTAAATAATTAAATAATTATTTAATTATAGTGGATAGTGGACAAAAATTAAATAAATAAGAATTTATTTAATTTTAGAAAGAAAAGGACTTAAGTAGTGACGTAATTAAATAAATAAAATTTATTTAATTAATCAGGGAGGAATAAAGATAAAAAAATTAATTAATTAAATAATTAAAATTATTTAATTAATAGAAGACATATGACATTAGAAAATAATTAAATAATTAAAAATTATTTAATTAGCAAAGACAAAAGGGGAAATCATATAGAATTTAGAAATCGCAAGCCTAGGACAATTTTTAGTGTCTACAATCAATATTCGCACACTTTCTCTTCTCTGGCTTTTCTTCACTTCATACACACACTAACTTCGCTCAAACAATCACTTTTATATATTTGCAACATGAAATTACATCAACAACTTAGTCTGCCAAAAATATAAAACATATTTACAATGTCGGCCCAAATTTACAAATAAATTTTAATGTGAATCAAACAATGTTGGCACTATTGGCTAATATTATGATGAGACCCAAAACAATATCTTCGAGCACACCAAACATTCAAATTTTAATCTTCAAGCATCTGCAACACGTTACAACCATCATGTCAGCCAAGAACATGAAAACCTAAAAACACATGAGAAAAATATTCGACCATGAACAAACAGATCAACGCAGACGTACAACAAGAATAGAGAAAGATCTAGAAGCATCCAAAAACAACAAGAACTAACAGAGAAGCATCCACAGAAATAGAAATTATCATAATCACATAAACTTCAATCAGGAACACTTACAGAACCCACAGAGATACTGTCAGAACACAACTGTTCATAGCACGATCAAATCTTCACGCAGACCTCTGAAACTTTTGGTAGATGAACTAGATACTCTTAGAAATAAACCCTTTAGTCCACAACAACTTATCTTCAACACCTTCATGATCTTCACTGTTCCATTGGCAACTTGCAACTCTTCCTTTAACAATTTTCTCAATATCCTTGACATATACAGCCTTCAATACAATAATGCTAATAGTGTTGACATCAATGAAAACCACATATCAGCAACACAACCACAACATCCAACAATATGATCTCTCCTTAATGTTGATTTGCTTTATGCAATAATATGATCTGTTGTAGATACAGTAACTCCTTGACAAGTATGAATGTCTCTTTAGAATAAAATCAATGATCAAATGAATGAGCATCTCCTTCTATATATACAAATTAAGGTGCCTCTTCACAAGAAAGGTGACTCTTCACAAGGGTCGGCCTCATTCAAGAACCAAGGTGACTTTTCATCTTGGGTTAGCCTTTAAAATAATATTTATATATCATTTATTATTTCAATTTTGAGAGAAGGATATCTCCCGCAGCTAAAACATCAACAATTCCCAAGTTTGGTTTTTCTCAATTTGATTCAATTCTTCTTCCATTGCTTGTATCCATCCCTCATCTTTTCTAATATAAAAAAAATGGTTCTATCTTTGATAGAAAACAAAATCTTACTTGTTCATTTGTCTTTGCAAGCCTTCTCTTGGTCAGTACTCCTTAATTCTTATCTCCAATAATCTGATCCTCTGAATGATTCCTTTGGACATACATGGTAGGAGTCTTCCTCGTTACTATGATTTTCTATTGTTTCTTCTTTCCCTTCAACTTCTTCTTCTTCTTCTTATTCTTCTGAGCAGGGAGGTGCATCAAATTCACAATCCTCAATTTAATACATACTTTTATGTAGATCTTCATCAACCTTGACATTTGTACTTACAACTATTCTTCCCAATATTTTTTTTAGCATTTGTATGCTTTACTCTAAGATGAATATCCCAAAAATATACCTTCATCATCTCTTGAATCAAACTCCCCAATGTATCTTCATCTCTTCTAATGTAACATTTTCTTCCAAAGACTCTAAAATACCTAATAGTTATAGGTATTCCATACCATAACTCATATGGGGTCTTAGTGTTGTTCAATCTTAACAATCCTTTGTTAATAATATAGAAAATAGTATGAACTGCCTCTCTCCAATAAACATCAGGCAGATTTTCTTCCATCATCATGATCCTTGCCATCTCTTGAACAGTCTTATTTTCCTTTCCACTACCCTATGTTATTAACGAGTTCTAGCAGTAGATAGATGCCTCTTTATTCCATGTTTTTCACAAAAATCATTGAATTCATTTGATGTGAACTCACCTCCTCTATCAAACCTTAAGCACTTTATTTTGGCATTCATTTCATTCTCAACCATTGATTTGAAAATCTTGAATCTACTAAAAGCATCAGATTTATCTTTCAAGAATGTAACCCATGTCATCCTAGAGAAATCATCAATAAAAAGCATGAAATACCTTTCTCCTTTCAGACTTTTTATTCTGGTAGGTCCACACAAATCAGTATGTACTAGCTCCAATAGTCTAAAGCAAGAATACTCTTTGGACTTGAAACTTATCCTTGTCTGCTTTCCAAACTGACATTCCTTGTACACAATACTTGCAAGCTTGATTATCTTGGGCATATCTCTTACCACATGTAATGAGATAACCTTCACAATATTGTCAAAGTTAATGTGTCTCATTCTCCTATGTCAAAGCCAACATTCACTTACTTTTCCCAAAAGATAACTTATCCCTTTGACATCCCTTAGATTGTATATGTCACCACATGTCCTAGATCATTTTGCAACCAATTTTATAGACTTCCCTTTTCTTATTTCACATCCTCTTTCATTAAATATGAGATTGTATCCATTTCTACACATCTGACTCACACTAAGAAGATTGTGCTTAAGACCTTTAACATAAAGAACATCTTTTGTCTTGTCTTTCCATCAATAATTATTGTACATTTTCCATAGATTTGTACTAAAGTATCATATCCAAGCATTACTATTCCTTTATTCCACTTCGGAAGCTTGATAAACTTGCTTCTATCTCCTCTCATGTGGTTAGAACCACTGTCAATCATCCATGAGTTTTCCTCATCTTTTTGCATGAAAGGTAGTACACACAACACTTGAATATTTAGTTTTACCTTAAGTCTTCTTAGCAAAAAAAAAAAAGACTTCATCCTCATTATTTAGACCACTAGATTCATCATCCTTTGAGGAGTAGGAATCTTCTTTGGAGTAGAGACTCTTCTTGAACATATTTCCTCTAGGCTCTTTGTTTTTCTTTTCAGAATCTTTCAAGGGACATTTAGAGGAAAAATGACCAACTTCCCCACTTTTAAAATATTTGAAAGGTAGCTTACTTGTGTAGTTATCGGTACCCCTCTTCAAATTTCTTACAAATTTTTCTTCTTCTTCATCGGTGTCACTATCTAGATCAGATGCATCATACATTTCTTTCTTACAAGATTTGAAAACTTCTTCCTTCTTTGGATCTTCTTTGTCAAGCTCTCATATTTCAAATGCAATGATGGCACCTTTTAATTGATCCATTGATAATTTATTTAAATCTCTAGCTTCCTCAATGGAAGATACTTTAGGACTATAAGCTTTAGGGAGAGATCTTAGTACATTTTTTTTACCACCATTGATTCTTCTAGTTTTTCACCAAGTTCTCTCATTGCATTGACCACTTCATCAACCTGGAGCAAATATCCTACAATATCTTCATCCTCTAACATTTTTCAGGCTATCAAACTTTCCTCTATAAATCTACAACTTGGCTTGTTTTACTTTGATGTCTCCTTCATAGATTACATTAAGCTTTTCCTAGACCTCCTTTGCTATTTTATAGTGCATTACTTTTACAAGATCAGAATTTGCTAGACCCCTCAAGATAACATTCTTAGCTTTTCCATTATTCTCATGGGCCCCAATCTCTGTCGGATCAACTAGAGGAGTAGCAGGAATAGTATAACCATCCTTGATTGATTTCCAAACACCAAACCCTAAAGAGGATAGATAGGATTCCATTCTAAATCACTAGAAAGAAAAATTTGTTCCATCAAATCTAGGCACTTTGTGAGATCCTTTTGGAGCCATCTCGGATCTTCCTCAAGCTATTAGACTTCTTCTAAGGAACTAGGCACCAATTGTTAAACATACACCATAATACTGAGATGGGGTGAATCAATATTCTATCAGATCTCAAAACTTCCAGAACAAAAGAAACTTCAAACTCTACCATATAAGTAAGAACATGAAAAATAGAAACAATGCACAACATAACACAAAACTAGATGTACGTGGAAAACCCCAAAGGGGAAAAACCATGATGAGAAATACTGCCAAGAGCTACTATCCTAATCCATCCTCACAAATAAATAATAGTTACAACTTTTTTTTAGGGCTACAACCCAAGGAAGCTACTACTCCCTGAAAAGAGGTTTTAGGGTCACTCCTAAGCAAAATACAACTCCCTATAGACTTTATTTTAGGGCTATAACCCAAGGAAGCTACAACCCCCTGATTTGAGTATAATATTCAAAATGATTACAAAGTAGCAGTCCTTCCACTATCTGAAACTGACAATTAGTCTCAATCCTTTTGATGATAACAATTTTTCTTTTTTCCTTCTACAAATGTCTTCAAATGTCTTTTTTGCAGCTTACTGGCTCACTGCTTTTAGCCTTCAAGAAATTTTTCCTTTGGCTTACTACCTCTAGCAAACAATTAAGCACCTTCTTCACTTCCCTTTTGTCACAAAAATATGTTCAAGATTAAATCAAACATGAACTTACACTTCTTCTCTTTCTCTTTCAAACACATGTAATTTTCATCATGTCGCACATATATTCCAACCTAGATCAACTAGGTTTATAATTTATACATGATATTACATTGATTACAATTCACATGTTGACCTACAATATAAAATATTACATTTGCAAGTTAGCCAAAGATAAAACAATCAACATGAAAAGTGTAAAGGGAAAGACCCCAAAAAACTACACACAACACTAGGAAGAGGAAGACACCTTGAAAATTCCAACACACACTCAACTTGGTCCTAAGCACTCTACACAACTTTAACCTTAAATGAACATCATCCACATGCTTCACAAATTCAAAATAGGTTGGTGCTAAACAAGAAAACATGAAACATGAAGTATATTGGCATTCACAATATTGGTGGTACACATGAATGATAAACCATTACTTGTGCTTCTCCCAGATGAGTTGGCATGACCCATACAACACCTTCAAACACATCTTGAGCTTCGCACAACCTCAACTTGTGGAACACACCCTCAATATACCTTAGTTAGTGAGGCAAAAGCATAACCCAACAAAAAAACCATTTTGGACCACAACTAGTTCCAAAGAAGCTAGAAAGCACCTTGCAGAGCAACAACAAACATCACCTGATATTCAAGAACACTCTCATACATCCCTTTCACAACTTCATGTAGCAACAAAGTTTGCACAAGCCAACAGACATTGAAACTAGTCACCGAACAACATAGTCCTAAACTCTTTCATCTCAAAATTTCTCTATATGGAAGGACTAATAACATGAAACTTTGGATATGACACCTTCACAACATGTTAAACTTATCTTCTGAACTACATAACCATATATGCAAATTCGAAGGGATGCAAAGCCAAAAATTTCACCATTTGAAAACACCAACGCATGCTCAACATGGTCTTCAAATTGTCACTCACAAAAACATCTTCCTGGAACCTAAATGAACTGAAACTTGGATCACACATGCCCTAACCCATCATGAAGCTATCTTCCAAACTGCATGAGAAAAGAATCACCAGCAAAGAAATGTGGAGCATTTCTTAGAGACTCTAGCAACCAAATAGCCAAACTACAACTCTCTTTTGACATCAATGACAACCAAACTACAACACTTGGTTCATTACCTTCTCTATTTGTGCTATCATTGGTAAAATTTCTTATGATTAGGTCATTCCTCTCTTCCTTGGGCATGTTAGTAACCCCTAAGGCAATAGTAGGAGGGTGCTTCCCTACTTTATTTTTTTCATTTTGTTTGTGATGTATTTCTCCCATTGAGTTGTAGGATCCCATCCTACTCTTATTGCCTTGTGGGCTACTAGAATGTTGGATTTTAAATTTGATTTTTGACACCATATTTTAAACTATAGATGGATGTTTGTCACTATCAGACTAGATTACATCAATTTTGTTTGCAGTAATGGGTTCATCAGCCTTAGTATTTGTATCATCATTCTTATATAGTAGTCTAATTAGATAATCTTTGGTCTCTATAGAGTTTTTTATATTAGAGGTGTTTTATATTTTTTATTTTTCTTAATATTCTATTTAATCCTCTCCATTATGATTTTTTGTGCATTTTTATTTACAAGTAGTTGCTTTGGCTTCTTCCCTGAGTCAGGATAGGGTTCAACGAAGTTTATTTTTACTAGCCCAGATCCCTCCTAGATGTTTATGCTACTATTATTAGACAAGGATTTATCTATCTCTTTACTTAATATATCAAATTTATTCGATAGTTTAATATGGGCTTGTTGTTGAAGTTTCCTTTCCTTGTCAAAGTTTATGCTCTAATTAAGACAAATCTGATGGAAAGATTCACTCTACTATTATTAGACAAGGATTTATCTATCTCTTTACTTAATATATCAAATTTATTCGATAGTTTAATATGGGCTTGTTGTTGAAGTTTCCTTTCCTTGTCGAAGTTTATGCTCTAATTAAGACAAATCTGATGGAAAGATTCACTCTCCTCCTGTCATTCCTTGTGGTTGTTTTGGTTCAATAACATATCCATGTATTTTTCATGGGCCCTCAACCCATTCGACCCACCACCCTCTTTTTTTGAATTACTAGATAGGGTTGTCTCCTTAATCTTTGTTCCTCACCACTTGGGCTACCAAATGGCTAGATTGTGTTTCCTTCTTTGTTGCTGTTCTTTTTATTAAGGATAGGGTTAAAAAAATTCTCAAAATAATAGGGCAATTTTTCCTTATGTGACCTTTCCTACATAAATATCATACATTGATTCCTCCTAACACTTCAACCTTATAGGTGAAAACCAACTTATCAAGATTAAATTCCAACGTTTTTGGGATTTCTACCCTCAAGGCCAATGCATCCAGTGTCGTGGCATCCATATGTGGGAGGAAGGAATTTGTTTCCTCAATCCTAACAAAATTTACTAGATGAGCCAACATTTGCTCCAAAAAAACTCTAATGGAAGGGAGGGACGCTCTTCACCATTATCCATCTTGGACAAGATAGAGAAATTACCTCATCTCTTATGGCTTCAAGTGACCAGTTTAAGGCCCGAAATATACAATTCCTACATTCCAAAATTATTTTTCAACCACCAATTCCTACATTTTTTAATCTTTTTAAGAAAATTAAAAAAAGTCCTCTCATGAATCATTTTGCAAAAAGAGAATTGAATCCTTAGTTTCTTATTCCACACATTGGGTAACCATTCATCCATATATTTTTTGGCTAGGATTTTTGTAGGGTCCTTGGCCGCAAAGAATATTGCAATATCACTAAGTCTATTACTTTCATTTTCAATTACAATACACATTTTAGGGTTAGGCAAAAGGACATGTTTTTAGGGAAACCAGAGGAGGGTTTACCTTGTCCCCTTCCATCTTTGTCACCCACTTCCTCCTCGCTGCTGGGTAGAACCAAAAACTTGACCTTTGATGGGACAAGTGATTTTTTCTCAACTATGACATCATGAAATAATCATGTGATTTGAAACCCTCACCACCCTTCGGCCCATTTTCAACTAGCACAAGGGGGGTTTATATCCCCCTCCACTAATTTTCCCCACCATCAAATACATAATCAACATTCATAGTAGGAATATAGATTAACAAACAATAATCACACATGTGGGAACAAGCAGCAAGTAGAAGGCAATAAATGAGGAATGCATTAAGGGAAAACAAAGGGAACTTATGCACTCTACCAATCTCTATGGAGGAGGGCTCACCCTCCTCCACCTATACTAGAACCCTCAACTACCTTGAAGAGCCCACTTGCTTGATCCAACTTCCCCCTATTTTTCCCAAGAGCTATATATCGTCCAATACCAACAATTTTAGAAAACACCAAGGAAGATATAGCTTTTTGTCTAAATATAAATTTGGATAAATGGTATTTTCATATATTTCAATATTTATGTGATGGTACGTTTCCTAATTTTTCTACCAAAAGAACTCATGTTTGTATTTGAAAACTTGTAGCATGATACATCATTTTATATAACGTATTATACAAAGGGTGTATAATGGTCTAATCCTTTATCTTAGAAAATTAGAGATCCCTATTTCCCTTGAGGAAGCCCATTTAGGTGCTTGTGGAGGTCATTTGGCAGTTGATATTTGGTTCAAAAATTTCTTCACATTGGTTATTATTGGAAAAACATGGAATAAGACTCCTTTGTTTTTATCAAGAAATGTACCAAATTTCAACAACATAACAAATTGATCCATGTTCCCACCCAAGAACTTTGTGCTCAAGCTTCCCAATGGCCATTTTCCATGTCGGGCCTAGATCTTATTGGTGAAATTTCCCCTACTTCTTCTCAAGGACACATATTTATTACATAGCTAGATATTACTTCACGAAATGGGTTGAAGTGGTTTTGTTATGATCCACAACAGCTGATGTTATCTATTTTTTCATACTTGATAACATTATAGCTATATTTGGTATTCCTTCTACTTTGGTTTTATATAATGATATGCCACTTAAGAACAAAGAAGTGAAGATATTCCTTGAAAATTTTCATATACAACATCACTTTTATATGCCATACCGTCCACAATTGAATGCTCAAGCAAAAGCTTCTAAAAAACCAACAGAACAAGTCTTATGGAAAACTATTAACAAACACAGTAAAGATTGGCACACTCAACTCTCTTATGCATTATGGACTTACTGAACAAGTATTCATACAACCATAAGAACTACTCTGTACAATCTTGTATATGGTGATGATGTCGTTATGCCTTTGGAGTTAGAGATTCCTTCATTAGAGATTTCTCTCAATGACATCCTAGATGATAATTCTTATAAAGAACAAAGACTTCAACAACTTAAGATGCTCAATGAATAGCATATACACGCTCTGAACATCTACAAGCCTATCATAAAAGTCTTCAATATAAATATAATGATGGTGTTATCCATTTTTCATTCAAGGTTGGTGACCTAATGCTTTATGAAAATCAATGTAATGTGAATGTTGCGCCAAGATAAAAAGGAAATTTTAGCCTAAATTGGTTAGGACCTTATATCATTATAGAGGTCTATAGATTAGGCACATATAAACTCTCTATGATGGATGATACACCTCTTGAAGAACCTATTAATACTATGCATTTGTGTATATTTTATGGTTAGAATCATTTCATGTTATTTTAATTATGGTATGTGAGTATTTAGAGTAAGTAATTAGATAGATAAGTTACTGTCTAATTGTTTTTACATTGCTTTGTTCATGAAAAACATTTGTGTGTATTAAATTTTTAGAGTAATTTTCTTAGTATTGATAATTACTATTTAGCATACAATTCAATAATTTATGTACCATGTTAATTAGATCATTACAGTATTTAATTTTTAAATTAGATCATAATGGTATTTATTTTAAAATGTGTGCACTAGGAAAGATATGTGGTATTTAATTAAATAATATTACTAGATTGTTTGATTGCATCCATCACATGTATCAATTGGATCATTATCGTATTTAGTGAATAATCTTGATTAGATTGTTTCATTAAAATTCATGCATATATAATGTGATATACATGTTAAAATCATTAAATAGTTGCATTTAATTAAGAAAACATAGTGCATAATCTTAGTTAAATCACATCACATAAAACATAGGTGTAACAAATAAAAATTCTCATCATAGTGTTTATATACATCCAATATCACCACACTAACAAAATATGGTGTGTAATACATAAATCACATCATATTAGTATATGGCTATCGAACCCTTCAGGGCCTAGTGGTGGTTCTCGATGAGAGAAAATAGATCATGAGTAGGTCCTAGAGCTACTCAATGCCTATACAACCCTAAGCTCACCTATAAGCACTAAATTAGGTTCAACTGTCATTGTATATTGCTACTGAAGTAGATCTCTCTCATATCACACTCTATCTAGATCCTATTGAAGGATCATCTATACACAATCATTGGGGGAGATCAATCCCTCTCTAAGCTCCTCGTATGTAGCTCTCATTTGTGTTATGGACTAAAAAATATCTACATGACACCCTGAGTTTTTTGTGGCCTATAATTGGCTCACATCGGCTAACTTAGTTGCACATCAAGAACCATCTTTTCCATCACTCAACCCATAAATTTGATCCAATCTCAAGTTCCAACTTCAAAGAGAAAAGCATAGAATCATGTCAGATGACATCAACATATAAGTATAAATTAAAATTAAGAGCAACATCTAGTATACTACAAAACAGTAATTGAAAAACATATCATATCACCTAGATCGCCAAATCACTAGTACAAATTCATGCATGAGACAACTCTAGTCATATCTGGGCTTGTTCATGAGGCTAAGGGCATGGCATCAGCCACTTTACTTGTCTCCCCATGCTCATATACACTTGGTCTCTCTAGCGTAGCAGGGTGTACTCATGGTACCTGAGGATGAGACCTAGGTTTCTCCTTGGGGACATCACTAACCTCATCCTCTTCTGATCTCCTCCCAATGTCAAATTCGACTGGTCCTCTTCCTCATCATCTATGCTTAAATCACCATCTTCATCATCATCATCCTCCTCACAATCCTCACGATATCATGGCCATGGTCTTGGATCGCCAATAGGATGGCTAGTAGGAAACACATGATCTAGATGGGTAGTGCCCCACCACCTAATACATGGGATGCTCACTCCCACATCATTCATATTAGACATATTGTGTGCATCTTTCCCCTCGTCATTGAAGTTTCTCAAAGGGATGACCATGATGGTTAGATGAGCTATGTCCTAGGGTTAGGCACCGCTATGAGTGAATTTGAGATAGGTAGGTCAAAGGATGCAAACTCCTTGAGGGTGACCCAACTATTGGGTCACTCGATCATAGTCGAATGAAATAATAATATAATCATAGTGACCTATAAGAAATTGGTCCTGTTGCATCCTAGTAAGTTGTTGTAATGAGCCTATCCAGGGTTGTAGTGTCCTATATGATCTATAGATCACATATGTTAGGTCATTCTATCAAATGTGATGCACCAACATATAAAATCATTGTGCTTCCATAGTCTCTTCAATGGGTAAGAATAGGCTCGAGGATATTTCCATGGTATATCTATTGGATATCTTGTAGGATTTGTGCAAGTGATATGCTCAAATTCCTAGACCTTGAGAAGGGTGCATGCCATTAGGCTTTGCATCTCATAGTGTATCTCATAGTGTACATATAGGCCAAGATCATAATAAAGGTGCACTAGCATGCTTCGCCCCTAGGAAAACATGGTGTGTTGTTGCTCCATGGCCCATATGGTGTGAACAAGGCACCTGTGAAGGTGTGTGCCTCGTCCATCAAGTACTTCTATTAGTGCTATGATTGAAATCAATATGCGTTGAATTATGGGGATCTTTGTATCTCCATAAAAGCTATTATAATTGTATTCGGACCTTACCATCATCTAGCATAGTTCAGTCGATACAATAAATCCTCTAGTGTCCTCTCCTCCTCAAGTGTTATGGTCCTACCCCATATGGGTAATCGTAGAATGTGATACACATCCTTGAGTGTCACAGTAATCTCTCCCATTGGAAGATAGAAGGTGGAAGTGTCCATGTCTTATTGCTCCATGAGTGTCATCAACATCTCATCATGGTACCTCATGGTGGGCATGGTGTAGATGCTAAGTAAACCGACATTTGTTAGATGCCTCTCCTTTTCTAATGAAACTAGTGAGGTGTGGTCACGTAGCAGTTTACATACATGACCCTCTAAATGCTCTCGCATGTATGGAAATATCTATCAAAATCAAAATAATTTCATCAATAGTTCAATTATCAAAGATAAATCAATTTGAAATAACATTACAAACTATAAAGTAATCATTCCTAGTTAGAGGCGCCAAAGTTGTACTAGTGCGCCCATGAAAGTCTTAAGTGCCTACACTAGTCATGGGCACTCTCATGGGTCAAGGGCACCTAGTTTGGTCAAGGGTGCCCGTTTTTCAACAAAATAACAAAAAATAATGCAAATTGAGTTCCTAACTACAAGCAATGTGAGAACACGACTTACCTCTCATGACATCACTCCTTGTGCAATGCAATCTCTCAAGGCCTCTAGCCTTAGTGCGTAGTATGATTGTCTTTGTGGAATTCTTGCTCCAAAAAATGCTCAGGATACTAGCTCAAGGTGCTCTCAAACTACAAAAGTCAAAGTGAATAGTAAAAAATAAAAAGATTTCTTACTTATAGTAAAAATTGGTAATATATCATTTTTAATCATATCATCTTCAAATCATCATAATTTGGGCTTACGAACTCTAATTTTTATGTCATTTGTAGGATTGGAATCCTGGTTCTAGTCTCATTTTATTCATCTACTTCTTATTCCTTGGCATTATGGCAACATGACTCTACCAAAGGAATTTCCATCAAAACCCTAACCAATTTAACGAAGTGAGATTGCTACCCTATTTCTACATTCATAAAGTAAGAAGAAACAGGGAGGCACACATCTACCCTCATATTTAATTCTCCTTAGAAGTTTTGGACTAGTGCATTTGTTTGTATATGCATGATGATTTCATATTTCTAGCAAGTTTATTTTACAGGATGTGGTTCCTAATGTCGTGGTTTACATGTTACTATGTTGGAGGCTTCATTCTCTCACTTGGTGAACATTATGCATCCTCTACAATTTCCTTTTGGGTATCCTACGAGAACATGCCAGTGCTACACTAAAGGTGTCTTTTAAATCCCATTTCACCATTTTAACCCCAAATTTTTTATTTTTTGGATAATTCCTAATTAAGTAGACCATAAACTTGAGAATCAAAGTTAAATGTGTGCAAAATAGTTGGACATGGGCATGGGTTCCCTAGACTAGGTGTTTTTCCCAATAATTTTGGTTTTTAATTTATGGCAGTCCTTAATTTATGTGACATGAATTTGAATTTGATATTTGATGGTAATTAAATCCCTAAAATTAAATTTAATGAGTCAACCTACACTTCAATTTATTCTTATGATTCACTATAAATATATGAATTATTAATTCAAAATTAGGAAGAAGGTGAACATTACATCAAAGCTCTACCAAAATACACTTCCAATTTTATAGAATTACAAAGGAATTTTCAGATTTATTCAAGTTATCGCAATGATTGGAGTTTGATGCCGATGGAAGGACATGATGGAATCTAGGTTTTGGAGATGGCTTTGGCTTCCTTCAAGCAAATAATGACTTTTTTTTTAGCATGTTCTCATCTTCAAAATTTGATCTCCTTGCTACCATTGAGTGAGGTATTTGAGCATTTTATATCTCTCTTAGGGTAGTTGACTTTCTCCTGGGTTGATCATTGATTGTGTCATTTAGGAATCATTCTCTAACACATTTGAGTAGGTTTTTATCATTTACTTTGCATTTTTCACTCATCATAGCCTTAGACACACATAAGGTTCAAAGCACACACTTTATCTATCAAAAAAATGACTATTTGTGGAGGTAGAAATACCAAAATGAGGGTTTGACTAAGGAAAAATCCTATATATCCATCCATTTTCCTCTCGTTATGATGATTTTGTAGGTTCATATCTAAAAATGCTAGGTTACAAAATGGGAAGTGATAGTGTAGACTTGTGTGTTCCAACTCAGAAAGTTGCAGATTAAGAATTGTACATCTCAGTCAAGGGGGTCCACACCCTTAACCAATTTGTTTTAGTCCAAATTTTGATGATAGGTGCGCACATATCTTCCTCTCTTAGATATGTTTTTATTTCATCAATTTTCTATTTTGTATTTGTAAGGATTTTCTCACTATATTTGATTTTAATAAAATCTCCTATTTTATTATACCTTTTTGGAGCTATGCATGTTATTTGATGTAAAATGACCTGCCCACTGTATGGAGTGTGAGGTAATTTATCTTAAAAGGGAGATGTTTATTTTAGGTTTAGCATGCAAATCATTTTGGTCCCTTGGAATAAGTGTATTATATCTATGGATCTATTTTTTGGAAACCTATATATACACAATCCTTCCTCATTCTAAATATTTTTTGGTTGCCTTTGCAATTTTAGCTTTATTGTTTTCTCTTTTAAAAATGACAAATCAATCATTGATTTTTTATCTCTTGATTAGCAGAATATTGGTTTAATCTTTCATTTTCATATTTGATCTTTGAGAGTGCCCCTAGTTTGATTTTTTAATGAGGGTTAGCTCACAAAAATTGTTAGAGTAATAAGTTATTATGCTTAATTAATTATATCATATTGATTATTTAATTAAGTCACTTATTCCTCTTTGTTACTTAAGATAAGCTTAGGCACATTAATAATTAATTAATTATTAATTATTAAGTGTGCACACTAGGGTTTCATCTAGGTTTTCCCTTTTAGGGTTTCTTGATCTCCTTCATAAGGATTGATCTCTTTGTAATATTTGATTCTCTTAATGCATTTTTACTGAGAGGTTTACAGAACATCTTCTTTGGTTCTTCATATCTTTTGCATGTGATAGGTATCCATCTTGCATGCAGGTGATCTTGGTTTTCTAACATGGTATCAGAGCTCCAGACTTGCAGCTGCTTGTTCGTGATATGAAGATATCGCCTCTCTGTGAGTTTTCCACAGGCATCTTTTCTGCAAGATCTGGGGGTAGCCATCTTTTTGGGACACTATGGGCTCAAACAGACGTCGCCATCGCATTCGCAGTGTGCCAAAACCCTAGAAATGCCTGTCAAATCATCCATTTTGGAGCAGTTGATCCGAGAGGCAAAAAAAATTGTCTGGGGGGTCGTACGGCCTCCCCAGCACGCAGTCCAAGGCAAAAATTTCAAAAAACAATTAAAAAATCAAAAAATTTATCCACCGGGTGGCACTTCCCGTTCAAAAGACCTCTGCCACCGCTGCGCCACTCGACGGCCACTGGGCGACAGCCACCAACCCACCGCCAGGCCGAGCCAGCCCCCACGGGCCCCCAGCAGCACAGGTGGCGGTCATATGGGGGACCAGGCGCTATATGCTTAGCCCCTGCCCGGCCGCCCAGCCCCCTCTGCAACAGCACAGGTCCTATGGAGGACCAGGGGATCCACCCCCGCACCAACCCCTGGTCGCGCACAGGATCAAGGGCCCAATTTTTTTTCATTTTGCAAGGGGGCCGATTTTTTATGGCAACGGCCAGACGGCCGTCAATTTTATGCTCGTGAACCGCTGACGTAAGCATTCGTACGACCCTCATATGCCCCCTCCTAACACCAGTTTGCCCTAAAGAAGCAGTTTTTTTCTTTTGGTCATAACTTGGGCATACGGTATCGAAATCGAGCAAACGAGATATCGCCGGAAAGCTAGTTCTGAGCACTTTCATTTGGTGTAGTTTATTTTATAGTATTTTACTGTTTTACTGCATTATTTATGTTTGAAGTCAGATGTACTTTTTATGCTTCCGAGCTCATAACTTTTTGCCACGATCTTTGTTTTTCGCCTCGTTTGAAGCGTTGGAAAGGTATTGAGGAGCTCTAGGTTGTTGTCCATGCACTTTTTTTGTATCTATCCCAAGTTTATCACTTATTCTAGATTTGGCCTGATGGGTTGTTTAGCGATTACTTGGATGTTTTGGCAATTGGGAGAGTGCATCTTGCATCTTTGCACTTCATTTTCTGTAATACATCATTTAATAATTGCTTGTTGCATCATAGATTCTAGAGTTGTTCTTGTTTGGAGTTTTAGCGTGTTTTGTGGCATCGGGTCTGCTGTTGCTTTATCATGATTCCTTGAGTCAATCAGTGACTCTCATCTGGTTTCAGTAGTAAACAAAAGAATCTTTCCTTGCTTGCCAATATCAAGTTCCAGTGTTACTCTACAGAGTTCTTCCAGTGCTTCTTTGCAGCATGACATCTCATTGTAAGGGGGGTTTTTTCCCACTGGGTTTTTCCTTCTCTTACTCATTCTTGCATTTGTAAATCGGTACCTGATCAGGCCTAGTTTCCAGGACCCATCTTTACTTTCATGCATCTTATTCTAGTGTTTTAGCTTCTTCCTAAGTTCATCTTAAGGGGGGGTGTTAGAGTAATAAGTTATTATGCTTAATTAATTATATCATATTGATTAATTAATTAAGTCGCTTATTCCTCTTTGTTACTTAAGCTAAACTTAGGCACATTAATAATTAATTAATTATTAATTATTAAGTGTGCACACTAGGGTTTCATTTAGGTTTTCCCTTTTAGGGTTTCTTGATCTCCTTCATAAGGATTGATCTCTTTGTAATATTTGATTCTCTTAATGCATTTTTACTGAGAGGTTTACAGAACATCTTCTTTGGTTCTTCATATCTTTCGCATGTGATAGGTATCCATCTTGCATGCAGGTGATCTTGGTTTTCTAACATGGTATCAGAGCTCCAGACCTGCAGCTGCTTGTTCGTGATCTGAAGATATCACCTCTCTGTGAGTTTCAAGTGCAAGGGTTTCCACAGGCATCTTTTCTACAAGATCTGGGGGTAGCCGTCTTTTCGGGACACTATGGGCTCAAACGGACGTCGCCATCATGTTCGCAGCGTCCCAAAACCCTAGAAACGCCTGTCAAATCATCCATTTTGGTGCAATTGATCCGAGAGGCAAAAAAATTGTCTGGGGGGTCGTATGGCCTCCCCAGCACGCAGTCCGAGGCAAAAATTTCAAAAAAAAATTAAAAAATCAAAAAAATTATCCACCGAGTGGCGCTTCCCATTCAAAAGACCTTCGCCACCGCCGCGCCACCCGGCGGCCACCCGGCAACAGCCACCAACCGGCCGCCAGGCCGAGCCAGCCCTCGCGGGCCCCCAGCAGTACAGGCGGTGATCATATGGGGGACCGGGCGCTATGCGCCTAGTCCCCGCCCGGCTGCCCAGCCCCCTCTACAGCAACGCAGGTCCTATGGAGGACCAGGGGATCCGCCCCCGCACCAGCCCGCCAACCCCTGGTCGCGCACAAGACCAGGAGCCCAATTTTTTTTCATTTTGCAAGGGGGCCAATTTTTTGCAGCGACGGCTAGACGGCCATCAATTTTATGCTCATGAACCACTGATGTTAGCGTCTGTACGGCCCTCATATGCCCCCTCCTAACCCCAGTTTGCCCTAAAGAAGCAGTTTTTTTCTTTTGGTCATAACTTGGGCATACGGTATCAAAATCGGGCAAACGAGATATCACCGGAAAGCTGGTTCTGAGCACTTTCATTTGGTGTAGTTTATTTTATAGTATTTTACTATTTTATTTCATTATTTCTGTTTGAATTCAGATGTACTTTTTATGCTTCCGAGCTCATAAATTTTTACCATGATCTTCATTTTTTGCCTCATTTGAAGCGTTGGAAAGGTATTGAGGAGCTCTAGGTTGTTGTCCATGCACTTTTTCTTTATCTATCCTAGGTTTATCACTTATTCCAGATTTGGCCCGATGGGTTGTTTGGTGATTACTTGGATGTTTTGGTAGTTGGGAGAGTGCATCTTGCATCTTTGCACTTCGTTTTCTGTAATACATCATTTAATAATTGCTTGTTGCATCATAGATTCCAGAGTTGTTCCCGTTTGGAGTTTTCGCGTGTTCTGTGGCATTGGGTCTAGTATTGCTTTATCATGATTCCTTGAGTCAATCAGTGACTCTCATCCGGTTTCAGTAGTAAACAGAAGAATCTTTCCTTGCTTGCCAGTATCAGGTTCCAATGTTACTCTACAAAGTTCTTCCAGTGCTTCTTTGCAACATGATATCTCATTGTAAGGGGGGTTTTGTCCCACTGGGTTTTTCCTTCTCTTACTCATTCTTGCATTTGTAAATCGGTACCTGATTTGTCCTAGTTGCCACGACCCATCTTTGCTTTCATGCATCTTATTCTAGTGTTTTAGCTTCTTCCTAAGTTCATCTTAAGGGGGGTGTTAGAGTAATAAGTTATTATGCTTAATTAATTATATCATATTGATTAATTAATTAAGTCACTTATTCCTCTTTGTTACTTAAGCTAAACTTAGGCACATTAATAATTAATTAATTATTAATTATTAAGTGTGCACACTAGGGTTTCATTTAGGTTTTCCCTTTTAGGGTTTCTTGATCTCCTTCATAAGGATTGATCTCTTTGTAATATTTGATTCTGTTAATGCATTTTTACTGAGAGGATTACATAACATCTTCTTTGGTTCTTCATATCTTTTGCATGTGACAGGTATCCATCTTGCATGTAGGTGATCTTGGTTTTCTAACAAAAATCACTTATGATAGATTTAACTCATTCAAATATATATGAATTTCATTTATTCAAATGTTATTATATTACATATAGGAAAATTAAAAAATAGAGGATTAAATCTTAAAAAAACTACAACACATAAAACTTCAATCATATCCCTTTTTGAGATTTCTTCCTCTTATGGAGCTTCAAATATAATATCATATTTTCACCTCCCTCCTTACTCACAGCCTACCTCTCTCCACTATCTTCCCCCATACTTTATAATTTCCAAAAATATGTCATAAATTCCCTTAAGTTCCTCCTTGCATGTTTTGGAAATTATAACTCCCATCATAAAAAATAGCTCAACTTTCAAGAGTCACAAATTTTTATCTAGGTACCTAATTGAGCCTTTTTTTTTAACTATAGTGTTTAGAGTTCTCTATTCCCCTAAGATCTAATCCATTCAATATTCCAAAATGTTGGGGCTTCATTCAATAGTTTGAAGCCTTAAAACTCAATTTGAACATTTTTTTTGAGATTTTAATAAACTCAAATCTTTAATAAATTCACTTCCTCCCCTAACTTTGACTTGAAATTCACCCACGATTGTTATTTTGTAATTTTGGAGCTTTAGGTAAAATTCTAAGTCCATATATGCACAAATGCAAACTTTCTAAAAATAGAGGCCCTATTATTTTTATCCCTTTATAAAGATTTGAATATTCTTAGACCATTCTATAAGAATTTTTAGAGGAAATGATATTCATTGAACTATTTGCAAAACCAAAATGAAATAAAATAAATCATTTTTTGGGGTGGTGAAATATTTCCCTTACACCTATAGATGCTCTTGCATCATTTCTAAATATGTTTCATGCTTGTCTAATTACCCCTTAGATCAAAGTGGATTGAATTTGTGTATTCAAATATATGGTAGTGATGTAGTCAAGATTAGGAGGTTTATTTAAAAATTACCTAATTTTGCAGCCTACATAATCTCCACACATATTTACACAAACATTTCACATTCATATGCACCAAATAAACCACCATGAAAAATACAATTCAAAAGGTTCATCAATTTATTAGTTTCATGCAACAAAAATATTGTGTTACAAATTGTTGGAGTTTAGTGTTGAACCCCACAACTCCCAAGAATCACTTGCAACCAAACCACCTATCACAAAGAGAGAAAAAACAAAGGATTTACTATACAACTTTGAGAATTGTATTGATCCAAAAAAAAATTGAATGATTACAATATATAATAATAAATCCTTTATAAAAGGAAAAAAATACCTAGATGAAACCTTAGGTTAGGATTAAATTAGATCCTAACATGTTTCTTCATCCTATGCTATGAGAAAAAAATAAATGCCTAAGTTTAGCTTAAGTATGACAAAGTAAAAAAGAGGCCTAATTAATTAATTAACTAGGTGATTTTACTATTTAATTCTAATACCCCCACTTAATTACAACTTAGGGAGAAGCTAAAAATCTAATGATGAATGTGTAGATGCATGGATGGGTTATGTCTACAAGGCCTAATGAGGTACCCATGTACAAACAAATAAATTTCTCATAACTTGAGAAAATGAGAAAAACTCATGGGAAAAAATACTCTCTAAAAGAGAGAAAATGAAATAAATATATACTAGTGAAAGAAGCAAAGGACTCAATATGAACCCTGAAGGATTGCTTCTATCACATAAGTACAATGAGTATCCCCCAATAAGAGAGGAAATATGAGACTATGAATCCCCCACATAAAGAATTATCCCATGTCCTAATGATGAGATCTTGAAGATAAAACATGATCCAATGCCTACAAACAACCGTTATCCCCTTAGGAATAAATAGATCCATTGGTGATTGGAGAAGACATTACATCAGCTAGATGAATACATAATCCAAATCCAAATATGTGTCTTTGAAAATTGTTCTTATGTACATATGTCAGAATCACGTGATGTTGATCTAGAATCATGTGAAGCCTGGTGTAGAACAAGCTCCAAAGATAATTATAATGGTATAACAACAATTATTGGACTATTATGAAAGAGGAGATGAATTTCCTCAAATGAATCCTTCAAATTTTCAAAATGAGACTCCACAAACAAAGATGATATGTATGATGGATATGACTCCCAAGTAGATATGGTTGGAAGACAATGAATTTTGAATGTTCTATTGAATTAATAGAGGTTATAGATGCATTGATACTAATCTCATTATGAAAAATAGAAGATTAAGCTATGATCCCGATAAGAGTGAGAACAAGGAGAAAAGTCTCTAAACCATTAAAACATGCAAGACTTATGATATACTCAATCTCCTCTAAAGTATCACCATCAAAAGGTATGTTATATGCATCATAAAGGGTAAGAAGAAAATATGCAATAGGATCATCTATGAATAGAGAGATATGAGGGTCTCCATATATCTCCCAAAATATTGTGTCGGTCTTTTGGGATAATTAATGTCTAATACAACACAACTAGTGTCAAGATCAACACTAGAATAAATCATTCCTACAACATAATCAATAATATTACCCCATGATAATATACTCCTTGGGGTGTCTATTTTAGGTATGAATCCATAAAGCTAGGGAAAAATATTAAGCCACCTAAGACATGTCAAGATTCCATTTTGCTAGGAGTCTTATTTTTTTTTCAAGATTACCACAAAAGGATGAATACAAAAACCCAAAATACCTCCTCAAATGATTAAATTAGAGACTAATAAGTCAATGCATATAAATTGGATAAAATGAAGTCATTTCATAAAAAAAAGCATTTTTTAGGTGCTAAGATATCTAAATAATCAAACATAATGTTAAATAATGATAAATTGAATAAAAATACCTAGGGTAAATTCTAGAAAAAGTGCATGGGTAGTTGTGAAGAGCTCTAAAATTCCTTTCCAATGCCATAAGAATCATGATAATTGAAGATCAAGGAAAAATGTTGAGTTGGAGAACCAAAAATGAAGATATAACTTTGACAAGTGATAAAATGTACTAGCAAAAAATATGATAAAAATACCCACACCATTGGAAAGTGTGTAGAACCAACTTTCTAACAATATCTCATTTTTTTTTTAAATGACTTTGTTTACCCAAGTTATAGGAAAACTAAAAAAATATCCCTTTAGGCATGATTGGAGGGGTTATGGTGGTCCTCTAGTGACTGATGGGTGGTGGGTTGGTATCATTGTGTGTTGGGTGGTAATTTGGAAATGGGATGGTGGTGAAAAAGCTTAAGGAGCAACAATGAGGTGTCAAGAAGTTGGTAATCTAATTGTGGTTGAGTGTTGTGGAGGCAAAGAAAAGGTATTGGTTTTTTGATGGTGAGATCTAGCGGTGCCCCTCTCAAAAATTGTGGCTAGGGTTAAGCACCTCAAATATAAAGATGATCAAAGGATATGAGGCCATATGACCATAGCCCCCTCAACAAAAACTCTTTGCTCTAAGTAAATAACATAGCCTCAAAAAAAAGAACGATGATATATTGTATTACCATTGGAGAGCTTATTAGCATTTAGTTGTAGTTGTAGGAGTTTTTAGAGAAGGGGAACATTCATCTTAGTGTAACCCCTTAGGGTGAAGCTCTTTATGAATAATTTGATAGATATCCTCAATTGTGCATTGATTACCAATAGTTCAACAAGGTGACAATAAGGAACAAATATCCCTTGCTAAGGATTAACAATCTCTTTGATCAAATGAAGGGATCTAAAGTGTTCTCTAATATTTATTTAAAGTCTTGATACCATAAGCTTCATATTTGGGAGGTTGACATTTATTAGACCATATTTTATACTTTTTATGAACATTACAAATTCATTGTAGTTCCATTTGGGTTGATGATTACCCCATTGATTTACATGAGCTTTATGAATGGATTATTCCATAATTACCTCAATTAATTTGTCCTTATGTTTCTAGACAATATTTATATCTATGAGTACATTAAAATAACACTATTGGAAGCTTGAGTTGTTTGTGAGTTGTTTGGGTGTTGTCATTGATGTCAATCCCTATCATTGGAGTTTTTGGAAGCCTGGAGTTGTTGATATTGATGTCAGCACAATGTTGTTGGTGTTTTCATTGATGTCTTACTTCAATATAGTTGCACAAGTTATGTTTGGAGAGATATTTGGATGTGCTATAGTTGATTAGAGATGTTGCAACTAATGTATATGTGTTGTAGAGATGTTAGTAGTGTTGTTGATGTAGGTGGTTCACTTGGTTTCCAAGTTCTTTTGAGAAAAATTGAATAAAAGAGAGTTTACTGTGACAAAGTGGCATTCAGTGTTCTGCTTCGCATATCTTCATGGTTGAAGATATTCCTATGTAAGTTGGATGTGATAATCAAAGGTTTTCAAAGGTGTAATATCTAGATTTTTAGGTTTTGGATCGTATTGCAGTGGAAGATGTGTTTGACAGTATGTCTGTCTAGTGAAAGAGGGTGTCTAGGAGAAATGAGATTTTTCCACATTTCTCTATAGTAAAGGTTCTTGTCTTACAAATCTGGGAACATGTTTATATTTCCTTTGTTTACCTTTCCTTGAAGTTTCAAGTGTTGTGGTGTTATGCAAGGTTGTTTGGTCAGTTGGATGTATGTGCCAGTGTGTTTGGTTGTATAGAATAAAGGTGTTCTTAAGTTTCAAGTGGTTGTATTAGTAGTGGCGAATATTCTGATGATGTGGAATATTTTGAGATTTTTTGGAATGTTGTAGTGTGTTCTGTGAGATGTTTTTGGACCTGGAGAAGTGTGTTTGTGGTCACTTGTTAGTGTTAATGCAGGTTTGGCCAAGCTGGCGTGCTAATGCTAATTACGGAGGATGATTGTTGTTTGTGGAAGTGTTGAGAAGTGTTTCAGTGTATATTTGTGTCCTGGTTAAGTTGTTGCATGGTCTACCTTCACTTATTTACACTATGGAAATGTTTGGTGCTGACCTATTTGATGTTGCATAGTTGAGGTGCATACGTTTCCTTAAGGCCAACCTAATTGAGATTTTTTTAGGTCACAAATGGTATTAATGCAAGGAGATTTGTTGTGTGGATTAAGTATGATGTGTGTGATGTGAAAGATGTGAACATGATCAAGTGTGGTGATCTAAGTGTGATCTTTAATTCCTATGACTCATAGAAGTAGTGAGCAGAAGGTGTCTACATTTTAGTTTGTTGAATGAGTTGTTTGTGCTTCAATGGAACTATGCTTTTGGCATAAGAGAGATGCATTGTTAGCAGTTAAAAATTGATAGTGAGCCACCCCTTCTTCTATCTTCTTTCATCTAGACAGTCAGTCCTTTAGCAGTGAGCCCTCCAGTAGTGAGCCTATTGTATTTGATGTTGCTATTACTTTATATTGTGAGCTAATCCTCACCGTGGTTTTTCCCTTCTTGGGTTTTCCACATAAATTTGATGTTCTATTGTGCATGGTGTTTTGATGTGTTGTAGTTTCACTTGTTTAATTTCATGCTAAATCTGATTAAAGGTTTAAGGGCTAATACAGATCTGAATGTTAATGAGGGTTTTGATGTTTTAATGTACAACTGATTCACCCCCCTCTAAGTTTTCCTTTGTATCTAACAATTGGCATTAGAGAAAGTTTCCTTGGAAGAATCTTAACCGCTTGAGGTAGATCCAAATGGCACATAGGAAGGAGGCTCCCTTGTTTGATGGGACGAATTATGCATTTAGAAAACTAGGATGGAAGGTTTTCTTGTTTCCCTAGTGTTTGGAGTTTGGAAGTCAAATGAAGATGGATATACCATGCCTACTAATGTTCTGACAACTGATGATGAGATCAAAGCATGTGAGAACAATGTAAAAGAAAGGAATGCTCTTTTGAGTGGTCTTTCTAATTCAAAACTTGTGAAGGTTATGAGCTACAAATATGGTAAAGAAATCTGGAAGGAGTTGGAAAGTATCTATGAAGAAGATGCAGAATTTGAAGACTATTTTTGAAACCCTGAGGATTTTAGAGGATGAAGATATTGCAATCTACATGCATAGAGTGGATGAAGTTGTCAAGGGCCTTGGTGGAAAACTAGAAGAAGATGAGGTGGTAAAGAAGGTATTAAGAACTCTTCCTAAATCTTATAGTTCTAAAGTTTCTACTATTGAAGAAGTTCAAGATTTACATCATTATTCTAGAGATCAATTGTTTGGTGCTTTAACTACTTTTGAAATGAGAGAGTTTGTTCAAAATGGTTCAAGAAAAGAGACTATTTTAAAGCTAGCAAAATAGAGAAGGATGATGGATTAGATCTATATGATCTTAGTGAAATTGAAGCAAATTTTGTAAGAAGGTTGAAAAAGGGCAGTAGAAAATACAGAGGTAAGTTACCTTTCAAATGTTTTAACTGTGGAAAGATAGGTCATTATGCTTCAAGATGTCTAGCCAAAGTTTCAAATGACAAATATAAGGATAATAAAGGTAAATCTATCAAGAGAAGTTATTATGTTAAAGAAGATGCTAGTATATCTAATGATGAATTTGACTACCCGGATGATGAAAATAATGAATGCTTATTCATGGCTCTAAATGTTGGAACCAATTCCACAGAATTTGAAAAATGTATGAAGGAAATTGATTTGAAAACAAGTCACAACATCAAAGGGAGTATGGTGACTACTTTTCATGCTAGAGAGGAGAAAAATCACTAGATAGTGGATGCTCAAATCATATGATAGGTGATAATAGTAAGTTTGTTAAACTTGAGAATTTTGAAGGTGGTCTTGTTAAGTTTGGTGATGATACATCTGCTAACATATGTGGAAAAGGTTCAATTATTTTTAATGGAAAGAATAATATAGATGATATTATTTATGTCAAGGTTTTCAAGTATAATTTTCTAAGTGTAGGAAAAATATGCAGAAAAGGATATAATCTTGTATTTCAAGATGGTGGTTGTGAAATTCAAAACTTTGGTTGTTGTAGGAACAAAGACAGATGGGAATGTTTATCAACTCAAAGGTGCTAATGGTAAGTGTTTTATGACTCAAATAAATGAAAATTGGTTATGGCATAGAAGAATGTGTCATCGATTTTGATAGCCTAGTGAGGATTAGCTCTACTCAAGTTGTGAGAGATCTTCCAAGGATTACAACGCCTATCAATGCAAGTTGCAAGGAATTTTAGGTTGGGAAGAAAACAAGAAAGAGGTTCAATGTCAAATAATATTCTACCATAGGACCTTTGGAGTTGGTGCATACATACCTATGTCAACCTACAAGAATAATCTTTCAAGGTGACATGTATTTCATGTTGTTAATTGATGATTACTCTAGAATAACTTGGGTAACTTTTCTCAAATAAAAATTAAAAGCTATAGACAAGTTTAAAGTATTTAAAGCTATGGTTGAGAATGAAATGGATATGAAAATCAAGTACTTAAGGTCTGAAAGAGGTGGAGAGTTCACCTCCAATGAGTTTAACAATTTTTGTAAAGATCAGGGAATAAAGAGGTATTTGTCAGCCCCTAGAACTTCTCAACAAAATGGATTGTAGAAAGAAAGAATATGACAATTTAGGAAGCAACAAGGAAAATGATGAAGGAAGAAAATATACTGGGTGTCTATTGGAGAAAGGTTATTCACACTATAGTATACATACTCAACAGAGTACAAGCAAGAGTAAATAGTTCAAAGACTCCCTATGAACTATGGTATGAAAGAACTCCTATTATCAAATACTTCAAAGTTTTTGGAAGCAAATGGTTTATCAGGATAGATGAAGAAAACTCGAGAAAGTTTGATGTAAGGTCAAATGAAGGAACCTTTCTTGGATATTCTACAAGAAGCAAGGCTTACCAGTGCTACAACAAGAGGCTGAAGAATATAGTTGAAAGTGCAAGTGTCAAAGTAGATGAATAACCACATAAAATCTCAATACTGATAGAAGCATATGAATTTGATGAGTCCTCGTACAAAGAAGAAGAAAAATAAGAAGAGAAGGAAAAGGAGATGCAGGTTGAAGAGAAAGATGCTCCATAAAGGATTTCTAAGACTCCTGAGTATGTACAGAAGAATCATTATTTAGATCATATCATTGGTGATAAGAGTAGAGGTGTGTTGACAAGAAGAAAAGTTGCTATGACAAAAGAATAGGTAAATTTATGTATACTTTCCAAAGTAGAACCTAAGACAATTATTAAGGTGTTGGTGATTTTTCTAGAAGAATCGAACAATCCTCTAAGAAGTAGCCAACTCCTATGATGAAGAATTGCTAGGTTAGTGGCCAACACAATGAGCATAGGACTTTAAGGTATGTACTCCTTCACTTCATGCTCTGTGAAACCTAGGAGGGTAATCCCAATTGTGTTTTCATGTAATATAATCAATTAGTAACACATTTATACAAAGATTGATTCCTATTTATGGAAAATCAAATCAAATTCACTGAAGATTTGGCAAATTTTCAAGTGAATGATTAGCTATTTGCTAGGAATTAGAGATAATTCCACTTCTACTACCCTTGGAAAGATTTTTTTATTGAATATTGTCTTCTCATAAGTCTAGGACCAAGAACACTATTTGTTCATCCTATGCAATATTTTCTAACAAATGACCAGTGTCTCATCAAATGGAGCAACAAAGTCAAGTATACAAGAGGATCAGTAATTTACAAATTACCCACTTAAGAAAGAAACAAACTATATTCGTATTACTTTGTGTTTACAAAAACTCACTGTGCAGGAAACATTTACTTCTTAGAAATCCTAAGTCATTCCTCACAAAGTTTATAACCCTATTCAAGCATTTTAATTAATTCTTTGAATTAAAGCTAAAAATAGAGTAATACATTCAAATGAAATATTTGAATACAAATGATAACACCATTAGTATTTCTCATTCATAACTTCATAAGGAACATACATAGGAGAGTATCGGCTTCTAGACTGATATTTGTTTCGATATCAGTAATTTCTATAAAACTAATTTAAGACCATTACATACATGACTTCTTAACTGAAACATACTATTGGACTATTTTATTATTCTATTCTAAGTGCCTTTTCTGAACTTAGCTTTCACCTAGAACCCTATTAAGACTTCAGAATCCAATGTCTGTAATAAGCCCTGAAATCCCTTTTATAGAATAAGGGAGCAACAAGTATCAAGCTTAATTACATTTACATTTCATTTCATTTGCACCCGAATTCAAGATATTCTTAGTTTGTTACATGCAATCATTTGAGGAAAATGGAAGAGTAAAAAACCACATTCCATATTCCCTTAATGAAGACACGCTAGCTCCTCGAGAGGATGAGTTTTTTGTAAAAGTGTTGAATCCTCATCCTTGTTGACCAAAGAAGATTCTCCAATAGTAGCTCCAACACAAACTTGTATATTGTCTGAAAATAACATACGCGTCGCCAAGGTTAACTAGTCTGGCACTTCCCCTACATACCAGCCCAAAAATATTCCTCCTCAACACATGAAACAAGAAATCACATGAGTGTTGAATAGGACAATCCTAACAAAAAGGGCATGGTGTCATCAAAAAAAAATAGGGCGCAACCATCACTCTGAGTCATCCACCTTAGAGGATACTCGCCCATGTTTTGCTTGTGGTGGGACTAGAGAAACTGTCACCACCTCCTTGTCAGAATTTGTCGATAGTACCAGGGAGAGGGAATAATAATCACCCTTTGGATTAGTGTCACCCTCACCATCTGAAGGGTTATTAGAAACCTCGCATGGAGAATTGCACTTCTTCAGATAGGCCTTACAGTGCTCACTCTCTCTCCTTTCCTTCTTTTAATATTTCACCATCCTCTTCTCTCTGTGTTTGACTAATTCTTCTAAAACCATCTTCTCTCGTGGATGGTAATTTTCCTTGGTACTATATTCCTTGAATTTCCAAAAAAAAAATCTTCCTTTTGGTGTATCAGGAGCTCCATGTATTCCACTTTCTATCTCAATACTTTCCTCAGACTTAAATAAATTCAGCTTCTTAGACTCCCCAATCATCATGGCAAACCTACTTGCCTAGAATGTCTACACACTTCTTAGGAGAATTCAATTCCCATGCACTTCTTTACTAGCCCTCAACCCTCATTCATTTCAAAATGAATTATGAGAAAGAAGATCAATCAAGCAATCTGTATTAATTAGGAAATTTGAAGCATGCAGGATTAATGACTCGAAAACTCCTCACGCGAGCGAGTTGATAACTTATAGCTCAGTATTGAATCTAAGACGTTGCTTTTAAAGCACTTAAAACTTCATCCATGGTGATATGAGCCTTGTTTTTTATGTCCTTAGCAACTTGCTCATAGAAAACAGCGATGCCAGCTCAAGTGTTGTGATCTGTCAATCAACATGTATCGCCAACCTAATCCATGCTTTCATTATTATCGGCGAGGTACATAAGACCAATTTTTTCTTAGAGGGAAACTTTCTCCATACACTTCATCACTTCATCTCTGATCCTCCCCAAATTTTAGGGTGCAATTAGCAATGAAAGTTATCCATGCGATGATCTTAGTCCATTGGATCATCCTGCTTTAAAACCTTATCAATGGTTCCTTAGTCCTCTCGCTGCTTTCCTTTTTGCTTTATGCTAAATCCCCAAGATATTGCCACATTGCTCATTTCATTGATGGTCATCGCTTGTCACTAATTGACTTCATCCACACCCGGCTTCATCAATGATGTAAACATCCCTGTGATAGTCTTTAGTTCCCAGTTCTGCGGCCTAACCTCTAGTCACATTCATCCTTCTGTCGTGCATCGCTAATTCAAACCTTGCATCGAGGCTTCTATTTGCAATGGGAGATGTTGTAATAGCACCAAATTTGGACATGTGCAACCTGCATAAAACAAATGGTACAAAATACATTGCTCATAGGATCATATCACATTAGCAAAAGAGAAACCCTTTAGAGGACATCCATCGCTTATCGCTAATTCAGAACTCAAGTTCTAAAACAAATCCGCGATGAGCGATGAAGTTATTACACAAGGCCTTCATTCATAGCTAATTCTCCTCATATATTTTATGAGCAATTAGCGATGAGAAGATTTACAACATTTGTAAGGTCCATCACGTATTGCTGATGTGAGACTTTACATTCAAAACATATCCACAATCATGCGAGATTTAGGAAATCACATCACATCCCTCATCATTGTTCCAAGTTTATCTTTTTATGGCCATCCGTGATGAGTGATAAGAACATAAAAACAAAAGCATCGCTCATCGCTATTACAAATTTGAAATCTCATAAGCTATTAGCAATGAGTGATGTTAAAAGAAAACATCATTCCATCGCTCATCTCCAATCCAAGGTGTGAACCTATGAATAAATCAGCAATGAGCAATGAGCTACGAGGGCCATCGAGACTTAAGTGGAAAATTTTCAACACATGCTCATTAGTTGTTCTAGAAGGGGAACCTCTCTAGGACAAAATGAGAATGCTAGGCTCAATATGTTCAAAATGATGAAATACATATAATGTAGAGATCAAAAAGATCCCTTACCGAATCCTTATAAAATATAAGGCCTGAACCTAGGCTTAGAGGTACCAATTACCAGATGAATGATATGAGATTTCAAAAGAATGGCTGGCAACAGGTAAGAAGGAGTCAATGATGAAATAGAACCCTATGAGTATTGATACCGAATAGAACCTTAAACCCTCAAAATAACAACCCTATATCCAAATGCAATAAGGGTTTAAGATGGAACAAGAAAAAAAATTTGAGGGTTCCATCAGTGGCTCCGATTGGGGACACATGCCTTTTGTAGGCATTGTGAGATCTCAAAATTTCAGGTGAAGCAAACCATGCACAAGAGCAAAACAGAAGAAACAAAATATGCACAAAATTTTCACAGGAAAAGAAGACTTGAAAATGGAGATCCAATCTCCACCCAACCAACATGAAAATTTCCACAGAGATGTAAACTATATTATGCATCCTTTAGTTCAACAGGCTTTATTCTCCTAAGTGGTGGCACTAGGCCTCAAAAACCATGGGTAAATTTTTGCCTCTGTCGAAGACCAATCTCTTAAAAGAAATAATGTCCTTCCACCCACATTTGTCCTTATTGTACCATTGAAGTAAGAGTAATTTCAATCCTGCCAAAACAACTGTTAAGCCTCTTCTGAACAAGTGAGAGTTTATCTGGTCATAATTATTGCAATCAACATCTCTCACAAGTCTTTTGATTATAACATTTCTAGTGTAATCCCTATCATTTTGTGTTATATAATCAGGAATAAACTGAAGAATTTTATTATCCCATGACACATATGTGTTATTTTTGTAACATAAAACATATTCATACTGAAAATAGCATTCCTTATTATTTATCTCGTTGTCATGTTTCATCAAGATATCTTCCAGCTGAATTAGAAACTGAAAGTATTCGTACTTCTCTAAATAGTTGGCCTCATGGTACTCAACCTTGTCTGCAACATTTGTGTCAAATGTAAAATAGTCATAGGTAATATCCTCAAGAAGCTCATCAAGGTATTTCTCTATTTGCTTGAGGCCACACTCTAACTCTATTTCAAATGCATCGTCAGAATCCTCAACAAAGAGTGGATTTTCTCTGCACCAATAGGGATCATCATTTCTATCAACTGATGAAGATGGAGGCTCCTCAAATAAGGTATTTTCCCTTACATTCATTTTTTACATAAAAGCCTCAACGTTCTCAACATGGAGGTCTAATTCCTTCAAGTCATTACTGCATCCAAAATCATTGTAATCACTAGAAGAACAAATAGATACCTTTTCAAATGCACTTGCATCATTATCAGCACATTTCTCA
This sequence comes from Sequoia sempervirens, assembly GCA_007258455.2. Lineage (NCBI taxonomy): Eukaryota > Viridiplantae > Streptophyta > Pinopsida > Cupressales > Cupressaceae > Sequoia > Sequoia sempervirens. Next base: position 167,663,414 of record VDFB02075321.1, on the reverse strand, counting down.
TTTGTAGCAAATGATTCCATCTCTACTTCATGAGAACAATCACAATCAATAGAAAATTTTCCATACCCCATGCCATCATTATTCGTACAACAAAAAGACTCCTCAATTTTGCAATTATGTTTAGAATAATCAGACTGAATGCTCAGTCTTACCTCATCCATAGGAGCATAAGTAATGGATTTTTCAACAATATTTAAACCACACCTTTCATTTTCTTCAAATATATTTTCATCATTTGTTATGTTCTCTTCTTCTTTATATGGCATCTCACTACTCGACTCATATAAAGCAGCCAAGTTATTATCATTGTACGTTGAAAAAATGATGGTTTCTTGATGATGTGTTTTGGGCTTTATGAGATCAGTATTACAAAATGTTGTGCAATCTGAAACAATAGGGGTGTAAATGTTCTTACATTAATTTTTTACTTTTGGTTTACACCCTTCATCAACATTTGGTGTTCTATGGTAGTAAACACTTGTATTCAAATGACTCCTTTGCATTCCATATTTCAAGTTGTTTTCAATGTTCTTGGCTATCCCATAGGCCTGATGTAAGGTTTTGGGATCTTTATCTCTCAGCAAATAACTCATCTTATTATCAAAAGCTCCCAAATAAACAACCAAACATACTGCATCACTTAGATCCAAAACATCAAGAATGTCCCTTAATGTTTTAGCAAATATTTGGTTAAATATTGGGACTAGCTCATCATCCTCTTTCTCAATGTTCATAAATTTATTGAGCAAATAGCCAACACTGATCCTTTCACCAAACTGTTCTACGAACACTTCTTTGAACTCATTCCAAGAATAGACAGAGCATATCGATAAATCAGAGAACCAATCTCTTGCATCTCCTTTTAGATACTGAACAAACAACCTCATGATAACATCCTCATGATCTATCTCATAATCATCCATTAAATTGTTGAATTGTTGCAAATGCTTACTTGTTGATTTACACTTTGTACCACTGAAATTTGGTAGCTCATTTTTTATTTTAGATGGAATAATATTTGGGTAACCATAAATGCTATCAAAATTTATAGCCATGTTCCTTTTAATGTTGAAGCTTCTTTTATTATACAACAGAGGCTGCACACTAGGATGCATAGGTTGATGATACATTTTCTTTAACCTTTATAGGCCCTTTTTTTTATCAACCTTGTAGTTACACAAGGAAACTCAGACTTCTTTTACAATCTGATCTTAAGCTCTTACAATACAAATTATTTTCTTCAACTTTCTTAAGACCTTCTAAATAAGTTTCTTCAAAGACATTGCATACATCACTTCATAATAAATACTACAAAATAGTAATACAGAAGTATGCAAGCTTATCACTACTATTCCCTTTCTTAGTGCTTATTTTCACTCAATAAGGAATCAATTTTTTCAAGTCTTACAAATATGGTTTTCATATACGGATTTATCTTTCTTGAAAACCAAAAACTAAACAATACCTGGTTATGTGCAGCAAAGGGGTTTTCTTCTTGACTGGAAATGTGTGCAGATTTGAAACGTTCTTCACGTCTTTATCAAGTTCATTGATAGAGTCGCCACCTCTTCTCATAGAGGATTGAACTTTGAGCAGTATAAAGTTCCTTCAAAGTTGAATATCCTTATGGGTTTTCTCCCACAGCAGAGTCACACATATATCTTTTAAAATTTGTTCAACAGAAACATTTCTAGGTATGAGAATTCCTCGATATCTGAACCAGATGTTCAAATTCACCAATTTCTTGACTCTGATAGTCTACCACTAGAGATTCATAGTCTCCCCAGTGGAGTCGCCATTTCTATTGGTGATTTTTCCAGTAGAACCGAACAATCCTCTAAGAAGTAGCCAACTCCTATGATGAAGAATTGCTAGGTTAGTGGCCAACACAATGAGCATAGTGCTTTAAGGTCTATACTCCTTCACTTTAGGCTCTATGAAACCTAGGAGGGTAATCCCAATTGCATTTTCATGCAATATAATCAATTAGTAACACATTTACACATAGATTGATTCCTATTTATGGCAAATAAAATCAATTTCACTAAAGATTTGGCAGATTTTCAAGTGAATGATTAGCTATCTGCTAGGAATTAGAGATAATTCCACTTCTACTACCCTTGGAAAAAATTTTTTATCAAATATTGTCTTCTCATAAGTCTAGGGCCAGGAACACTATTTGTTCATCCTATGCAAGATTTTCTAACAAAATGACCAGTGTCTCATTAATTGGAGCAACGAAGTCAAGTATACAAGAGGATCAGTAATTTACAAATTACTCACTTAAGGAAGAAACAAACTATATTCGTATTACTTTGTGTTTAGGAAAACTCACTGTGCAAGAAAATTTTACTTCTTAGAAATCCTAAGTCATTCCTTACAAAGTTTATAACCCTATTCAAGCATTTTAATTAATTCTTTCAATTAAATTTGAAAACAGAGTAATACATTCAAATGAAATATTTAAAGACAAATGATAACACCATTAGTATTTCTCATTCATAACTTCATAAGGAACATACATAGGAGAGTATCGGCTTCTAGACTAATATTTGTTTCAATATTAGTAATTTCTATAAAACTCATTTAAGACCATTACATATGTGACTTCTTAACCGAAACAAACTATTGGCCTATTTCAATATTCTATTCTAAGTGCCTTTTATGAACTTAGCTTTAACCTAGAACCCTATTACAACTTCAGAATCTGACGTCTGTAATAAGCCCTGAAATCCCTTTTATAGAATAAGGGAGCAACAAGCATCAGGCTTAATTGCATTTTCATTTCATTTCATTTGCACCAGAATTTGAGATATTCTTAGTTTGTTACATGCAATCATTTAAGGAAAATGGAAGAGTAAAAGACCACATTCCATATTCCCTTAATGAAGACATGCCAGCTCCTCGAAAGGCAGAGTTTTTGGTAACCATGTTAAATCCTCATCCTTGTTTACCAAAGAAGATTATCCAATATCAGCTCTAGCACAAAATTGTATATTGTCTAGAAACAACATACGTGCCGCCAAGGTTAACTAGTTTGGTACTTCCCCTACATACCAGCCCGAAAATATTCCACCTTAGCACATGAAACAAGAAATCACGAGTTTTGAATAGGACAATCCTAACAGAAAGGGAATGGTGTCATCAAAAACAAAAATAGGTCGCAACCATCACTCTGAGTAATCCACCTTAGAGGATACTCGCCCATGTTTTGCTCGTGGTGGGACTGGAGAAACTGTCACCACCTCCTTGTTAGAATTTGCCAATAGTACCAAGGAGAGGGGATAATAATCACCCTCACCATCTAAAGGGTCATTAGAAACCTCACATGGAGAATTGCACTCCTTCGGATAGGCCTTACAGTGCTCACTCTCTCTCCTTGCCTTCTTTTAATATTTCACCATCCTCTTCTCTCTATGTTTGACTAATTCTTCTGAAACCATCTACTCTCGTGGATGATAATTTTCCTTGGTACTATACTCCTTGAATTTCTTGAATCCTATTCTTCCTTTTGGAATATTAGGAGCTCCATGTATTCCACTTTCATTCTCAAGACTTTCCTCATACTCAAATAAATTCAGCTTCTTAGACTCCGCAATCATCATGGAAGACCTACTTGCCTAGAATTTCTACACACTTCTTAGGAGAATTCAATTCCCATGCACTTCTTTACTATCCCTCAACCCTCATTCATTGCAAAATGAATTATGACAAAGAAGATCAATCAAACAATTTGTATTAAATAGGCAGTTTTAAGCATGCAGGATTAATGACTCGAAAACTCCTCACACGAGCGAGTTGATAACTTACAACTCAGTATTGAATCTAAGACATTGCTTTTAAAGCACTTAAAACTTCATCCATGGTGATATGAGCCTATTTTTTATGTCCTTAGCAACTTGCTCATAGAAAACAGTGATGCCAACTCAAGTGTTGTGATCTGTCAATCAACATGTATCGCCAACCTAATCCATGCTTTCATTATTATCGGCGAGGTACATAAGACTAGGTTTTTCTTAGAGGGAAACTTTCTCCATACACTTCATCGCTTCATCTCTGATCCTCCCCAAATTTTAGGGTGCAATTAGTGGTGAAATTTATCCATGTGATGATCTTAGTCCATTGGATCATCCTTCTTTAAAACCTTATCGATGGTTCCTTAGTCCTCTCGTTGCTTTCCTTTTTTCTTTAAGCTAAATCCCCAGGATCTTGCCACGTTGCTCATTTCATTGATGGTCATCGCTTGTCGTTGATTCACTTCATCCTCACCTGGCTTCATCAACAATGTAAAACTCCATGTGATAGTCTTTAGTCCCCAGTTTTGCAGCCTAACCTCTGGTCACATTCATCCTTCTATCGTGCATTGCTAATTTGAAACCTTGCATCGAGGCTTCTATCTGCGATTGGAGATGTTGTAATAGGACCAAATTTGGACATGTGCAACCTACATAAAACAAATGGTACAGAAGACATTGCTCATAGGATCATATCACATTAGCGAAAGATAAACCCTTTAGAGGACATCCATCGCTTATCTCTAATTCAGAACTCAAGTTCTAAAACAAATACATGATGAGTGATGAAGTTATTACACAAGTCCTTCGTTCATCGCTAATTCTCCTCATATATTTTGTGAGCAATTAGCGATGAGAAGATTTACAACATTTGTAAGGTTCATCACGTATCACTGATGTGAGAATTTACATTCAAAACATATCCACGATAACGCAAGATTCAGGAAATCACATCACATCGCTCATCACTATTCCAAGTTTATCTTTTTATGGCCATCTACGATGAGCAATAAGAACATAAAAACAAAAGCATTTTTCATCGCTATTACAAATTTGAAAGCTCAAAAGCTATTAGCGATGAGCGATGTTAAAAGAAAACATCATTCCATCTCTCGTAGCTAATCCAAGGTGTGAACCTATGAATAAATCAACAATGAGCAATGAGCTGTGAGGGCCATCGAGACTTAAGTGGAAAATTTTCAGCACGTACTCATTAGTTGTTCTAGAAGGGGAACCTCTCTAGGACAACATGAGAATGATAGACTCAAGATGTTCAAAATGATGAAATACATATAATGTAGAGATCCAAAAGATCCCTTACCAAATCCTTATAAAATATAAGGCCTGTACCTAGGCTTAGAGGGACCAATTATCAGATGAATGATATGAGATTTAAAAAGAATGACTGGCAACAGGTAAGAAGGAGTCAATGATGAAATAGAACCCTATGAGTATTGATAACGAATAGAACCTTAAGCCCTCAAAATAACAACCCTATATGCAAATGCAATAAGGGTTTAAGATGGAACAAGAAAAAAAAATTGAGGGTTCCATCATAAGGCATGTAAGGATGAGAATTGGACCAAAGCTATGGAAGAAGAATTGATGCAAATTGAGAAGAATCAGACTTGGGAACTAGTCCCAAGAACAGCAAACAAGAATTTAATAGGCTCTAAATGGGTGTTCTGAAACAAATTGAATGAGAATGGAGAAGTTAGAAATAAGGCTAGACTTGTGTGTAAGGGCAACTCACAAGTGGAAGGAATAGATTTTGAGGAGACATTTGCTCCAATGGAAAGAATGGATGCCATTAGGATTTTTTTTTCCTTTGCAACACATAAGGATTTCAAGGTTTATCAGATGGATGTGAAGTATGCATTCTTGAATGATGAGTTGGAAGAAGAGGTATACATTGAACAACCAAAAGGATTTCAGTTATCAAATGTTCCTAATATGGTTTTCTAATTGAAGAAGGCATTGTATGGACTCAAGGAAGCTCCTAGAGCTTGGTATGCAAGATTGGATAGGTACTTGTTGCAGCAAGGATTCAATAAAGGTACCGCAAATAGTAATCTTTACTTTAAAGTTGGCAATGATCAAATCTTGATTGTGGTTGTGTATGTTGATGATATAATCTTTGGAGGAAATGAGGCAATGTGCAAGAAGTTTGCAAAAGAGATGCAAAATGAATTTGACATGTCAATATTTGGGGAGATGAATTTATTCCTTGGGATACAAATCAATTAGATAGGAAAATGGATATTCATTTCACAATCAAAATATATCAATAAAATTTAGAACTTGGAAACCAATACCTTGTATAAAGTACACAAGTCCCACAAAATTCCAAGAACTAGCCAAGGGTAAACACACACACACACTGACACAAAGATAAAAACTTTACCATAGGAGCACCCCAAAATAAAATTCACTAAGGATATTTAATAATAAAAAAAAAAATTAACTAAGAATCCTTAGGAAATGTTGAAAATAGGGGATCTACCTAAATATTTCTCTGATCAATTATTAACTATGGGTGACGGAGAGTCAAGATACACACAATTAAGGTAAGACTCAAGAGAAACTTGGAATATCAAATTTATTCCTAATAAGGTAATCATGCATTTTTAAGCTCCATATCACTTGATTTAGTGTGAGATGAGTCTTGTGAATCCCTATGAAAATATAGATTCAAATCAGTTGTGATTCCAAAATCTATGTGTTGTGTTTAAACTCATAATGTGAATAGATCGTTTAAATATTATTTTATCTTATTCATTACATTTAAATTTACTTTGAAATGTATGTTTATTATGTTTGTAGAATATTTAATATGTTATGAGTCAAAGAGATAATACCTATGCCTTAGTAGAAAAAGGTCCATTGCATTATCTATTGTGAAACAAAATTAAAGTGTATTTAGTTACTTTTAGAAATAAAATATTTAATCATAAAAAAATGAAATTTATCTTATAATTGATATTTAAATTATTTACAAAGACAATTTATATATGTAATAATTTTAAATGTTTGGAAATAAAATTAAAAAAAGAAATAATATAAGTGTTAAAATAAAATATCTTGAAATATCTAATTATTGAAAAGCTTATTTTTAAAATGTTTAGTTCAATAAGAAAGGAAGGAAAATATGGAAAAGAGTTTAGGGAATTATGAAAAGAAAAGAATAGGAATATTTTTAAAACTTTCTTGAAACCCTCTCTCCTCTTTGAAAGAAGATTCTTGTATTTTGGAAAGGAAGGAATTATTTTTAGCTTGGGTTGGAGATTTCTTGGGATTGGAAAAAGGATTGCTTGTGTGTGTGCACCCACTCCAAAATATATTTTATTTATTGATTCAAATTTTAAATTCAAAGGTATACATCTCATTTAAATTATGCATTTTAAATTAAGTTCATTTTCTATGTTCACATTAGTTAGATGCATATGACTTCCTCATTTTTAGGATTGTTTGAGTTGAATTTATGTCATGGAATGTAGTTTTCAATTTGTATTTTTTTAAGGTTTTATGTATTTTTTATATTTGTAAAAAGAATCAAAATTATGGAGAAAAATCTAAAAATCCTTATGTGAGTAGCAAAGAATGGTGTTATGCATTTTTTTCTTTTTAGGGTATTTTCTAATTTTTGAAAATTTATGTATTTTAAAAGTTATAATTTTGAAGATTTCATTGAAGGTTGTATTAGTGAATTGGATTTTTTATGGTTCTTCTCCATTTAAAAAAAAATCAAACCACGTTTGCTTATTTTGATTTGTGGGATGAGTAGTCTACCTAGAATTTTTGGATTATGCATTATTGGACAATGTCACAAAATTTGGCATTAATTTACATGACACGTCCAAAATATAATTTGAGTATGTTAGACACTTAGAATTGAGGTATAAAGTGAGCAAGGAGTGGCCTCCCACTACTTTCTTTGGTTCAAAAGGAACTCACTGATAGATCCTAATTAGATTTTAACCAAGTAGAAACATAAAATGAATAAGGGATACATCAAATATGTGTATAAACAAGATAACAACACCATGATTCAAATGTATCATGAGGATTTAGGATTGGATATAGAGGACATGCCACAATTCTTTAAAGTTGATGAATTTTATTTAGTGACCTCCTTGGAGGTAGGATTTCTACTCAATATTTTACATAGTCATCATGTTTTTGATAAGGAAAATAAGGTTTTGAAGGGGCCCTGAAACCATTTACAAAGATGAAAAGCTATAAGAAAGACTAATCAACTAAAACCAGCAGCCCAAAATACCAAAAAGCTGACAAAAGATAAAACAATAGCAACCCATTAGCACACCAGCAACAAAAAAATCAGCACCTAGGCTGAACAAACAAAAGAGTCAGTAGCGGCTCCAACATTTTTTCCAATACATTCACTAAGGCCATATTCTCCTCAATGACCTCCTCATGCATCTCCACAACATCTTTGAGCTCATCAAAAGAAATAGCAGCCCTCTTCTTAGTCTTACTCCTCATCCTGAGACACGGTCCAACCTACACATCCTTTTCCAATGCTAGAGAAAAATTCACATTTTTCTCCACCTAGTTTGAGCAATTAACATCTTCAATTGTGTTAGAAACCAAGATCAGATTTGCAAACCAAAAAGACCTTCCACAGAAGAGAAAATCAAAAAAAGCAGAGAGGTTGCAAAAGGATGTGCAACATAATATTATTCGAGAATTCAGTAATTACATGATAATGATTTGCTTTATAAAAGCAAATATGCATAACCTTAATCTTATCTTGAGCAACAAGATAGCTCAATAAGATAAGGATAAGAACCTATAACTTAGGAATTAAATAAAGCCTAAGTAAACTTATGCAAGTGTAATTAAATATTAATTACACCAACACCCCCCCATAAGTGCAACTTAGGGAGAAGCAAATTATTATGCAAGGATGAGTCTCGACAACAAGGCCTGATCAGGTACTCATGTACAAATGCAATGATGAGGTAGAGAAGGAAAACCCAATGGGACAAAACCCCCCTACAATGAGATGACTGCTGCAAAGAAGCACTAGAAGAACACTGTGGAGTAACACTGGAACCTGAAACTGGCAAGCAAGGAAAGATACTTTTGTTTACTACTAAAACCAGATGAGAGTCACTAATTGACTCAAGGAATCATGATAAAGCAACAACAGACCCGATGCCACGGAACACTGGAAAACTCACAAACTGGAACAACCCTGGAATCTGTGAAGCAACAATAGATTATTGAATGATGTGATACTAAAATGAAGTGCAAATATTCAGGTTTCACTTTTCCAACTGCCAAAACATCCAAGTAATCTCCAAAACACCCATCGAGACAAATCTAGATTAACAAAAAACTTAGGACAGATACAGAAAAAATTGCATAGACAGCAAGATAGATCTCCTCAATACCTTTCCAACACCTCAAACAATACGAAAATTAGAGATCGTGGCAAAAAGTTATGAGCTCGGAAGTCCAAAATAAACATCTAACTTCAAACAGAAAAAATAGCAGATAAATAGAAAAATTCTAAAAAATAACCTCTACAACTGGAAAGTACTCGGAACCAGCTTTCCGACGATATCTCGTTTTCCTGATTTCGATACTGTATGCCCAAATTATGACCAAAAGAAAAAAAATTGCTCTTTTAGGAAAAATTAGGGCTAGGAGGGTCAAAGAGGGGCCGTACAGCCGATGACATCATGCTGATGTCAGCACTTTACTATAAAAAAATTGACGGCCATCTGGCCGTCTACGCAAAAAAAGCCCCTCTTGCAAAAAAAACACAGTTGCCGGAAAGTGTACTAGTGGCCTAAAAAAGTATGCTAGAATATACCAATCTCCATGGAATATTTCCTATAGCTCCAACATTGGCTATTGTGCAAGATTCCGACAGAATCTCATAAAGATTATGCTGCCAATTTTTTTTTTCGACCGCCTGGTTGGGAGGCATTCACTGGATGAGGAAGGTCGTCGGTGATTTGGCCGGCAGGAGGTATGTGGGAGCTGCGGGCGGTGAATAGGATACTGGTGGCGATGGAGGCCAGCGTTTACAGATTTGTTGCTGGTGAGAAAAAAAAAATGTCGCCTGACGGTGGGAGCCACCAACGGCCAGTGGGGAACCCTATGGAAAGTACAATGGGGCCTACCGGGCAGATGTGACCAGCTTGCACAGTACAAACCTTGCGTAGACTTTAAAGCCTTTTGATTTTTATTTTTTATTTTCAAAAAAAACTAATGTATTTTTCTTTTTTATTTTGCAGGAAAAATATTGAAAAAAACCTGAACCTTTTTTTCTCAAGAATCGTGCATGGGGGCCGTATGCAGACCGTACAGCCTCTGAAACAAACAAAAAATTGCCTCAAAAGCTCCCGACGCCAAAATAGGGCGTGTAATATGCATTTTTCGTCTCTCGGATGCTCTGGATCCGATGGCGAGGTCTAATCTACCTGAAAATGCACCAAAAGCTTTGCAACTCCCAGATCTGGCAAATTTCAAACCCTCATAACTCTAGCATAAAATGTTGGATTCAAGCGAAACAAAAGTCGATCTTGACTTTTTTGATAGCCCTGAACTCGAATATGAGCTCAGATTTCCTCCAACGTGCGTCGAAATCAACCATGCAAGAGCACCCAAATAGAGAGACAATCTCGAGGTATGAAACCCTCGAGGAATTCTGAACAAACTCTGCAATGAATCTCTCTAGAAATCTGAGAAGGGGCTGCAAATCAAGGCTCTGATACCATGTTAGAAACCAAGATCAGATTTGCAAACCGAAAAGACCTTCCACAGAAGAGAAAATCAGAAAAAGAAGAGAGGTTGCAAAAGGATGTGCAGCATAATATTATTCAAGAATTCAATAATTACATGATAATGATTTGCTTTATAAAAGCAAAGATGCATAACCCTAATCTTATCTTGAGCAACAAGATAGCTCAATAAGATAAGGATAAGAACCTATAACTTAGGAATTAAATAAAGCCTAAGTAAACTTATGCAAGTGTAATTAAATATTAATTACACCAACAAATTGCTTTCTCCATTTCCCCCCAGCTCTAGATATTTACATGTCCATTTCAAGGCTTTCTCGTTTAAAATGGAAAGACCCTTAGCAGTTGTCTTCAAAGAATTATTGTTGATGTTAACCAAAGTTTTCAAATCCTCTGACAGCTTACCAATTATGTCCTCAATACTAACAACTCTATCCTCTAAAATCTTATTGACCATCATTTCCAAAGAGGAAATCCTCTCCTCATGAGAAACCCCCAAGCAATCAACATCAACAACTAATTTATCCAACATTACATTCATAGTTTTCACCTTACCTTTTATTGCCCATTCCTTCTAATTTCCTCGGATCATTGCCACACAGATATCCTACCAATTTTTAACTTGGATATTGAGCTCCTTCACCTCTGAAAACAGCCATTTCACCAGAGAGAGAAAATTATGTGTTCCATCCTCAACCATCTTATAGAACATACCCATATTGACCTCATCCCAATTGACCAGAGGTGCATCATTTGGCTCCAAGTTATGACCAGGAGAATTTCTACGCTCCTCTTTCTGCTCCTCATCTTCTTCAACAATGGAGTCCTCGACCTCGACCACATCCACCTTAATCCTCTCCTTGTCAGGAAAATTAGCCAAATCAGCCAACTCTTCCAACCACTCCATCTTCACAGCCCTCTCAATAGGAGATACAGGATCATTTAGGATAGGGTCAAAATCCTAAGTGTGCTTGACTGTCTTAATCCCTGAACCTCCATAGGCATGGACCTGAGCAGTAGCTCACCCACACTAGGACTAAAATCCCCAACAGGGGAACTCTTAAGCACTCCCACATCTTCAAGAACCTTGACACCAATTGCAGGGGAGTTCTCCACCATACCGACCTTCCTGGGACTAAAGTCCCCAATAGGGGCATTCTTCACAACGTCCACAGCTGATGGAACCTCAACATCAATCACAAGTGAGCTATCCACCACACCACCCTTCCCAGGACACAAAGAGGGCTTCACACTCGAACAAGGAGCATCCACCTCTTTCACCTCTTTCTCTTAGCAAAAGATTTATCTTTCCTGGGGCCTTTAGATTTCCCCTTAGAAGTATTTCTTACAACTTCACCATGGCTTCCCTCAATTCCACATCCATCTCATAGCCCTTGGTCCACTCTTTAGAATCATCAACCCCTTCCTCAGACACACCTTCATCCACAGACATAGCATCATAATCTGAGTCTTCTTCCTCGGAACTACCTTCCCATTCCACAACAAAGTCCCCAGTATCATAACCAGAATTCTTAACCCCCTTCTTACCAGGGGTTTTAGGGGAAACATGGATTAATTTGAGCTTAATATGAGAAAACAATAGACTCATAAGACCTTCATGCAAAATGACCTTCTTATGGTTTTTATGGTGATCTTCAATACTTTTTTCCATTGACCGTAAAAGGTAAAAAGGAAAGGAGACCAACACCTTATGATAGAAGTGATTCAAAAGCATGAAATGGTAACTGTACACAATTGAGAATCTACCTTCAAGCGTGAAATAATGCATTAAGGCCAACACGAGATCCCTCCACAACGGTTTCAGAGACTTTCGAGCATAGCCACCACTCCCCACTTCTCAGAGCTTTTTCTTCTCATCGAATTTGAAAAAAATTGCAAAGGCTTTCTTGGCAGCAGCCCTATCTCTGTAGAATTTCCTCCCAAAAATTGAAAGTCCAGTGACCTCTGCTATAAAATCCTCATCAATGTTAAACTCCACTCCCTTATAACATAGATTCCTTCCATTCCAGACTTTCACAAAAAACTCTGAAGCATCAGGATTAGGGCCTTGAATTCTTTGCATGTATTGTGTAACCCCACCCTTACATGGTCATCATGTTATTGTAGTGAAACTCTTTTATTTGTCTAAGACCTTGATCTTATCATTTAAAATCATATGTATATTTTATATATGTTGACACCACTTGCATGTGCATAAGTGTCCTTTTTTACCCTTGTACATGCATGTTTGTATGATACTTGTTATACATGTTATTTGGTGGGTGTTCCCATATTCCCCTTGTTTTTACATGGGTATACCCAAATGATCATCTCCTATGATACAAGGGTGGCCTAAGAATTTTTCATGGTTTAGTGGAATTGTACTACCCTTGGAGACTTATGGATCCTTTAGAGTATCTTAAGATCACGTGCAAAATAAGAATTTCATCTCTATTGTTTTGACTTTTTATTTCAAGAAATTTAGGGAAAATGTATAATTTGGGACATTGGATTCCTTTATATGATGAACTAATTATAATTTTGATTTCTATTGTGATTTTAATCTACCAACATAAATGGTGTAGGCCCTATTCTTTCTTTTGGTGCATCTTAGTCTTAGTGTTGAACCTGCATAACATTCTAAATTATTTTTATCACATTTTGCTATGTGGAGTCAAAATTAGTTAGAGCACCTAGTTTGTTATTTTTATAAAATAAAGATACAAACTAGAGTAGATGAATTATATAAGTAGGTAAATTTAATGTAATTGAATTATATCTTGAATTAGTTGTTAGCAATATCCATAAGGTAGTTGTATCCCTAGTTTACTTACCATCCCTACTGCATGTGTTTCCATGTGTGTATGAGTGTAAATATGGTGCTTTGAGATATTTCAAATCTTGTGAATGTTTCACTTGCCCTACCCTTGTTACAAGTATGTTTTTGTGTCTTGTATAGGTTGAAATCCTTATGTTTAGACCCTTAGGACTTTCGTAACTATTCCAAGATGAATAAATTGTTGAAGGATGGTTTTAGTTGCAAGAAGACCCTTGATAAGTCTGGTGCAGGAGCACCTAATTCACTATTTGCAAGATTGAATTCTTGAAGATGTAATAGGTTGGTTAGTAGGGTGGTTTGGAGTAAATAGAGTCTATTTATATTAAATAAGGTCTGACAAGGCCATTTATTATGTATTTGGGTGGTTTAGAGTCTTAGGTGTCAAGTTGATAAAAGTTGCACAAAAAAGTGAAATGTTGTATAGGAAAAAATTTGCAAAATTGCAACTTTTTAGGGAATGTGAAGGGACATAGAATTTGAAAATTAGTTATGAACATTTGGTTGGTCAGTTTTGAATGTAATGGCTATAAAATCCTCTCTATGGCTCAAAGATGATGGATTGTTGATAGTTTTGAAATTCCAATACAAAATAGAATGCTTTTTCTGCATATTTCTCTAATTTCTAGAACTTTTTATATATTGTACAGTCCCGTACATGACCTAAATTATCTAAATATCATAGTGTAATATAGGGTCATGTAATAGCTATCAAATATTTCAAATTTAATAGTCTAACAATCAGATTTGTGGGAGATTTCTTCATTTTTCTGAAGCAACCTATAATTCTTTGTTTTTAGGTTTGATTTCCTTCTAAAATGGTGATATGACCCATTCCACTTTTTGTACTTATTGTTTCTCATGTAATGGGTCCTATGCATTGTAATTTAGGTGTTTCCATGGGTTTTAGGTAGAGTATTTGAGTTTGTATGAAGTGGGATGATACCCTAAGATAAATTTGGGTGATTTTCTATGTGAAATGAAGGTGTTAATATAGGGTTTTGAAAAAAAAGTGACAGAGTGGTCTATGTAATGATTTGGTGAGTTTGTGCAGGGAATTTTTAAGGTGTTTGAGGCATTGGGTGTGTCAGGAAAGCCCGGGTGATGTTAGTTTCATTAAGCCCTAGCCTTTATGCATGAAATGTGAGGGTTTGTTGGATCAATGCCTTAGAAGACCTGAACCTGAGAATAGATGTTGTAATTTGGAGTTTTGATAGACAATTAGTGACTTTCTAAAGAGTTTTAGTGAAAACATGAAGTCTAGGAAGTACTTCCTTTGGAAAATAGGGCTAATTGAGTAGCCTAATTCAGGGGTGATTTATTGGATCTCACTATTGTTGTGAAGAAAACTCTTGAAACCTTTTGGGATTTTGGTTTGGGTTCTGTGGTGAATCTTTATTGATGTTTGGTTGGCCTTTGTATGGCCTTTTCCAAAAGATAAGTTCTAGTGTTGTGGTTTGAGGGCTAGAAGCCTATTAGTGAGAGTTTGAGACAAGTTAAGTGTTTTGTGTTCAAAGGCAGGTTTCCTTGTTTGTGTTGGGTCATTTTGAGTTGGAAGGAAGGTTATCACCACCTTGCTTACATCAAAGTCTAAAAAATGGTCCTAAGTAGATTGTCCTAAAGAAGCCTTGTTATTTCCCAAAACCACTTCTCCACAATCCTAGAAAATAGTTTCACCTTCAAGGCCCACAAGTGTCATTCATGAGGGTAAAACAAGGGCTCATCAAAAAACTATGGAGGTTTCAAGGCTAACAAATGAGAGTGAGTAAAATCCCTTTCAATTTGGGCATAGCCATACCCAAGAGGGCATTCCTAGAGGTAGCTCTAAATGGACTTGTTACAACTAAAGATACAAGTTGAAAAACTAATTTTAGTAGTACCCAAATGCAAGTGTTTATCCAAAAAAAACTCACTAGACCAAATCAATATAATTTTTTCACCTCTATTAATATGATATATACATGCAAGTCATGATTCTCTCAATATGAATACTTTCAAATTTTACTTCAAATATTCCTTGGGTATAATATTGAATCATGAGATGCACATAGACCTACTTCTATTCCTAAGCTATTGGTTATGATTTTTTTAATTTTAAGCATGTGGAGGGTAAAAAAATTTAAGACTTGATCCTTAATTGGGTTTTAGAGTCACACTAATTCATCAAAAATTATAAGCAAGAAATAACAACAAAGGTGTGATGTCTAGCAACCAAATCTACTTAATGATCCTTCTCGAAACTTACAATAATTTAGATGTCATAAGAAAGATATGATTACAAATAAAAACTTGCGATGAATTAAAATGTTGCAACACTTATATAATTTATGTTACAACCACACCAACAAATGTGGTGAGGTAAAACATTGAACAAAGGGGAGTTCACCACACATCTTCACTCAAAATCTTCTAAAATGCCTATAACTAGCCAAGGAGACATCTAATTATAAAATGTATGTTTTAGGTAGCTACCTCTTTGCAACTTCTAAAATATACTACCATATGGTGAATGAACTAATATAATTAGAACCCTACAATGCTCTTTGTACTTAAATTCTATGAAAACAATAATGACCAAGCCTTTGAAAATGAAGACTCTAGTTTTTATAGAAACCCCTATAAATTTGTGACTAATGCAAGAGGGTGTGTAAATTTTTATTAACTCAAAAATACTTTGATTGGTACTATGTAAAGGATTCCCATTCCTATCATACATAATTTTCTCTTGAATCACACCTAAAATTATGACCAAACATGCCTATGTGTACCTGGGAAGTATGAAGGAATGTTCATATTTGATCTACAAATTTCCTCTACAATAATAGTGAATTGGTTTGCGGTATGCTAGGGCATAGAGGAGATCCCATGAAATCAATTGGAATGATTGCTTGGAGATGGCTTCAAGACCATCAAGGCTTAAAATCTACATGAGTAATAGGACACATAAAATACAAGACACGACACAAACATAGAAAACACAAAATGCCATGTAAGACCATTAATTATAAAAGAAATATTACTCCAAAGTATAATGTATCAAAAATATTAATAGTTATTTGGAAAATCTCTTAAGGTTGCATGCATTGTTGTTATACACTCAACAAATTTATATTACCTCACCATAGGTCATATCCTTCTACATCTTGAACATCTGAGTAGTATCCCATTCTAATTTTTTTTTAACATTAGCATGTACCTCTAGAGTGGTGAAACATAGAAAAATGCATAGGTTGTAAGTTCACAAAAATGAAATTATGATCTAACACACTTACACTTTTCCTATATTTCATTAGGAAAAGAGAGACCTCTCCCAAGAATAGAATTGACTTTCAACCTTGAGGTGAGTCAACCCTATTAGGGGATCTACTGCTTCCTGAATCCTTTATGATAGAAAATGACAAATATGACTAGAATGCACTTTGGGGAGATAAAAATAAAATATTGAATGCACTCAATTGTAGGATGTAAAACTTGAAATGCAAATTTAAAGGATAGCACAAACAAAAACTAAAAATTTAAAGGATGTGTAATTGTCACCAAAAGTGGTTGTTGATTGTCTTGTTGGGATAGATTCGCCCTAGGGTGAATGGGTCTCTGTACAGGGATCCAAAATCTAATTTCACAGTCCTCTAGTCTCGAATCTGCACTCTCGATTCCACTAGATTCCACTATCAAAAAGTCGAAAAGAAATTCCGCAAATGAGTTTATGTGGCTTGATAACTTTGATGACAACTTTGAAAACTTTGCAAAATTTCACTTTTGATCCAATTTTAGTCCTTCTTCACCTACAAATCTGCACACACAAAGAGAGGGAAAAATGTTTGTTTTTTGGGTGAATAGTGGTTTTCCTTGGTCAAACCCCGATTTGGTAATTAAACCTTGATGATAAAATAATGACAAATGAAAGGAATTTGATGAATGAACAAAGGCTATGTCACAACTCACCAAACCCTTAATGGTTGCCCTTACAGGATTTAAGTCTAACACATCACTCTAAGGATTAGATCTTATATGAAATGGCTTGAATGGATGCTTGATTTGATGCTTGAATGCTTGAAACCTACATCACAATGTTATCTCGAAAACATAATATGAACACACATAAATTTGACATGATGATATGATCTTGATTGTTATTGTAGATGATTGATAAGTTTTCTCTTCAATGCTCTTGACAATAATGTTTGCTCTTAGGATTGATCTCTCAAAGGCTTAGGATTTGAATTTATAAAGTAACTATGTATTTATATGTGTTAATCTAATTTCCCAAAAATTAGATTTCATAAGCTAACATTTGAAACTTGAATCTGAATCATTAAAATGCCACCAAAAACATATTAAAAATTGGGTCTTGACACTTAAAGGGAAGCCATTCACCCTTGGTAAAATGGATCCTAGGACCTAAATCCAAGACACACAATTTCCAAGGTGTTTAAATTAATGTTGGAAATTGTTTAATATAAGTTTCCCTTTCAGAAAATGGGAAAAATAAGGCTTAGAATGCATAATTTAGGTCATTAGAAGCTTACTTAAGTCCAATTAATTAAGGGGACCCAAACATAGTGTGAAAATGTAAAGGTGTTCATTTTCTACACTACAAGTGGCAACTCACATGTTCTCTATTGACTATCATTCCAACCAGAGGACATTCCATGTTTTCCAGGTAAAACATATCATCCATTTACCCTAGATCATTTTGGAGGTACTAAAAGGTAGATGTATATTAAAAATATGCCTCATTGAACTCTATTATATCCACTCAAGCACCAATATCTTCCATGGATGTGGTATTATCATTCCTTGGTGCACACTTCCATTTCTCATCATGTGAAGACCTACTGATTAAGGAAATAGGTTGTTCCTACCCACATTCATTCATTTGGATCACAATAGTAGTGTTACCATAGGATGTGGTAGAGGGAAAAAGATGGATAGGTTTAGAAAATACTAAACTTAAAAAGATCAATGCATCTTAAAAAATCTCCTTGATTTGCACATATGCATCAACTTGCTCCTTACTTTGAGTGACTAATTCATATTTTACATAATCAGCTAGATTAAGGAAAAGGGGTAAATCAATAATGGTCTCATCTTCACCATGACTTTCCAAGAGAAAATTTGGACCAAATATAATTGATGGTATCTCACTTGTGATGTTGCACCTATCTTCAATGTGTGGGCATTCCTCTTCCTTCTATTGTTGATCTCTTCACATGATGAATAGGTTTGTTTATTCTTGTGGGAAGATCAAGTCATTTGCACCAAGGGTGAAAATCATGACTTGAACATAAGAGGGAGCTTTTGGTTCCTCCTTCAACTCATTGCCTACACATTGCACTTCTAATGGCAGGGGTTGAACCAATTGTTCCTCATCATTTGAATTTTCTCATTTGAGAAAAAATATGTTCATGAGCTTCACTACCCATTGTGGTATCAGAACCTTCCTTTCTCACTCACCTTCTTTGCAACACAATTATTCCCAATCTTATCCTCCACTTGCTATAATTTTTTACTACACAAATTTTATTTGACCTAATATTAATATCACTTTGTTTTTTAAGAACTTGCTCATCTCTCGACTAATATTCATTATTTACTTACACCACTATTATATCTATATGGGTTATCATTGTTGAACACTTGCAATATTGAGAGGGTGGTGAATTAGCATTCTATTAAACCATTCAAATATTAGCCATCTAATTACCAAAGCATATTTAACTATTATAAGGAATGAAAGCATGAAAAAATCCACAACATCACATAACACATGAACACCAGATTTTTACATGGAAAACCCAAAATGGGAAAAAACATGGTGAGGATTATCTCATAATATATTATAACCGGTTATAATATATTACAAAAAGGCTCACTACCAGATGGACTCACTGTCCAAGTGAACTCATTGCTCACTAAGAAAAGAAAGATAGAAAGAAGATAGTTTATGGCTACATAGCCAAGATTTGAATTGATACAAAATGCATCTACCATATGCAGTATTTGGTTCCTTTGAAGCTTAAAACATTGAATTAATACACTTCATCTAACTCTAATCACAAATCTCTACTCTGCTTTAAATTTTCACAACTCTTCTCAATATTCATAACTTATTCACTCAACTCTATATATTTTTGCATCACTACTTGTATTTAGATCATGTACACACTCAAATATCAATAATTATAATCTCAAAAAAACCTTGTATATATATATCAAACTCATCGCAAACATCAATTAGGTCGGCCTAATTAGATGTAGCCCTAAAACATACAAAACGTGCCTTGTTGGCACCTAATTCAAATCAAAATGCCTTTGCACCCAAAAAAACATGTGCAAAGTGTGATATAGGTTGGAATGGACTTATAATATCTCCCTCTTACATCTGTAGCACATATTTAATCTCTGCAACCCTTCACATACTTTAGGTCAACCAGGCATAGGACCTAAAAATAAAATACTCCAACTATTCATCATCATAGGACACATGGACCTCAAAATGTCATGCCATATAGATAACACATTGCTTTGACACCTATTAACATTTTCCCAAAACCGCAAGGTCTAACCCAAATCCGTAGAGGGGTGCGAACCAGATAAGCCATAGCCATTACACAAAAAACTATCTAAACCTTATATGTTGATCTTCCATTACTTGCAACTTACAAACCATTTATCCAAACCAAGTAAAATTTTGAATGAAGATGCTACTAAAAAACATAAACAAAATTTTAGAACTGCAGAAGTAAATCTCTAAGGTCAAATGAATGCGGACCAAAATACCGGAGGTCTCTATGCACTAAATTTGTCGGTGTAAACACTTAGCAAAAATACTTAATTGTTTATGTATGTGGATCAAACCCTCTTGAAAATTTCTCTTCTATAATCATCCTTAATACAATTTTGACATTAATGACAACTCATTAATGACAACCTTATTCATTCTTTTAACAATCATTTCTTCATATGGTGACTTGGACTATTAGGATAGCTAGATGAATTCCCTTGGATGTTACATTTTGTGAGTGGGAAACTCGTACTATGGTGCATCAACACTATGCTCACATTGAAAGCTTGGATAAAATACTCATATTCTCCCTCCACAAAGTTATATCTTGATGCAGGATATTGATCATTCTAATCTTTATAGGGTTGAGTATAGTATTCCTAATAAAGAATTTCTTCCTCTTTTCTCAATAAGAGGGTATTTATATTCTTGATGGTGGTAAGTTGAACCTTTTACAATTCAATTTATACAAGAAGTTGATTTTCTTTCTCAAGTTGATAATACGCAACTTCTTCATGTGTAAATTCTTCTCTATATGAAATTTTAGGTGAAAGAGGATACTAACTAGTTTCATGTGTTTCAACATCTTGATGACATGAAAAAAAATATCACATTATAGATTTTGTCCCAATTCAACCTACTAAGAATCATATCATTTCTTTTTAATTGAGAATCTTGTAGCTCAACTAGTTCTAAAGGTTCATGTTCCTCTTTTTTTAGGTGGTCCGACAATTCTTCTTGTTCAATTTTATATCTATATGATATAATTGGAGAAGTGGGACATGGGTGAGGTATATGCGCATGAAAAAGGTTGAAATATTAGGAAATGTTTATAAATGAAGGCTCATACAAATATTTCACAAATCAATTATGTGTGATAGGGAAAATGAGGCTTAAGTGCAGAAAAGAGCTAACACTCAAACAAAACTTGGCACTATCAAATTGATTCCTAACAACTCGCATTTCAAATAATTTTGTAATAATACAACATAAGTTAATTGGTGTTGAGGATCATGTTGTTGTTTGATTTGTGTATTGTTATCCTTTGTTGTTAGATAGTGGGCACTTGCTATAATTTTCTAAAGAAAATTCCTAAACATTTTTTTTCCTTAGGTTTTCTTAGTCTTCCTATCATCTCACTTGTTAAAAGATGATGTTTATTTCTAGTTCACTCTTTTCCATTAAGAAACATTTCTTGGTGAAAAATCAACTAGTTGTTGATTCAAATGGTTGAGGCTTGGTACTTCCTAGTTGACCTACCACTTGTGTAGGTATTCATAATTATTTATGTCATCTTGGAAAGGGTGTTAAGAATGTATCACTGTCATCCTACTCCATGTGTTTACAAGGAAATGAGATCATGGACTTGTTTCTGATCTCCTTAGTGGAGAAAGCTCTACCTTCTTGTATGATTATTGTGGTGACTTATTCTACAATTTGTAAAGTCTTACAGTGTACTACAATTCTTGGTGAATTAGTGATGATTGTCTTGGTCTCATTGTGCCTAGTCGTAACATCTTGTGTGTTTGTTTGACTATATTATGATATGTGGATGTTGCACTTACAACACAAGAAAAATTGTTTGTCCCTCTTGTTTGTTAATTTCTTGGGTGAATGCTTGGATTAGTAGATAAGATGTTTTCCCAACTTTTTTATAGGAATACAACCATAAAAATAACAAGTATCTTAGATGGAATTCTTTTTTCTAGAGTATGCAACACTAAGATTAGAGGTATTAAATAATACAAGATAGGCTCACTATATATGTCAAGAATAATGAGGCAAGGGTACAAGATCCACCAACAAAGCTCAATATTACTACTATGACCATGAAGGGTAAAACAAAAAAATGTTAGATAAAAGACACAAAAGTCCATTGCTATTAGATCATGTGATTATCAATACAATATAACATTAATAAGGTACTTAAGTATAAGAATTAACCATTATATGGTTATTTTTAAAATAGATCCCACATCAAAAAGTGTTATTTAAATCACCAAAACATTATAACATTGTACTCAATCATAACCAATTACAAGAATTTAAATAATTTTTCAACTCAATCTTTCCATACTTGGCACATTGTTTAATTCACACTATAATCACATGCCTCAACAATAAACATCACAAGAATACCATCACATGATCCACATCATGAGTCTCACAAGATAGGTTTGTAGGGATGTCAAATCACAATATATATCTAATCAACCATAATGCCCATGAAGTCATAGAATGATGGATTTGTTGACCACAAATTTAGTAACCAAATAACCATGGAATTTTAGAGCCATAGAACCAATATTCAAGGAATCATAAAATAAGAAATCTATTACCTATTATCCAAATAGTCATAGAACCATAAATTAACAAATAGTAAAATCATAGAACTATTGGAGTAAATAGGTAATCACCTAATAATTAATTAATTATTAGGCCCCTTTTAATTTATTCACTTAAACTAAACTTAGGAGTGCTTCTTTATTATTACATTGAGTTGATTTTAGGTCATATTGTCTCATAGCATAGGATGAGTACACTTGTCATGATCTAACTTAGTCCTCACCTAGGGTTTCATCTAGGGTTTGGTGTTTTTATTTTATAAGCATTCATTTATACATTATATTCATTACGAATATAGATGCATATCATCTTGCTTTTCTGGATCAATTCTCCTCTCATGGTTGTATATCAAATCATTTTTTTTCTCTCAATGTGATAGAAATTTTTGTTGCAAGTGATTTCTAAGAACTATGGGATTCACTATCAACTCCAACATGGTATCAAAGCACCAAATTTATGACCTCTTGTCCAAATTTTGAGATATATGGTCTTAAAGAAAAAAATGGCTCATCTTGGAGCAAAATAGGCATCACCGTTGAGACCAGAATGGCCAAAAACCCTAAGAATGCCTATCAAAATTTTGAAATATAAGAAATTGCAAAAAAAGGCGCTAGGGAATCTCGTATGGTTTAGTATAATCATACAACCTCAACTACCATCAATTCCTTCTTGAGAAATTGGTACAAGATTTTTTAAAAACCTATTTTTTAATCATTTTTTCAGTTTTGAATTATAAAAAATAAAAAATAAAATAAATTGGATACCCACAAGGTACTGTATTGGTAGACCCCTATGGGCTTGTACAAATCATGGGGTTTCTTTTGTAAGCAACGTTTGTCTCACATACAAGTGGTCAATGACTTTAATTATTGTCAATAGTGAAACTTGTGCACCCACTCAACTAGGACTTTCCCCTGACGGCCCTTTGAACATCCTGACCACCTTAAAACCTTATTGGCTACAAGCAACTCCAATAATCCTAGCACAACACACACAAAAAAAATTTCCAACAAGTTTTTTGGAATATTTGACATAAATTTAACAAGGCAAAAATTCAAGCGTCCTAATCTCAGGGTGCAAATTATCACGTACTTTAGTAGAATATTCCAACAACTCTTAGAATATTCCACTGATTATGTTTTTGTTTAGAGACACCATTTTTTTTTACAATAGTAAGAGAATATTTTGGTAGGGCGAGCATATTCCATCTAATTATGTCATGTCAGTGTCAACTAATACCCTGTAGGCCCCATCCTAGCCCTAATTTATCATAAGGGAGCTATTTTTTTCTTTTCGACATAACTTGAGCATATAGTGTCGAGATTGGGCAAACAAGATATAATTGGAAAGATGGTTCCACATAGTTTCTAGTGGTGACTCTAATCATCAAATTTTGTTGTTGGTATAATTTATTTCATGTTGAAGTCAAACCATTAGTTTTGGATTTCAAGATTGTAACTTTTCACTTATATCTCCAATTTTCATGATTCTTACGGTATTGGAAAGGTATTTCAAAGATCTTCAGATCCACCATGCACTTTTTCCAAAACTTGTATGAAGTATATTTTTTTTGTGATTTCACATTTTGGTCTATTACTTGGACATCTTGGTAGATGAAAATTATTTTTTTATGTGAGATGAATTCATTCTATTTACTTTACATGAATTGAGATTATCAATCTCTAATTTGTTTATTTGAGGTATCATAGGTTTTTCTATTCATCTTTTTGTGGTCATCTTGGAAAATGATAATTATAAGTCTCGGTGAAACAACATCCTAACACATCTTAGGTGGATTGATATTTTTCCTTATCTATGTGGACACATATCTACCCCAAACACATTAGGGAGTAGATCAGTGTGGGGTAATATCATTGACCATGTTGTAGGAGTTATTTGTTCTAGTGTTGATCATGACACTATGTGTGCTCTATCAAAAATTAATTATGCCCACACACTTTGGAATTGACTTTGGGAGATTCATGGAAACCCTTGTATCTCTCCATTCCCAGAGGATCCTATTGTAGATTATCTCATTCCCCTTGATGTTGTAAATTACACACCATTTAACGATGATACTTTAGATGATCTTGAGTATATCACATGTCTTATATGTTTCAATAATTTAGAGGCTTGTCTCCATGTTCGTACTCCTCAAATTGAGACCTCCATATTTTGTTGTTCTTGGTCATCTTCGCATCTTCTCATCTATGGCCCATGTTGGTTTAGTGCAGCAAGACATTCATCATCTTCCAAACATAGATACTTGGGATTCATATCTATCAAACA
This sequence comes from Sequoia sempervirens, assembly GCA_007258455.2. Taxonomy (NCBI): domain Eukaryota; kingdom Viridiplantae; phylum Streptophyta; class Pinopsida; order Cupressales; family Cupressaceae; genus Sequoia; species Sequoia sempervirens. The sequence goes on along the minus strand of VDFB02075321.1, from coordinate 167,638,586 downwards.
TATCATCCTTATTTGTGGATTCTTTGATTGCAGATTTGGAGGATAACTTTGAGGTCAATCATCTCCTCTTTCTTGTCAGACACATCATTGTTGTTGGCCCATCATCATTATCTTTGGAGCTTGTTCTACATCAGTCTTCACATGATTCGACATGTGGAAATTTGAGAAGTTCTTAGAGGCACACATAATTTGGATTTAGATTCCATATTCATCCATCTTATGGGAATGGATTCTTCAATCACCAGTGGATCTCCTTCTTCCTAAGGGGAGAAATGTTATTTGTAGGAAGTCTATTGTGTTTTGTCTTTAGGCTTTCATCATTGACATAGGAACTCTTTCTTTATGGAGGGATTCATATCCTTATTTTCTCTATCCTATTAAGGGGAAATTGATTGTACTTATGTAAGATAAGTGGTCCTTTGGGGGTCATGTCGAGTCCTCCTTCTTTCATTAGTATAGATTTATTTCATTTTCTCTTTTGAAAAGGAGTTTTTTTCCATGTGGTTTTCTTCTTTTATACTATTGTGAGAGTTTTTTTTTTTTTTGCAAATGGGTACCTCATCAAGCCTTGTAGCTAGGACCCATGTATCGATCATTATATTCATCATTATGTTTTTAGCTTCTCCCTAAGTTGATTTTAAGAGAGGTATTAGAGTAAATAGGTAATCACATAATTATTAATTAATTATTAGGCCCCTTTTACTTCATTCACTTAAGCTAAACTTAGGAGTGTTTTTATTATTAGATTGAGCTAATTTTAGGTCATATTGTCTCATAACATAATATTATGACACTTGTCATGATCTAACTTAATCCTCACCTAGGATTTCATCTAGGGTTTACTTTTTCTTTTTTTTTATACGAATTCATTTGTACATTATAATCATCCAATTGTATTAATTATCAATACATATACATATCATCTTGCTTTGTTGGATTAATTCTCCTCTTGTGGTTGCATAAAATATCATTTTCTTTTTATCTCAATTTTATTTATTTTATATTATATAATTGGTTGCAGATGATTTCTTAGAATTGTGGGGTTCACTATCAACTCCACAAGAACTATAGAATCAATATCTCAAGTATAATAGAATCATAGAATCAATAGAAAATATGATCTAATGGCCCTCCTTAATGACCCCTTCATGCATTTTTAGTACCTTTCTCATTTTCTTAAGGAGGCTAGTCTCCAAGAGAGAGGTACAAAATAAATCACACACATATAAGGGGAATGTATTATGACCATCCCTTTTGAATCCCATTTTTTGTGCCCCTAATATCATCTTATCAAGTTTAATAAGGTTAATCACTTGTGGCATGCTTAACCTTAAAACTTTCATTTATTAGCTCTAGTTAATTCCTTAGGCATAATTCTCTTAGTTAGCCATGCTTAAATTTTATCTTGTTGCCTACCTTCTAAGGCATGTTGCCTACAACTTACTAAACTCATTAGGATTTTTGTGTGGGGAAAATGAGGTGTCACAACCTATTTTGGATATATATATTAAATGAAAATTTAAAAGTATTTTAATTTTCTAATATATGCATGGTTATAAATTTTTCTTTTTTTGTATGTTTAATTAGTAATATTTTCATGTTTGTTGTGCTTTCTCTATTCCCTACAATTGATTCTACTAACTTTACTGTAATATATGATACATAAGATCATTTAAATATTCATTAATTCATTTATGTATTTCTATAACCATGGGTTATGATATGGATTAGTTAATTAATGATTAATAGTTTTTGACGCAAATGAATACTCCTAAACAACTCAAGAAGCTTCCTTATCCCAATTCCAACCTCATTCACAAATTTGAAACTATCTACAACATCTCATTCAAATAATTTTGACAATTTTATTTTTCAAATTAAAATCCTATTCAACTCATAATTCAAATTCCATTAGCAATGCAATTTAAAGAAGAAACAATACAATTGTTTTAATGACTTCTCACTTTTTGAGAATGACAATTTACAATTTGTTAGTTGATTAAAATACAAAGCATGAATCCTGTGTTCAAGATTCTCCCTTTGTTCTTTTATTTCCTCTATTCAAAAATAGACTTTTAACTAGCATAGTTCTCCCCTTTCTTGCTAGGTCACAGCCCTGTGAGGAATTTTATATCCCAAGTATATTAATATCTTCCCTGTCACACTTACCTCCATCTTTCTCCAGCTATTATCTTGACTCCATGCATTTCAATCCTCTATATGGGCGACCCCTATATTCTTACTCTATCAATTTTCTCTCTTCTTTATGGTGCTAATTCCTATGTTGTTCATGGAACCTTCTTTGCTTTATTCAAATCTACCCTTTCTAAAAATGAGGCTTAGACCTTAACTCTAGTCAACTTCTCCATCTTAACTTGTGTGACCTCATCTCTTATGTGTGGGATTACACTTTCCCTTTCATTTTAATGTGCCAATCTTACTTTGGATTGACTCCATACATATGTGCATCCTCTCCTTTATATTTTTTTAGCCTATGTGCATCCCTTTAATTCTTCTTTCCTATGCAACACCCCCTCATGCAACTTCCTCTTTCACTTAGCTCCTCCTATCTACATATTATCACTATGTAGCCCTTATGGCTCTTCCCCACAATGCATCACTTTTATTTCCTTCACATGTGTGCCCCCTCGAATATTCCTACATGGGAATTATTTTTTAACACCAATCTGTCATTACGTTCTTTACTTGGTGGAATATGCTACATGGGATCTTCAAATGCCTCTCCAACTTCTCTAATCTTCAACATGGCCCTTCACATTTCTATTGTTTCTCTTCATTTCTCAACACCAACCTCGCTCATCTTTTATGTTTAAAAATGAAAACATAATATTATATCTCTTTTGCAATTAATTGATAAAATCAACAATTTGAAAGAATAGTACATAAAAATTAGAGCTTCAAAAAACATAACAAAATATGACGTTTTTCAATTAATGACAAAAATTCATTTAATCTCCTCTACTATCAACCACCAAAACCAAAAATGATAAAACAACAAAATCCCAATGTCTTCATTTGATGTAGATTGCTCATTCCCCGAATGCTCCTACATCAAACACGTCGGGTAGAAATTTTGTGAGAATATGCTCACAAATGTGGAGTTGAGTAGTCAAACTACTCTTCCAGGTTGAATGCAACTTGCAGTGAACTCCATCACTGTCCAAAGTGTACTAAAAAATATTTCTTCTTCCAACACTTCACTAGAACAAGCTTCACACTCTTCACACAATTCTACTCACCACTCTTCTTTCCTCTCATAGATTCACATCCACCTTGTACCATCCTCCTCTACCAAATTATTCCTCCTCTCCTCTTCTCAATCATGGAATCCATTCCACCACTAACGAACCACCTCCATCAAGCATCACCTGTGACATCCTCTACAACTTCTATATACAGATACTTATCCATACACCAATTTGTAATTACATGATCTCTCTTTCTATCTACTTTCACTAACTCCTCAACAATATGAAATTTAAACTCAAATTCCTCATTACTAAATTCAAGAAAATTCAAATTTTCCTCTTCTAGTTTCATTGTTGCAAATTTTCTATCCTCGTCATCTGCTCAACATCTTCAAGCTCTATCACTACAATCTCAATGGCATCTTCATCCTCTGTTGCCATCTTCTCTTTGCTGCTCACTTCTTCATTCTCCTTCATCTTTGTTTCTTCTTCATGTACCTTTTTAGGGGTTGCTATCACCTCTTTCTTCTTCCATCTTGGGGTGCAACACTCTTTTCCTCTACTTTTCTCTTCACTATCCTCGTTCTTCTTCATGCTTATCTTTACCAAACTTCTCTCACCTTTTCCAACATTCTTCTCCAATGCCTCTATCATGGCTTGGATCTTCTCCACTTCCTCACAGACTATCTTTCCCATCTCTTCAAATTTTCCATTCTCCACTTCTTCCTGAGATCGTTCCCAGAACCAAATTCGCACGGGTCTCCTCATGACCCATCCCATCTTCATCTTTTGCAATCCACATCACACTCTTAATATTTTCATGGCTTCAAGCTCTCTCACTCCTTAGGAATCCTACCTACAACAACCCTCACATGATCTCTCCTCTATCGCCTTCTTTCCTCCACTCTACCCACTAGTCCTAGCATTGGCTTCCTCACATTCGACACTCTACCTATGCACTAAGAACCTTTGGTTGTGATATCATTTGATGCAAAGAATTATCCCAAACAACTCAGGAAGTTTCCCTGTCTCAATTCCAACCTCATTCACAAATCTGAAACTATCTAAAACATCTCATTAAAAGATTTTGGCAATTTCATTTGTCAAATTAAAGTCCTATTCAACTCATAATTCAAATCCCATTAACAATAAAATTTAAAAAAGAAACAATACAATCGTTTTAATGACTTCTCCCTTTCATAGAATGATAGTTTACAATTTTCCAATCAATTAACATGAATCCTTTGTTCAAGATTCTCCCTTTGTTCTTTTATTTCCTCTATTCAGAAATAGACTTTTAACCAGCATAGTTCTCCTCTCTATTGCTAGGTCGCAACCCTGTGAGGAATTTTATATCCCTTATATTGATATCTTCCCTCTCACACTTACCTCCATCTTTCTCTATTTGTTATCTTGACTTCATGGTTTTCAATCCTCTATATATGGGCAACCCTTATATTCATCCTCTATATTGATTTTATCTCTTCTTTTGTTGCAAGAATGGAAAGAGGAATGGAAGTGTTGTCATTGATGTCAATTGGTCAACTGGTTATCTACTAGTTGCTATTGATTGTATATGTTGAGGATATCAAGAAAATTGTATTAAAGGAAGATTACAGGTATTCAGTTGTTGAGGTTGTTACTATGGTAGTTGTCCCTATGTTTGTGTGGATCAGATATGTTAGTCAAGGTTGTTGAAGGTTGCTATATCCAAATTCTTGGCTATTGGTTCTTTGTGAAGATCGAGTTTTGTTCACCAATTGTGAACTATGTTTTTTTGTGTACTGGTTGAGATCCGAGAGAAATGTTGTTGGTCCAGATTTCTCTTTGATGAAGTATTTTGACTTGCAGGTTTAGAGAAAAGATGTTCTAATTGCATTGAAGATATTTTTGGTTTTTGGAATTGTCGATTTTAATCGTTCTATGTGTTTTATGTTGATTTTATTGCAGCTTCAGGCTTCATACTTCCTTATTTATTTGTGATTATTTAATGGCAACATATCTCTAAGATGGCTGACCTCCTTTGTAATTATTATTTATTATTTGTAATTATTTTTATGGTGGCCGACCTTGTCCTTGAAAAGGTGTGACCCCTCTAATAAACATGTATATATAGAAGGTCACTTTCTCTCATTTGGGTATTAAGCAAGTTCAATCTCCTTCTTCTCAAGTGCGAATTATATCAAGTGCAAATTATTCTATCTAGTGTGAATTATTCTAAGGCAGATTGTGAGTCTATTCAAGTGTAGATTGAAGGGCAGACTATTAGTTTATGTTACATCATTGTTGGTGTTGATTATTGGCCTTGTGTGTGGCCTCATAGTAAAGAGACTTGTTGCCATTGCTCATATATATAAGAGATATATTTGTTGGGTTTTTCTCCCTCAAGAGGAGGGTTTTCCCAGGGTATCTGTTGTGTTATTGTGTCTAATTTTAAATTTTTTTTTGTGCATTAAATCTGATCATAAAAATTAACATGGTATCAGAGCGGGTTTGAAGAAGATCTTGATCAGATTGTTATTACAGCGATACTCTTTACTCTCTTTCTCGTCGTTTACTTCTATCTCTTTGTCAAGATGGTGATCATTCTTAAGCTTGAGGATAGACTTGAGGGAGCATCTAATTTCACATCTTGGAGATTCAGAATTATGCTCTCCTTGGAAGAAAGTGAATTGGCTAACTTCGTGGAGAGCAAATTTTTTGAGCCTACTGATGAGGAAGAGAAGATTCAATGGAAGAAGAAAGATACTAACGAAAAGAAGATGTTAGTTGATTCGGTGAAGGATCATATTGTTCCCATCATCTCTAAGATGAAGATGGAAAGGGAGATGTTTAAGTCTTTGGAGGAGATGTATGAGATCAAAAACACAAATCATGCACTTGCATTGAAGCAAAAACTTCATCATGTGAAGATGGCGAAAGGAGAATCTGTCATTGCTTACTTCATGAAGATTTTCGAATTGAGAGATCAGCTCTCTTCTATTGGTCATTTTGTTGATGTCAAGGATTTGACCATGCTTTCCCTTAATGGTATTCCTTCATCTTGGGAGTCTTACATTCAGGGAATCAATGCAAGATTGAAACTTCCCAAGTTTGATCGTTTAAGGGCAGTTTGTATTCAAGAAGAGTCTAGTTTGGCTGTGAGAGGTATTGGTCAAAGATCTATAAATGAAGACATTCATGTTCTTTCTGCTCAATCCTCGAAGAAGAAAGAGAAAGGTGGAAATAAAGGATATTTCAAGAGGAATAGAGATAAAGGAGCTGATGGTGCTCCCCCATTCAAGAAGAAGTGGGACCTCTCCAAAGTCCAATGTTTTCATTGTGACATGTTTGGTCACTATGCAAAGGATTGCCCCACCAGGCCTAATCAACATGCTTCATTTACAGATGTGGATGAGATCTCTCCTCAGAATGATTCTAGGGAATCTCTATTCTAAGCCATGGGCATGTGTTCAAGTCGTGAAGGTTGTGTGTTGATCTATATGCAAGAGCAGTGTATCTTACTACGTCCAGTATTTGCATCCATCAGAATATTTAAAGAGATAAGTATTCTTTGTTTGTTGAGTTATATCATTTAGTTGGATCTTGTAATTAGTAAAGAGAGATAGTGATTTCTCTTGAATTGTGTTCACTAGCATAAGATTTTTTGAAGATTTCATTTATTGCATGCTGGTTGTGAAGATTTCTAAGTGTGACTCTAAAATAAAAAGAGAATTGTAATTTTGATGGTATCATTCTCTAATGTATGAATTGTGATAGAGCCTTGAACTCTTGGAGAGAGTTGGTTCTACATGCTAACTGCATATTGCATTCAAGAAATTTGTAGTTGTGCAGATTTTTTTTTGTTGTTCCGAGTTTGGCACTCTCGAGAGGAGTAAAAGATGGAAGAAAGAGTTATATCAAAATTCAATAAAGATAAGTTTCTCTTATAGGTTGATTCATTTATGTTTTAATATTTCTCATAAATTATTATGTATTTATGTTCTAACCTGAGATAGTAAACCTTGTATGATTCTAGCCCTAATATTTCTTTGGATAATTATAAACTATTAGTAATCTCTCTCTAAAATGCTTTCAGGACATTTCTAGGAGCAAGAAGGTGATGAGAGATTGCTTAGTGATGAAAATCTTGAGGCATCTTGTGAGGAAGTCATGCCGACCAAAGAAATGATCAAGCATGAAGTCACAACTTACGGCCATAAGACTGAGTTGGTGGCTAGAGGGAGTTCACTTCTAGAAGTCTTCTTTGCAATCTTTGAAGCAGGGATCAAGAGGGAGTTATGTGACTCACTGAGAAGAAGTGAAGGTTGCAGTGTTGCAAGGCCAAGTGTTAAATCCTTGAAAGACCTCTTCAGCTATTGAGATTAAAATTGCACAAGACAGTCATCTAGATTTGATATTGGTAGCTCTGCAAACCTATTCAGAATAGATTAATCTACTATGAGGTCGAGGAGGTCTACCCTGAACTCTCTACTATATCATAGGTGTGCACTAAGGCAAGTGTTGCAGGAAATCTTGGACGAAGAGGTCAGAAGGTTGATGCAAGTGCTTGAAGATTTAGAGGGAGCCTACTGAATCTAAAGAATATGGTAATCTAGTTGATCTTGGTTCTTTATGTTGATTTATGGAAACCAATTTTCAGAAGCTTAAGGAGGTTGCAGCTAGTTTAGATCCGGTGGATCCTACTATGTATAGTCAGTTGATTGGATAGTTGATGTATCTATACTAGACCAGATTGCAGTAAGTGCATTTTTTCAAGTTCATGTGTGAACCAAGGAAAATACTTCTAGTTGCAGTGAAGCATATCCTGAGATACTTGTGTGGCACAGTTGGATATGGGTTGAGATATTTTGTAGGTGTGGATCTAGAGTTGCATGGCTATACTAATTCTGATTGGGCAAGGTGTGTCACTAATCGGAAGAGCACCTTTGGATGTTGCTTTAGTTTGGGATCTATGATGATCTCTTGATGTAGCAGGAAGCAGTCTTTAGTGGCACATAGTACCATAGAGGTCATGTACATTGCAGCATGTGTGGCAATTTGAGAAGCAGTGTGGCTTCGGAAACTCCTTGCAGGATTGGCTGGACAATCGTTGGAGCCGACTATCATCCATTGTGTTAATTAAGCTATCTAGAGCCTTCTTTCAATACAGTGTTTCATGAAAAAACTAAACATGTTATTGAGGAAAGCATTTTAGTTGAGGTATATCAGCACTAATGAGTAGATGATAGACATTCTCACCAAGCCTCTCTCCAGGATAAAGTTTGTGTACTTTCGAGATAAGCTTGGTATGGTGGAGAATACAACCTTAACTGAGGAATCTTAGTATCAGTGATCCTCTTTAGTGATTTCTTCTCTATGAGAGAAGTTCGAGGTGAAATCCCTTGATTAATGAGTTCTTATCTATGAGAGAAGTTCGAGGTGAAATCCCTTGATTAATGAGTTCTTCTCTATGAGAGAAGTTTGAGGTGAAATCCCTTGATTAATGAGTTCTTCTCTGTGAGAGAAGTTTGAGGTGAAATCCCTTGATTCCACCCTCTGGGAGAGCCATGGTGGATTTCATGTGTGTGACTCCATGATAGCATCATGTGAGAGAGTCTGTGATGATTCCTCTTGTACTTGTATTTTCAACCTCTGGGAGAGCCATGGTGAAAGTCATGTTAAGGTGACAACATCACGCAAGTGATGAACACTTGTACATACCATACATGGTTGTAGCCATTATGGTTGATATCACAATGAGGTGATATCATTTATTTTCCACATATGGTTGTAGCCATTGTGGTTGGCATCACGATGAGGTGATGTGTCTTGTGCAGCAGGAAGTATTCCTCCCTAGTTGAAAGGGAGTGTTGATGTTATTGTAGCTTTGGGATTCATACTTCCTTATCTATTTGTGATTATTTAATGGCAACATATCTCTAAGATGGCCGACCTCCTTTGTAATTATTTTTATGGTGGTCGGCCTTGTCCTTGAAAAGGTGTGACCCCTCTAAGAAACATGTATATATAGAAGGTCACTTTCTCTCATTTGGGTATTAAGCAAGTTCGATCTCCTTCTTATCAAGTGTGAATTATATCAAGTACATATTATTCTATCTAGTGTGAATTATTCTAAGGTAGATTATGAGTCTATTCAAGTGCAGATTGAAGGACAGACTATTAGTTTGTGTTACATCATTGCTAGTGTTGATTCTTGGCCTTGTGTGTGGCCTCATGGTAAAGAGACTTGTTGCCATTGCTCATATATATAAGAGATATATTTGTTGTTGGGTTTTTCTCCCTCAAGAGGAGGGTTTTCCCAAGGTATCTGTTGTGTTATTGTGTCTAATTTTAAATTAATTTTCTATGCATTAAATATGATCATAAAAATTAACATTTTACACTAGTTTGGTCGACCATGTGTTAAGCACTATCTTTGAAGTTGATGAAGTGTGTTGGATCTGTTATGGGTCCCGGTGAAGCATTTGTTTGGGTTGCCTAATTTGAATTTAAAGTTGGATGGCTAAATTTGTATCTTTTCAAGGTTGGAAATAGTATAAAAATAGAATGAGCTAGCAATGAAAATTATACACAAGAAAAGAAGATAAGTGAAAGAGCAGAGATGAATTTGATGCTATTATGAAAGTGTGTCAGTTATGTGTGTGGTTGATTAGTGCAAAGATTAATGTTGAGTTTCTGGATGCAGCAAGTAGAAGGCGAACTCTATCATGCATGCAAGTTGATCAGTGATTGTGGTGGAATCCTTTGTTGTATTGGGATTGTTGTCTCTTTGTAACAAGTATTCTTTGTCTTCTTATGTATCTTTGGGTTGTAGCCCTGTGGATAGTGAGTCCTTATTGTAGGCAGTGAGCCTTATCTCAAGCAGTTAGCCTTATTTCAGGTAGTGATCCTTTTTGTAATTGGTTTTAATATTCTCTATATTGTGAGTTAATCCTCACTGCGGTTTTTTCCTCATTAGGTTTTCCTCATAAATCTAGTGTTTTTGTGTTTGTGCACTAGCATTTGATGGTTAATCATTTTTTGTGTTAGTTTCGGTAATTGAATTGAAGGTTATAATTTGTGACAACTAGTTCACCCCCCCTCTCAGTTTTCCTATCCAACAATTGGTATCAGAGCTTGGTTCCTTGTTGAAGAGCTTAACCGCTTGAAGAAGGTCCAGGATGGATAGCAAAATGATCTTTGATTATCCAAAGTTTGATGGAACTAATTATGGTATCTCAAAAGTATTGATGGAAGAATATCTGGAGTATTGTAGATATGATGTAGAGAAAGCTTATAAGAATCCCTACACTCCTCCTGCTAATGGTCTAAGTACACCTAAAGAAATTAGAGCACATGAAGTGAATAATAAGGCAAAATTCATGTTGAAGAATAGTTTGGTACATTTCGAGTTGATTAAGGTTAAAAACTTGAAGACAACTAAGGAAGTATGGGATAATTTGGAAAGAGCACACGATGGTGATGAAAGGGTAAAATAGGAAAAATTACAGAATTTGGAAACACAATTTGATCTTATACATATGTCCAATCATGAAAATGTTAAAGCTTATGTACAAAGATTAGATGAGGTAGTGGTTGGAATGCGATCTTTTGGCGCTACTATAGATGAAACCAAGATTGTAAAGAAGATTCTTAGAACTCTTCCTAATGCTTACAGTGAAAAGGTGAGTGCTATTGAGCATACTATAGATTATAAGACTTGTACTAAGGATATGTTGCTAGGATTATTGACATCTTATGAGATGAGGAAGCCGAATCTAAGAAGTGGAGGAAAAACAAAGACTACTTTTAAAGGTACAAAAACTAAAGATCGAAATGAAGAAAAAATTGATGAAATTGAAGCTAACTTTGTAAGAAGGATGAGAAAAGGCTCTAATAAGTATGAAGGTAAATTTCCCTTTAAGTGCTTTAGTTGTGGAGAAATTGGTCACTATGCTGCAAAGTGTCCGGAAATAGCTAAAAAGAATAAACAAAGATATGAGAAAGAAAAGAAAGGAAAGAAGATTAACAAAGCTTACTATGTTTTAATTAGAATGCTAGTATTTCAGATGAAGATTCAGAATATGAAGATCCATATGACAATGAATGCTTGCTCCTAGCGATTAAGGATGAACCTACTTCTACTAATTCAGAAAAACAAAAGAAAGTCCTTTGGAGAAGGAGAAGGAGAAGGAGAAGGAGAAGGGGAAGTGGAAATATGAAGGTACAATTATCTCTACCCTACATGCTAAACAAGAAAAGAAATTTTGGGTAGTTAATAGTGGTTCCTCACATCACATGACTGGTGATAAGACTAAGTTTTTGAAACTTAAGAAATATGATGGAGGTTTGGTTATGTTTGGAGATGATACTGGTGCTAAATTTTGTGGGATAGGTTCAGTAAGTTTTGATGGCAAGCATCATACTGATGATGTTTACTATGTTAAGGGTTTAAGGCATAATCATTTGAGTGCTGGTTAGATGTGCAGAAAAGGATATGATCTTGTGTTTAAGGATGAGAAATGTGAGATCCAGAAAGGATATGGAACATTGATTTCTATAGGAAAGAAATCTAAAGGGAATATTTATCAGCTTAAGGGTGCTGATGGACAATGCTTTATGACTCAGATAAATGACAATTGGTTATGGAACAAGAGAATGTGTCACATGAATTTTGATAACTTTTCAAGGATTAGTATTGTTCAAGCTGTGAGAGATCTACCGAGAATTACAAAGCCTGTAAATGCTATCTACATGAATTGTCAGTTTGGGAAGCAAACAAGAAATCATTACAGATCAAGAGAACAATCTACTACTAGATTACTGGATTTGGTTCATACAGATCTTTGTGGTCCTATGAGAGTGTGAAGTCTACTTGGTGAAAGGTACTTTATGCTTTTAATTGATGATTATTCTAGATATACATGGGTTATATTTATAAGAGAGAAATCAAATGCATTAGATAGATTCAAGGCATTCAAGGCTATGGTTGAAAATGAAGTGAATTTGAAGATAAAATTATTGAGACCTGACAGAGGTGGAGAATGCACCTCCCATGAGTTCAATATGTTTTGTGAAGTGCATGGAGTAAAGAGACAGTTATCTGCTCCGAGAACTCCTCAGCAGAATGGAGTCGTTGAAAGGAAAAATAGAACAGTTCAAGAGGCTATTAGGTCAATGATCACTGAATCTGGATTACCGGAAGTTTACTAGAAAGAAGCTATTCACACTGTTGTATATGTATTCAATCGAGTTTAGGCAAGAGAAAACAGTACAAAAACTCCCTTTGATCTATGGTACAAAAGAATTCCTACTGTTAAATATTTAAAGGTATTTGGAAGAAAGTGCTATATCAAAAGAGATGAGGAAACTTTGGGCAAGTTTGATACAAGAAGCGATGAAGGAATATTTCTTGGATACTCTACTAAAAATAAGGTGTACAGATGTTTCAATAAAATACTAAGGAAGATTTTAGAAAGCTTGAATGTGAAGGTTGATGAAACAGTGAAGAATTCTATTGATATTGATGGATATGTGTCTGACGAACATGACTATGCAAGAATAGAAGAACTGATGGAAGAATAGGATAAAGATGAGTAGAAAAGGTAGGATGAACAAAATGAAAGAGAAGAAGATGCTCCGGTGATGTTCCCCAGGACACCAAAATATGTACCTACAGGAATCATTCAGAAAATTAGATTATTGGTGACAATACAAATGGTGTGTTAACTAGAAGTAAAGATACCGCTGAAGTAAAGTTGTGCTTATTCTCTGAGATTGAGCCGAAGTCAGTGAGTGAAGTCGGCAAGGATGAACATTGGAAGGAAGCAATGAAAGAAGAAATTTTGTAGATTGAGAAGAACCAAACTTGGGAATTGGTCCCAAGACCGGTAGACAATAATATCATTGGATCGAAATAGGTATTCATAAATAAGTTGAATGAGAATGGGAAAGTTGTCAAAAATAAAGTAAGACTTGTGTGTAAAGGCTACTCACAAGTAGAAGGCATAGATTTTCAGGAGACTTTTGCCCCGATAGCAAGAATGGAAGTTATAAGGATTTTCTTGGCATTAATTGCTTATAAAGATTTCAAAGTCTATCAAATGGATGTCAAGTCAAAATTTTTGAATGGTGAGCTAGAAGAAGAGGTCTACATGGAACAACCAGAAGGATTTCAATTAACAGAACAATCGAATATGGTGTGCAAATTGAAGAAATATTTATATGGATTGAAGCAAGCTCCTAGAGCCTGGTATGCAAGGTTAGATAAGTATTTGAGTCAACAAGGATTTCACAAAGGTACGGTAGATAGTAATTTGTACTTTAAGACTGAAAATGAAAAAATATTGATTGTAGTTGTATATGTTGATGACATTATCTTTGGAGGAAATGACAAGATGTGCAAGATGTTTGCAAAAGAGATGCAAAAAGAATTTGAAATGTCTAGGGAGATGAATTTCTTTCTTGGACTACAGATTAATCAAATGGAGAAAGGAATTTTCATTTAACAGTCTAAGTATGTGAGAGAGATGTTGAAGAAGTTTGGGATGGACTATTCCAAACCAGTAAGTACTCCTATGGTGACTGGTTGCAAGTTGGGTAAAGAAGATGATTCACCTAAGGTTGATCAGAGAAAGTATAGATCTATGATTGGTGGAATACTATATTTGACTGCTACTAGACCAGATGTTATGCATGTGGTTTTTCTTGTAGCTAGATCTCAAAAAGATCCGAAGGAAACACATGTTACTGCAATTAAGAGAATATTTAGATATTTGAATGGCACTCCGAATTATGGATTATGGTATCCTAAAGATACTGACTTTAAACTTAGTGCCTATACAGATGCAGATTGGGTTGGAAGTATAGATGACAAAAATAGTACAAGTGGTGGTGCATTCTTCCTTGGATGTAGGTTGGTGGCATGGTTGAGTAAGAAGCAAGATTCAGTCTCTTGGTCTACTGCTAAAGCTAAGTATATTGTTGTTGTATCTTGTTGTACACAAGTGTTATGGATGAAACATACATTGAAGGATATCATAGTGCGATATGATGATCCTATTTCTATCTTTTGTGATAATACAAGTGCAATTAACATTTCAAAGAATCCTGTGATGCACTCGAGAATGAAGCATATATCTATTAGGTATCATTTCTTGAGAAAGATGGTCATGGAGAATGAAGTCAAGCTTGAGTATGTTCCGAAGAAGGATCGGATTGCAGATATTTTTACAAAGTCTCTTCCTAAAGATACTTTTGAGTATCTCAGGGAGAATTTAGGGGTTATTGCCCCCCCTTTCATAAACTAAGATGCATTTTTAGGTACATCAGTCTAATGGATTCATGGTTCTATATTTTTGGACTGATGTTTTGGTGGCTACCTCTCAAGGGGAGCAGGTAGTTTCAAGTGTTGTCATTATTTTTTTTTCATTTCAAAGGAAGATTCAATGGACATATTTGTTTCCTTTTCCATTAATGTCAAAGGGGGAGAGAAAGCATGTGAAAAGGAGAAGCAAGTAATGAGGAAGATGATCTTCTAAGGGGGAGGAGCAAAAAGAAAAATCTTGAGAAGTATTTCCAGAACTGGTATGGTGTCTCTGATGTTTTTTCACATCATGTGTTGCCATCAATGAAAAAGGGGGAGATTGTTGCAAGAATGGAAAGAGGAATGAAAGTGTTGTCATTGATTTCAATTGGTCAACTGGTTATCTACTAGTTGTTGTTGACTGTATATGTTGAGGATATTGAGAAAATTGTATTAAAGGAATATTACAGGTATTCAGTTATTGAGGTTTTTGCTCCAGTACTTGTCCCTATGTTTGTGTGGATCAAATATGTTAGTCAAGGTTGTTGAAGGTTGCTATATCCAAATTCTTGGCTATTGGTTCTTTGTGAAGATTGAGTTGTGTTCACCAGCTGTGAACTATGTTTTTCTGTGTACTGGCTGAGATCCGAAAGAAATGTTACTGGTCCAGATTTCTCTTTGATGAAGTCTTTTGACTTGTGGGCTTAGAGAAAAGATGTTATGATTGCATTGAAGATATTTTTGGTTTCTGAAAGTGTCAAGCTTAATCATTTTGTGTTTTACACCGGTTTGGTCGACTGTGTGTTAAGCACTATCTTTGAAGTTGATGAAGCGTGTTGGATCTATTATGGGTCCCAATGAAGCATGTGTTTGGGTCGCCCTCATTCTAATTCCACCCAGGGATGTTTAGTGTTGACCTAATTTTAATTTGAAATTGGATGGACAAATTTGTATCTTTTCAAGGTTGGAGATAGTATACATATAGAATGAGCTAGCAATGAAAATTGTACACAAGAAAAGAAGGAAGATAAGTGAAAGAGCATATGTGACTTTGATGCTATTCTGAAAGTGTGTGAGTTATGTGTGTGGTTGATCGGTGCAAAGCTTAATGTTGAGTTTCCAAATGCAGTGAGCAGAAGGCGAACTCTATCATTCATGCAAGTTGATCAATGATTGTGGTGGAATCCTTTGTTGCATTGGGATTGTTGTCTCTTTGTAAAATGTCTTCTTTGTATTGTTATGTATCTCTGAGTTGTAGCCCTGTGGACAGTGAGTCCTTATTGTAGGCAGTGAGCCTTATCTCAAGCAATGAGCATTATTTCAAGCAGTGAGCCTTTTTGTAATCGGTTTTGATATTCTCTATAGTGTGACTTAATCCTCACCATGGTTTTTCCATCATTGGGTTTTCCATGTAAATTTGGTGTTATTGTGTTTGTGCACTAGCATTTGATGGTTAATCATTTAATCAGTTTATGTGTTAGTTCTGGAAATTGAATTGAAGGTTATAAACTATGACAATTGATTCACCCCCCTCTCAATTGTCCTATCCAACATATTTATGGTGCTAATTCCTATGATGTTCATGGTACCTTCTTTCCTTTATTCAAATCTTCCATCTTTCTGAAAATGAGACTCAACCCTTAACTATAGTCAACTTCTCCATCTTACCTTGCATGACCTCTTCTCCTATGTGTGGACTTACACTTTCCCTTTCATTTTAATTTTCCAACCTTACTCTAGCCTGACTCCATGCATATGTGCAACCTCTCCTTTATCTTTTCTCGGCCTATGTGCAACCCTCTAATTCTCCTTTCCTACACAACACCCCCTCACACAACTTCCCCTTTCACTCAACTCCTATATGCATACTATCACTATGCAACCCTTATGGATCTTCCCCATGATGCATCACTTTTCTTTCCTTCACATGTGCGCCCCATCCAATCTACCTATGTGGGAATTAGTTTTTAACACCAATCTGTCATTACCCTCTTTACATAGCAGACTATGCTACATGGTATCTTCAGGCGCCTCTCCAACTTATCCAATATTTGGCATGGCCCTTCACATTCCCATTGTTTAAGTCTTCATTTCTCAACACCAAGTCTGCCCATCTTCCATGTTTGAAAATTAAAACATAATATTATATCTCTTTTGTAATTAATTGATAAAATGAACAATTTAAAAGAATAGTGCATAAAAATTGGAGCTTCAAAACACATAAAAAATATGAAAAATAAGAATATATATGTTATTGCATTATATCAGTGATGATTATATTATGCTTGTGAGTTGCAATGTTTTTTTGTAGCATACTATAGTAGTATTGTTATGTGAGTTTAGTTGCATATTCTTCTCTAGAATGAAAATTCTTAACTTGTCACTCCATTTTAGCTATAAACAAGTTTGTAGGGAAAAACATAACTTTGAAATTTAATTTATTTACCACTGTATTTAGTGACTATATTGGTAGGGTTGCCCTCCATATATTTAAATTAGTTGTTATTTTAAGTAGACCATACTTTATATCTATTAGGAGGTATTAACTATTTTTCTAGAATTGTGTGATGGTTTCATACTCTCTTTTGATTGGTAATGTATCATTTTGAGTCTTGGAAACCTATCTTTGTGTCTTGCCTATGTATTACATTTAGTTTTGTTTTAAATAAATAAAAAATTCAATCATAACCATTGTTCTTTATAGCTAGTAGAATAAAAAAGGTTTTTTTCATTTTCATAATTAGTTCATGAACCTTATTTATTCCTAAATACTTTAATTATATGTCTATGTGGACTATTACAACCTTATACATGTTAAAATCTACATATTTCTTATGCTTAGATTTATATTCATACCCTATTTTAAAGCTTCCATTTGTTTATAAGTTGGGAGGATAATGATAAAGGTTATAGAATCAAATTTTATAGAAGTCTTTGGATTTACTTAAAAAAATTAAAGGTCATTTTCAATAGATTTATTCCTTATTTTGGGTAGAGATATAACTATTCTTGTATATAGAAATTAATTATCTAGTTAGAATTTGTTAGACCTATTATATTCTATTTGGATTATATGTTATGATACCTTTGAGGATATTAGATTCTATGTTATTGTATTAAATATATATATATATATTTATGAAAATTTTATTGTATTTAGGAGATATTATCTCCTAATAATTTTATAATTGTGTATCAGTGTAGTATATGTATAATACAAAGTCAATAAATAATTAAATATGCTATGGCACTTTATTTAGTTTCATTCATGTAAAATAAATATATGACAAGTTTGTATTCTTAAATATCATGTGTTTGATTTATTATCAATTCTTTTTTATGTTATTGCATCAAAAATCATTAGCTTTTTATTTATTAAGGGTCTTTTTCATTTCACAAGCTAATAAAAAAGGAATATGTATGTCTTTGTGGTTACATAATATAACTTAAAGAATATGGTGCTCTTGGCATTATTGATGTGTATACACAATGTATATGTCTTGGGATTAAATGGATTATGATATTGTTACAAGGATTAGCTCCTTTGAAAAAGCTTCTTTATTTTTGAATTCAAACAACAACAACCTCTAAATCTTGGGCCTCTATTTGTGGCAATTTGAAGTGTTATTAGCTCCTTACTTTAAGATGTAAGATTCTAAATAAGTGAAGAGTATTTGAAAGGAATTGTAGGTTGTTCCCCCTTTAATGTTTCCATAATAGTACTCTTAATAATGGTTTGAATTTCCCCACTTTAATGTTAAAGAACTCTAGAGAGAATTCTAAATTTGTACCCCTCTAGATTAAAGTAAAATAGAATGAAAGAATTTGGATCAAAAATTCAATAGGAAACTATACTACTTCAATAGGTTGTTCCATACTTAGAGATCAAAGCAATACTAAATTCAATTAGAAGAGAATTTGTAACCCAAATATCACATCTAAAATAATTTTTTTTGGTGGGCTATAGTTCATAAAAAAAGCTTAACTCAAGATAGCCTAAATAAAAGGAGATTTTAGTTCCCAAATAGGTGCACTCTATGTAAAGCTTAAGAGTAAAGTATCAATCATTTTTTACATTGTTCCTACTCAAGTGAGGTGTGGGAAAATTTATTGGAAAATTTGGGAATTCAATGGGTCATACCTAAATATTTGATACACTTTTTTCTCATATGGATCCCTCCTAAAAATACTTTGTTAGTTGAGTCTAATGCTAAATATTTGAAATGAAAAATAGAAACAAACAAGCATTAAATTTCTTATTGCAAACCAAGAAAAACCTCTAGATAGAACTCACAAAAGAGATCAAAACAAAACATAACATCAAAAAATCAAAGAAAATGTTACCATAACCTCCATTATAATTTGATTATCTCCTTGATTAGCTGGAATTTGGATGCTCCTTTTGCTTGAAGATACCAATTTGACAATGAAATGAAATATGCAACCACTCAAGATAATTTCCACATAACCCAAATAGATAAATCTATACAAACAAGTATTCAAAATCCATATGCATAAAAATAGACAACATACCATCAAACCCTCAAGAGGGGAAAAACCCAACCTATAAAAAATATCCATCACTTATGTACCATTCAATAATATATATTATAATATATCTTTAGAGTTCTCCATGAATACCCTTGAAACATCAATCCCTCTACGATCACTCCTTGTGAACAAGCACGTAACCACACATCCCATGCCATGCTTCAACCCTCAAAAATGCTAACAAGAGATGCTCTCAACCAGCGAAAAAACCATCCAACCTTAGAAAACTACCCATGTGCTTGCTTTTATAGAAACAAGCTTACACACAACTGTAATGTCGTAAAATTGTACCCCCAATGCAATTTCACATTACATAACTCTTAATTTAGCTTAATAAGATGATAATGTGAATCCCATTATTTCTCACCTTCATTTTCATACTTGACTCCATCATTGTCAATTATTGGGGAATTTTTTATTGAGGACGCTTCCACGTCATGTAGACATTTGTGCACCACATGAACATCTTGACAAGATTCCTAATCCTGTGGCCATTGGGACATTACACTTTTGCTTGCCCATGAATTGTAACGCCTCTATAGTCACAGGCATGCCTAAAAATGACCCTCTTGCATGAAATTCTTCATTCATACTTATATTCTTCACTCTCATGCATTCACTCTCACTTCTATCAATCACATTCTCTCAATTTCTCATTCTTGCAACCTCACTCTCTCGTTCTACACCTTTCACTCTTGTATTCTTTCTCTTCTACATCAATCTTCTTGCATGTTTGTGGCTCTACGTCTTTGTCTCAAGCTCTCTCAAATAATTGCACTCTCTCTCTCAGCTTCTCAAGCTCATTGGAGGGAGAGTAACACTTTGCTTATATTGCATTATCATGATTATTTAGTAACATATTGATATCTTGCATGTTCTCTTTCTTTATCTCATCATCTTGTACTGTCTATTATCTATTTCTCTATCTTGTTGTCTCTTTGGTTGTTCATGGAGGTGGAAACACCAAAACGAGGCTTTGACCAAGGTAATCCCTAAAACATCCCCAACACTTTTTATTGTTTTTGTGTGTGTAGGTTGTTTATGTGGAGCTTTACAGGAGGCTTCATAGATAGACCACCCATGAGTTCATTCTTTTCTCCTACCTCTTGTCATTTCATTTAATAGTTTGATTAATTTTTTGTTTAGTATTCTTCTTGTTGTGCTTTTTCCTTTATTTTTTGCA
This sequence comes from Sequoia sempervirens, assembly GCA_007258455.2. NCBI lineage: Eukaryota > Viridiplantae > Streptophyta > Pinopsida > Cupressales > Cupressaceae > Sequoia > Sequoia sempervirens. The sequence goes on along the minus strand of VDFB02075321.1, from coordinate 167,618,356 downwards.
TTCTATTGAGTTAGTCAAAACCTCCCAAAATTCAGTTTGAGTAGTTAGTAGGCCCTGTGAGTTTTTGGTGACTTACTTTTTTTTTGGTCCATACGAGATGCCAGTTCCCCATCAAGATGCTATCGTGTTGCGTTGTCATCCTTGTGTCACACCTCCATCCTCGAGCCAAGAGCTAGTTTTTCTATCTCCTGAGACCTTTGAGGCTTGCTCATTTAGCTTCTGAAGTTCTTTTCTCATAAACAATCATAAAACATAAAACTCTGCAAAGAACTCCCTTTAACCTGTCTTGCTCACTTGAGATTGTTTCCTTGAGTTAGTTGAGGATAATTCGCTCCCTGTAGACTCTTCCATGTCCTAGAGACTTAGGAGTAGCGAATATCTACATTTTGGCGAACTTGACATGAACCTTTTGTTCCTCTTGTCTTTGTGTCAATTTTTTTCTTCTCTCTTCTTAGGATGTGTGCTAGATAGTGTGTTGTGATGCTTTTATGAGATTCATGACCTAATCTACTACCTCTAGGCATGTAGTAAGAAGGAGCTATTGAAACATTAATATGGGGTCTAGAAGGTTCAGTCCTCCCCATTTAGATCTAGATTTTAAAGAGTACTCTACAAGACTTCCTACCAAATTCTCCCCTCCTCCCAATAAAGTTGTAACTCATACCCATCTAGCCTCTCCTTTGAACTCTTCCTCTTCCTTAGGTGAGGAATATGCTCTAAAGATTCCTGTAGAGCATATCCACTCTTTGGAATTGAGGCTCGAACAACTCATAGGGTTCCTAGGAAATGGAGATTCTTATCTTCAAGCAGCTCCTCTCATCAGTGGTTTAAATAATTTATTAATTAAAGATCAAAGAGGTTTAGTTGCTTTATGGAATTGAAAATATTGTGGAGACCCATGTCCCATCTTACACTTCCATCTTGGATAATACCAAAGATGTTTAGTTGGAGATCGTTGGTCACCAATTGAATATACCTATGCCTAAAGTGTCTATTTACATGGGTGAAATAGGTCCTTTATTCAATACTGTTGATAATACCACCATCGCACCTAAGGTGATTCCTACGGTTAGATTGAATAGATTTCCTCTGGGTTTTCAGGTTTCTACATTTGGGACTTAGAACATCTCTACGTCTGGTGTTGGTTTCTATGCCTCATCTAGTCATGCTTCATACCATAGATCTTGTCCTTAATGCTCTCTTATAGAACATGGGGTAGGTGCAATCTTAGCTAGTGAATTTGGCTAGTTCTTCTTCCTAGTCAATATTCCAACCCTATTTTCATCACAATCCCTTGTCTTTTAATATCCTCAATTCCCCCATCCCTCAAGGGATGGAAATTCTTAATTTTGAAAAGTACAGTGGTAGAGGAGACCCACAGACTCACGTCTCCTCTTTTAATACCATGTATACAAATTTATTCCATCATGATGCTCTTCTAGCAAAACTATTCTTGTGTTCTCTTAAGGACACTACCTTGGAGTGGTATTTCTCTTTTCCTGATAATTATGTATTTTCCTTTGATCAGCTTGTGAATTAGTTCCTCCAACAATTATAGGCTAATATTGGGCCCAAGGTCACTTTTATAGATCTTTTCCAATGTAAGTTGAGTATGCATAAGAAGGTGACTAATTTCATAGCTTGTTATCAAGCCCTTTTCTCTCATATCTCCTATTCCCTACCTAATTTCGACATGCAACAAGTGTTCATCGAGAACTTGCAATTGACACTACAAGATAAGCTTTTGTTGATGAAATATCCCTCATTTTCCCATCTGTGTTTTGCTCTATGCAAGTACCATCAAACGGTTTCTTAGTATGGGGATTCTTCCTTGTCCTCCCATTAGGATGGCTGATCAACTGTGTCAATCTCTGGTGAGTCAAGGAAAAAAAAAGTAGTGGAAAACATGGTGTTTGTTCCCACTAATAAAAATTCTACAGGTTAGAATATGATATTTACAAAATTATTTGAATCTTATACTAATGTCCTGCAAAATCTATTAAAAGATGGTGTAATAACTCTCCCAGAGATTATACTACTTTTTGAGTTGTATCCTCAGTGGTACGATGTGCAAAATTTCTATCATCATCATTAAGTCTTAGATCATGATATTGAGAGATGTGTACATCTTCATCGTGTGATATAAGACCACATTGATAATGGTACCATCTAAATCGATGGTAAAAATTAGAACTCCAACAAATATGTAGCGAAGCCTAATAGCCAACTACAAATTTACACAAATCCCTTTTTGTCTCATTATGTCGACCCTTCACCCCTGCTTCTTCTTCTTTCAATCTAACTCCATCTGAGTATGTGAACATAGTTTCATTTACTCGTATTCCTCCTCCAAATCATGTGAACGTAACACCTGATATTATATTCACCTCATGTGACTTTCCTTTAAACAAAGATCCCTCTCTATTGTATGTCATTGCTCATGTCAATGATAGCATTGTAACAGGTGTTATGGTTGATCCCACAAGTCATGTGAACATTATCACAAAAGATACTCTTTTTATAAATAATTTTCATAAGGAGAAATATGAGGAATCATAGACTACACTTTGCACGCATGATGGACTGTCTGTTGCGCCTATTGGTTCAATTTCTCTATCCATCTTGGTTGGACCTAAAACCTTGGAAGTCCCATTTGTAGTGTTACCCAAGTCCAACCTCTTTAGAGTTAGACTAGGCATCCCATGGCCAGTCTCTATGAATGTGGTTGCCTCAATTATTCACAAATGATTGAAGTTTCCCCATGAGGGTATTGTCTGCACTATCTAAGATATTGGATATAGACCACTAGTGTCATGTGGGGGATTCTCCTTGGATCACTTTTGGCCCACCCCATTTGGACCTCTACCACCCATAGAATACCTATTATACAAAGCTTATTTCAGGTATAAGATTGAGGGCTCGGTCCTTAAAGGTGTTTTTCCTCCGTCTACTCAGGCTATTTCTATGAAGGCCTTTTTGCGTTCACAACATCATGCTTCATCCTCTTCCCCTCCAAAGGGTAAGGACAAGCAATCGCTTGCCCTTATTCCTTTTGCTTCTACTCCTTCTTCTACTTCTACTTCCCAACCTCTAGCAACATCCTATGTTCCTTTTACTATGCCTAGCATAGGAAAAGTAAAGGCACTCACATTGTGGAAGTTGAAGCCTCAAGTTTTTCAACTTTTGATGCTACCCATGGTACCCCAACCCACCCTTTATGGTAAGGGGAAGCATTTTCATGGGGTTGTTCCTATGTCTAGGCCTTCAAGGCCTCCCCTTGTTCCTCCACTTTCCCCCAAGGTAGGCAAAGGGAAGGGGCTCATTGTTGAGATGCCTAGCTCTCTTTCTATCTATGTGCCTCCTCTTGTTCCTCCTTAGGAGTCCACCCTTCTGTCAATGATGACTATGGAGGTTGCTCCTCTGGTAGAAAAAGATCCCCCAGCCTCTTCTCAGGCTGCATCTTTTAAAGCCCATCATCATCATAATTGGCTTGCATGAGTGTAAACACCATTAGAAGGCCTTAGCTAAGGAGCATGTTGCCTCACAGAAGGATGAAGAGGATTCTTTTGTTTTTTCTTCTATTGCTTTCATTTTTGTTTCTCCTATCTCTGCTTCTCCTCCTGTTTCAATTCCCATCGCCTCTATACTTCTTCTGACTTTGTCAGCAAATCTTGATGAACCTCACCCCAAAAGAGTGCAGGTTTTCATCGCTCCTTCTGTGGAGTTTCCTCTTATCACCTCTCTTCTTGATCTCCTCCTTTTTCACAGCCAATTCTAGAGACTCACCTTCTCAAGTTCATTGGAGGGAGGGCAACACTTTGCTTCTATTGCATTATCATGATTACTTAGTAGCATATTGATATCTTACATGTTCTCTTTCTTTATCTCGTCATCTCATACTATCTATTATATATTTCTCTATCTCATTGTCTCTTTGGCTATCCATGGAGGTGGAAACACCAAAATGGTGGTTTGACCAAGGCAAGCCCCAAACACAGCCCTGACACTTTTTACTATTTCTATGTGTGTAGGTTATTCATGTGGAGCTTTGCGGGAGGCTTCATAGTTGGACCACCCGTGAGTTCATTCTTTTCTCCCACCTCTTGTCATTTTGTTTAATAGTTTGATTACTTGTTCGTTTAGTATTCCTCTTGTTGTGCTTTTTCCTTTATTTTTTGTATTTTGTTAAATTAGTCAAAACTTTCAAACTTCAATTTTTGAGTAGTTAGTAGGCCCTGTGAGTTTCTGGTGATTGACTCTATTTTTGGTCTATACAAACACCAATTCCCCATCAAGATGCTAGCATTGTGTTGTTGTCCTTGTGTCATGCCTTCATCCTCTAGCCGAGAGTTAGTTTGTCTGCCTCCCAAGACCTTTAAGGCTTGCTCATTTGGCTTCTGAATTTCTCTTTTCATAAATAGTCATAAGACATAAAAACATATCAAAAAACTCCCCTTCACTCATCCTTGTCATTTGAGCTTATTTCCTTGATGTAGTTAAGGATAATTCACTCCATGTAGACTCTTATGTCCTAGAGACTTGGGAGTAGTGAATCTCCTCTACAAAAATCACCAAGTGGTATTACATAAAATCATGTGACTAATACCATGAGCTTACAAAACCATTAACCCCCCACATTTACTTTTTAGTACTAAGTTTTCCAAATATTAAATATTATCCTAATGTGAAACCCCACATTAAATATTTATCACAATGTTACATACAACACATAAAGTGGCCTCAAGAATGCTAACCCATGTGATGCATGCATCCCTCGATGCCCTATGTGCATCACAAATAATAAAATATTACATTATAACATCATGCAAGGTGGACAATACACCCTTTCCTAACATTCTCCCACTTGTATATATTGCATAAGGGGTAAACAAGAGAACTCAACCATGAACAAGGGAATAATCCCCATAGCCACATATACCATCAAGGAATCAAAATGCTCCATGTGATCCATCAAGATACATGCAACAAGAATCAAGGTGACCACTATCTCAAGCATGATTTCTCTCATCCTCCATCACGCCAATGCACAAATATAAGAATCTATCCAAATGATATGCCACACTAACTATCACAAAGAAGCATAAGTCCTACCTCCAACCAATATCTCAAAACACAAACACTCAATCAAAAGATAACAAGTATGCATCATATATTTTCCAAGATACAATCCCTATCTAACACATCCAACTATCCATATCTCAAAAGTATACAAATCATAAAAGTGAACCTTATGTCATCAACATATATAACACATAACATGCAATCACAAGCTCCAAGTGCCAAAACTGTCAATGAAGAACATACACAACTAGGAACTCCCATTGCAAAGGTAATGTAAAATTGAAAATGATCAAGGAACCCAAAGATCCACCAATAGAAACACATATAAGGTGTAACTAATATCATGTAGTACCAAGAAACATACATAAAGATATTCCAAACATGAAAACCAATATGTTGCAATACATAGATCTTACCAAAAGTCTCCATAGCTCTCTTGTGTTCTCCACACTCAACAAAGGAAAGAGATAAAAGAACAGCCTCCATGTTGTCACCAAAGAATAATGAATAACACATTAACACAAACATAGTGATCACCATAGCTCCACATAAGACCTCAAATCCAATGTCATGTGAAAACAAACATCCAGGAAGTAGAACACGACCAAATAGAGAACCCGCAAATCAAAACCTATAGCATGTCCTTCTAAACACACCTATAAATTCTAAGTTTTGATAAGTATGATCTTCTCCATAAAACCCCAAAGAGAATAGCATTATCCACATCTAACCATAACCAAGATGTATGCATCTCAAACCAAAGGAAGATCAAACCAAATCCATTCCCAAACCAAGAGAATAATCCCAATAACATCTCCTAAACTCAAAATAAATAATCCCATTATTCACAAGGAGATAAGCATGCCAACATCCCTCAAATGAACCCTCCATAACTAGAAAACCATAGCTCAAGATCCATATACATGAGAAAAAAAAGCATAAAGCATACTACATTTAAAAACAATAATGGGCAATACCTCTTAGATGATAAACTGTTGAGTATGTTAGTATGAAAGGGGTACTTTATCTAACTAATTGATTCTTAGCTAGTTCTCCACTAAAGTCCTCTTCACACTAGCTTAACTTTACATAGGGATAAAGTGGTTGAGCCCTTAATGACATGAGTTGTCACACCTCATAGGATGCCAACACTTGCCATAATCTGGTTGCATCTATCTCTCCCCTTGGCCTATATAACCAAGGCATTTCCTTTGTAATTCTCAACTTCTCAAGCTGAATATAGCTTTGCATTCTTGAGAGGAATACAATTTAGTCCTCATATTTCTTGTTTTGCTTTACTTCAGTCGTTAAATTCCCGATAGGCTAGTTAGCAAATCTCACATGGTATTAGAGCCAAATTTGAGTTGTGGGTTAGCATTCCTTTAGGAAATCTGTGAGTGTAGAGCTTTTTTTCAAAAACTAAGTATGCTCTTCTCTTGCATCGTATGATGATCTGGAGAATCAAAAAAGTGTGAAAAGAATATCATTTTTGTGGGGGTTCATACATTAAATTGTCAATTACAGGTCTTCTGAAGCTTCCTGGAGAGATTATGAGCTCACCATTGAGTCCAGAGCAGCTGAGACAGTCAGATCTGCCCCTTATTTCGCCTGAAATGAACACCAGAGGCCAAATTTACAACAATTTGAAGCGGGAGGTTCATTGCCAAATCTAGCAAGAAGCCATCATTTCGGAGCATTTTGGGTCAAAGTTGACCTTGCCATCGTGCTCAAAGACCTGAAAACCATAAAATTGACTGTCAAAACGTCAATTTTAGACAAAGTTGTCAAGTAAGGCAAAAAAAAATTGTCCAAATAACTATTTTTCCCATGAACAAATTATCCTTTATTTTAAAATAAAATTGCTTTACTTTGTTTAAAAATCTTTTTTTTTTTATTTTAAAATAAAAATATTTTGTTTTGTTTAAAAAATAAAATATTTATTTATTTAAAAAAATTGCAAAAATATAATTTTGATTTTTTAAAAATTAAAAAGAATATATATTTCTAAAATATATAATTTTCATTTTTTTTTAAATTTAAAATCAAAAATTGAAATTTTTAAACAAACAAAAACAAAAAAAAAAATTGTTGTTTAAGTAGCGAGTACTACCCTTAGAGTATTATTGCACTCTAAAAAAAAAAAATATCACTTTTTAAAGTTTTCTTAAGATTTTTTAAATATTAAAAAAATCAACTTTTTAAAAAAATCTGTCAATAATTCAGCTGACAGTTTTTTAATTAAAACCGATTTTTTTAACCAACCTCTTTAAATGTGACCAACGTTTTTATGATTTCTTTAATAGTTTATATTAAAAAAATACAATCTTTTAAAACATCCGCTATAAAACTCCCACCCATTTTGTTGACTTTTTTTAAAAAGTTTTAATATTTTTTAAAATATTAATTATTATAACCTTTTAAAAAAGTGTGCCCATTTATTTCTACACTTCAATATTTTTTTTATTGATTTTAATTAAAAAACATAATTTTTTAGGTTCGCTTGTTAATAATATTTTAATATTTTTTAATTAAAAAATATAAAAATCTTAATGCCACCAAATTTGGAGTTTTCAACGGTGGTCAAACTAGAGGTAAACTAAATTTATTTGGCGGAGTGCTAATTTTGGCGATTTTTTGGCGGATATCTAATTTTGGCGGATTGCTAACTTTGGCGGCATTTTTGCTAAATTTGGCAGAAATTTTCTCAACCCCTCTCCGTTGATGCATTATTTTTTGAAGGCCAACTTTGACAGCTCATAACTTGGGCTCCCAACCTCCAAATTCAATGCAATTGTTTTTTATTTGGGCTAATTTTTCATGCTCTACACATTGGTGAAGACGGTTTCAGATTTTGGTGCATGATTTTTTCAGAAATTGCTGATTCTCAAGGATGACTCCTCACCGTTCTCGTTTTGCAAACTTCAAAGTTGCATAACTTTTGCATACGACCTCAGATCGAGTTAATTATTTTTTTGAAAGTGCATTATTTTTCGTGTAATTCACATTGGTACTACTTATTTTGTATGAAAATGTACCAATTGTATACTTTCAACACATGCTCATTTCTTGAGAATTTGTAAAAATATTGAAATCCAAAAATCTATAACTGCACTAAATATAAAGTGTCAAATAACTTTTTATTGGGGGGGTTCTTTGATTGAGTAAAAAAGGGGGAGTGTATTGTTGTATCTGTGCTTGAACCTCTCTCCTACTTTGTGCTCTATTTTTCCTTCACTATGGGTACATTTAAGTTTACATTGCTCACGCCCTATAACTACAACACATGGTATCAAAATGCATGGAATGCCTTAATGCAACTAGGATACACACCTTATGTTGAGAAGAAGGTAACTAAACCCACAAATGATAAGGAAAAATTACTCTGGATGTTTGAACATACAAAAGCTCTTAGTTGTCTAAGGAGTTTTGTTTCTCTTGATATAATGTTTCAGATTGAAGCATGTAAAGATTCACATGATGCATGAGACAAATTAAAAAATCTCTATGGTACAACTGATGAAGTTCATGGTTATCAAATTGATAATGAACTAATGAGTCTTGATCCAAAGTCTTTTGATAACATCCAGGATTATGTAACAAAGGTCAATGGCCTTAGAGCACAATGTAAATCATGTGGTTTAGAGAAGAAAGACATTCAACTTGTCTATAACACTCTAAACAAACTTGGACCTGAATTTGTAGCTTTTGTTTCTAGATTTCATACTCATAGGTTGACAATGGGATCTACATTCACTAACCTTCTTTTGCTTCATTTTTTGAAATGTTGATGCAAGAGCAAGGTAAGATTCTTTCAATGGGTCTTCTCAAGCCTTCACATTCACAAGCTTTGATGGTTGGTCAACCAAAGGGTCAAAAAGCATCAAAGAAACCTGACAACAAACAAAAGCAATTCAAGAAGAAGTCACAAAGAGATCAAGCACAATCATCTTCAACAACAAAATTTTACTCCAACTCTTCCTCTTCAAAGGGGAATTTTCAAAAGAAGGAAAGGCCAACTTGTAGTTAATGCAAGAAACCTGGTCATGAGGAACATTATTGTCATAAGAAGCAGATCGATGAGTTAAAGAATCTTCTTAAAAGGAACAACATTAATCTACCTTTTTTTGTTGCTCAACAATCCTCTACTCCTTCCAAATCAGGTAAAGGAAAAGCACATGCACTTGTTGCTATTACTGATTCTTCAAAAGAGTGGATTCACTCGGGCGCATCACATCACATGGGTTCTATGAAAGAACAGTTTTCTTTGTTGGAGCCTTGTTCTGTGCCCCACATTCTCATTGGGGATGATTCTCCAGTGGATGCAATTGGGAAGGGTTCAATTGATACTGACAATGGTACATTTGAGGATGTCCTTTGCATTCCTGATCTATCAGCCAACCTTCTCTCCGTCTACCAAATCACTCAGAATGGTAGAAAAGTCGAGTTCACTTTAGATTTTGTTAGCATTAGAAAATTTGAAGATAATGCACTCCTTGCAGTTGGTAAGGCCAATCATGAGTCGCTTGTATGCTTTCTCTCATTTTGTACATGATTCACATTCAACTACATTGCTCACCCATTCAAATGTTGTGAGCAAACTATGGCATGAGCGGTTTGGCCATCTCAACTACCGCTATCTTCAACAACTCAGCAAACAAAATATGGTCACGGGTCTTCCTCAAATTAATTTTTCAGATGGTGTATGTCAGGTTCTGCGTTGGGAAAACATCCTAAGAAGTTTGACAAAGGGAAGGCTTGGAGGGCTTCATAAGTCCTTGAATTGGTTCATAGTGACTTGGCGGGTCCTTTTCCATCATTATCCTTCAGTAAGGCTCATTATTTGCTATCCTTCATTGATGACTGTTCCAAATACACATGGGTCTACTTTCTTCGAAACAAAGCATAAATCTTTAATAGATTTCAAGAGTTTAAGGCTCGTGCTGAGAAGCAATTTGGAAAGTGTGTCAAACTTCTTCGCATTGATAATGGCAGAGAATATGTGAACCATCAATTTGAGCAATTTTTTACTCTTGAAGGGATTGATCTTCAACATATTGTTGCCTACACACCACAACAAAATGGTGTAGTTGAGAGGAAAAATAGGTCCCTGAAAGAGATGGTTGGTTGCATGATCCATGCTCTCTCCCTTGCACCTGCATATTGGGTAGAAGCTATCAACTATGCTACTCACATCCAAAACAAAGTTCCACATAAGGCACTAAAGGGAATCACTCCCTTCGAAGCTTGGTGTGGTGGGAAACCTATTGTGGGGCACTTTAGAGTTTTTGGCTCCCCAGCATGGGCACATATTCCTTCAGAGAAGCGTAAGGCCTTGAAACCTCATATTTGGACTTGTATCTTTGTTGGTTACCCTGATGGTGTCAAAGGATATCAGCTAATGGATCCTGAAACACATGAGCTCTTCATTGAGCACAGTGTGCAATTTGAGGAAAGCTCTTCTAGCTCATCCTCTACTCTTCCTCCCTCCACAGTGGATTTAGAGGATTTTGACATTGAGGATTTTCCTCAAGCTTCCTCTAGTCATCAAGTTGATCATGAGATTTCATCTTCCTCTTCAAAGAATTTGGAATCTCCTCCTCCATCCCCTACCATGCCTCGTTGGGCTCTCCAAACACTTGAGTCTGGAGGCAATCTTGTTGGGGATCCTTCAAATACAAGGAGGACTCAATCACAACATCAAGACATTCCACATTCCTACATTGCCACAGCTTTAGATCCACAAACATTTCATGAAGCATCTGGTATTTTTGAGTGGGATTCTGCAATGGAGGAAGAGTACAATTATTTAATGAGGAACAAAACATGGGATCTTGTTCCACTTCCTAAGGGAAGAAAACTGGTTCGATGTAAGTGGATCTATCGAACCAAATTTGCAGCGGATGGTTCAATTGACAAGTATAAAGCACGACTTGTGGCCAAAGGTTTCTCTCAAGTTAGAGGTATTAACTACATTGAGACCTTTGCCTCTGTTGCCAAAATGAACTCCATTCGCTTGCTACTTGCTATTTCTGCAACTCATGGTTGGGTTGTACATCAAATGGATGTGAAGAGTGCATTTCTTTATGGAGATCCACATGAAGAACTTTATATGGAGCAGCCACAAGGATTCATTCAAGATTCTTCATTGGTTTGTAAACTAAAGAAGTCTCTCTATGGCCTCAAATAGGCTCCACGAGCTTGGTATGCAAAAATGGACTCCTTTCTTCTCTCCATTGGGTTCTCTAGATGCCACTCTGATCCAAATGTCTACATCTTGCGGTAGGAGGATGCTCTTCTCTTCTTGGCTCTCTATGTTGATGGCTTGATTGTCACTAGGAGCACTTCATCCATCATCACAATTGTGAAGAATTCTTTGCATGATAGATTTTCTATGACTGACTTGCGTCTCTTGCACTACTTTCTCGAGATCGAGATCACTCAATCCTCTTTCGGGATCTCACTTGTACAGCCCAAGTATGCTCTTGATCTTTTGTCACATTTTCATATGGTTGATTGTAAGCCTGCACCGACTCCCTTTCTGTCTAGAGTTAAGCTTGAGGAAAAATGTTCCACACCACTAGTTGATGCTACTTTGTATCATCAACTTGTTGGTAGCCTCATCTACTTGACTCATACTCGCCCTGACATTTCCTTTGCAGTTGGCATTTTTTCGCGCTTCATGATGGAACCACATGAGCTTCATTGGAAAGCTGCCAAACAGGACTTGCATTACATCCAGGGAACTCATCGGTATGGGATTCACTATGCACTAGACACAAGTACATACTTACTGGGATACACAGATTTTGATTGGGCTAGTGATATTGTTGATCGCAAGTCCACATTCAGCTACAGTTTTCACTATGGTTTTGGCCCCATTTGTTGGCAGAGCAAGAAGAAGCATGTCATTTCTCTTTCTTCAACTGAGGTTGAGTATCGTGGGTCTACCAATGCTACCACTGAGGCTATTTGGCTTCAAAATATCCTCACTGAACTTAGTATCACCTTTTAGAAGCCATTAGTCATCTATTATGACAACCAGAGTGCCATCCAGATCTTGAAGAACCCGGTCCATCATCAATGAACCAAACACATCGAGATCCATATGAATTTTCTCCGAGAGCTGATTCAAGAGTAGGCCATTGATTTGTGATACTGTCCTATAGCAAATCAAGTTGTAGATATATTCACCAAACCCTTCACTGAGAGCAAGTATGTTCATGGGCAGGAATTTTTTCCCACTGGATTTTCTCTGTCTTTATCATTAAGAGGTTATTATGTACATGGGTACCTCATCAGGCCTTGTAGCTAGGACCCATATTTCCATCTTTGCATTGTATACTTCTCCCTAAGTTGCACTTAAGAGGGGGTGTTAGTGTGAAAGGGTTACTTTATCTAACTATTTTATTCGTAGTTAGTTCTCCACTAAAGTCCTCTTCACACGAGCTTAACATTACATAGGGATAAGTTGGTTGAGCCCTTAATGACATGAGCTGTCACACCTCATATGATGCCAACACTTGCCATAATCTGGTTGCATCTATCTCTCCCCTTGGCCTAACCAAGGAATTTCCTTTGTAATTCTCAACTTCTCAAGCTGAATATAGCTTTGCATTCTTGAGAGGAATACAATTTATTCCTCCTCATATTTCTGGTTTTGCTTTACTTCAGTCATTAGATTCCTAGTAGGCTAGTAAGAAAATCTCATAGAGTAGACCAAGAGTAGGGAATGGGAATGCTCCTCCAAGATATTTGAGTCATCATGACTCATCTAATAACAGTCTCCTAATAGATCCATGTTGAATTCACAAACAAACAAGATGTAGTCTCCTCATACTTCCAATTGAAACCTCATCAAAAGATTAACTATCTCAACACATGTCTCTAATCCCAAGAGATCTTCTAGCCTCACCTATGTCTCCAAGTATCGATGAACACCTGTAATGGATCAATCCATGCCAAATTCCAAATTTAACATAGCACCATCATGAAGCTCCCAATCAAATGATCAATATACTCAAAACTAAGAGAGCCAACCAATATCAAATTCAGGCCCTAATCATGAACCAGGAACTCAATCAAGACATCTTGATCTCACATCTCCTCAAAAGAATATCATAGTCTCCAATGAATAATCATGCACCTGTATCATTCCAAAAATCTAAACTAGTAATCAAGAGTCCATTATGACATAATAATATAACCATCATATTAAAATAAGGATCACATGTCAAATGAAAAACCATGTCACCTCAACCAAAGACCAATGAGTCCTCCATGGCAAACCAATATTTCAACATCTCCAAACAACAAGAAGATAATCATCTCTTTTCAAGAAGATCATCCACCATCAAATGGTGAATCCACATCATCATGGCGAGCTCCCACTGAATTGTGATAAAAAGATCTCCATGGCATCATAAAAACCATCCTCTAAATGAATATCCTTCATGGCCCCAACACAATCAAGGAACTTGATAGCTCCCAAAGGGAAGAGTACGAACCACAATCTTCAAACCAAGAAGATACAACACCGCCAAACCATCACTATCACAAGATCCCACAGAATAATGTAACCAAGCTATCCATGACATTGTGATTAAACCTCCTTAATGAAGATCAACCAAAGGCCCTAACACAATCAAAGAACTCAAATGCAACATCAAGACCTCCCAAAAGGTAAAGTAAAACCATGACCTTCAAGCCAATAGGATATATCACCACAACAAATAGGAATCAATCCAACACCACCAACAATGCACCTGCATAAGAAATCATGTCATGTCGAAGTCCCTAAATCATAGGGAACATCCATAACACCATGATCATCACCAAATGTACCAGCAATAAACTCCAACCATGTCACACATGTCTGCATCACATAGCCAACGAGCATAGGTCCCATACCATGACTACACCTAGTAATACCATCTCAACATGACAACCAAATCAACAAAACAATTTTCTAAACCAAGCCACAAATTTTAATTTGCATTAACATTGAAGCATCTATGGGAATAGACAACCCACATATGAGTCATATATACAACCTGTAAGTGTAGACAACTTACAACACTACACATCTCGTAGATTCGATAGTGCAACATACAAATCTAACAATATACTGATAACCATGTCAAATGAGATTAATTAGAAATTTATATGTGAGTATACAATGACTCAAACACCAAATCACCAAGATTTGAATAGCCATAAACTCATAAAATTGCCAAAATCAACATGAAACCATAAACAACTCATATGGAAATAATAAAAAATAAATCATTGCAAAACATCTCAAAACCTGATCCACTATGTAGTTCTCTAAACAAGCTTTCCACTGACTATAAGAAGTCCAAAATCTGACTATGTATGCACAAGTTATGACCTCTCCAAGTTTGAAACCTGTTTTGTAGGATTTATTTTTTTTAAAGATCACTTGTAGACCATTTGGCAACTGAACAATCATATGGCAAGGGCAAGAAGGGTAATTTTTTTTCACAGTGACCTAAATAGGCCAAATTTTATGTCAATATGCATCTCTTGGGCCTCTTGGATCCAATGGTGAGGTCTATTTTATCCCAAGGTGTCATCTAAAATATTTACCCTACAAAACCCTCAAGATGAATGATGGGTTCATTTATTAGCCTATTTTTCTATTTTTTTTATGCATACTTTCAAACATTATCAGACAATCTTTTCAAACAATACTCCTATGTTATGTTATCCTTTATGCTATCTTTTCATTCTTATTATACAATCTTGGACCTAAATTATAGTAATGGAAATATAGTTATGATATAGTAGCATTGCATGGTTTATATGTGAGTATGTATGAAATATGGTTGGAATTTTGTGTTTAATCATGGTAGTTAGCTTTGTGTATATATTTTATGGATTAACCTCTTGTAGCTCAAAATACACTGTAGCTCACAACAACTGGAAGTTGTAACCTGCAACAAAAGGAGGATTTGGACAATGAAACAGGGGAAGTGTCAGATCAAGATGAGTGTAATAACTACCATGTGGAGGCACCTTGTGGAGTTAGTAGTGCATCATTATGACATTTAATAAGGCACTGAGAAGAAGAATTATTTTGTCAATAGAATTTTGGATAACTATTTGTGTGTTTTACATGCAAATCTGTTTTGCAGAGTTTCAATTCTATTAGAACTCTTGCCTCTTTTTAGTTATAGTTTGAACAATTCAATCTTAAACAATATACTCTGATATCTAGGATTTGTATTTAATGATTGCAGTTAGGAGTTATGTTTATAATAAACTCCCTCGTGCTTGTATATAGCTGGTGATTAAGTCCTTAGATGAGAGTTGATTCAATATTTTGTTATCAGTTACTTTGTAGTTTTCAGTTATCACCTATAGACATGTTGATTATTCAACAATTATTTCATTGAATACAATTTGTGAGGAAGAATTTGTGTAATCTTTTGTGATGCATAATTGATGAAGTTCAAGTTCATATGAATGCGTAGAATCTGAAGGTTTAGATTTGGGTTTGTTAAGTGAAGACAACCACTTGAGCAGGCCACTCAAGGTAATCGTTCTTCACTACATTTGCAATTGTTCATTTTTGTTTAGTACTTATTTATGTTTATCATCACTTCATAAATTACATGGAAGTTAGAATCAATTCTCATATTTTGATTATCAGCAATGAATGTCCATGAGCATGAATGCACTTAGTTAATATATAGTCCTCCAGATGTTATAATAATTTTTGTTACTAGTCTTGATCAGTTTTGAGTTAGTACAATAATTCTTTCTTAACATCAACTTAGTTGGAGGTTAAGTTGTAGGCACCCATAGCCATTAGCACTAGTTTACTTCTTTCGTTGTTATGCATTTTTGTGCGTTTCCAACAAGTAGAATACCTTAAATAGGATAACCTAGGTAGCCTCAAGTATTTGAAGGCACATATAGTGTAGCACCATCACAAGTTTACAAACCTTGGTTGATAATCTAATGTAGTCTTTACCATGTTGAGTGGACTATTCAGCTAGTCATACCTCTGAATTGTGTGGGTTCTAATAAGTTTACAAGACACTAGTTAAGACTCTACATTTTTGGCCCCATTCTTGGGGATGGTGTTATCTTCATAGAATTTATTTCCAAGCTTTCATAGTTTACATTTTTTTTTCCACTCAAGGTAATCGTTCTTCACTACATTTGCAGTTGTTCATTTTTGTTTAGTACTTATTTATGTTTATCATCACTTCATAAATTACATGGAAGTTAGAATCAATTCTCATATTTTGATTATCAGCAATGAATGTTCGTGAGCATGAATGCACTTAGTTAATATATAGTCCTCCAGATGTTATAATAATTTTTGTTACTAGTCTTGATCAGTTTTGAGTTAGTACAATAATTATTTCTTAACATCAACTTAGTTGGAGGTTAAGTTGTAGGCACCCATAGCCATTAGCACTAGTTTACTTCTTTCGTTGTTATGCATTTTTGTGCGTTTCCAACAAGTAGAATACCTTAAATAGGATAACCTAGGTAGCCTCAAGTATTTGAAGGCACATATAGTGTAGCACCATCACAAGTTTACAAACCTTGGTTGATAATCTAATGTAGTCTTTACCATGTTGAGTGGACTATTCAGCTAGTCATACCTCTGAATTGTGTGGGTTCTACTAAGTTTACAAGACATTAGTTAAGACTCTACATTTTTGGCACCATTCTTGGGGATGGTGTTATCTTCATAGAATTTTTTTCCAAGCTTTCATAGTTTACATTTTTTTTTCAGCATTAGGAATGTTAAGCTTTATCTTATCAACATACCAAAAAGTTACACTAACACTGTGCAGGACCACTACTATACAAAGCCATATTTATTGTATGAGGAGGCAGAGAGATTCTTTGGGAAGATTCCTCCCCTCTACATGCCAAGAAGCCATAGCATAAATTGGTGACTCAAGTACCTAGAGTGAGGGTGATACTGAACAATAAATTTCCCTATCACCAACATCTAGCACACAAACAAAGGGTACATACCGAACCATGGGTGATGCAGTGGATGATCCTGAATGTGACACCTTTGAGTTCCCAATCACCAACCAAGAAAGGGCTACTGTGCTGAAGAATATTCCTCTTTCAACATTACCAACCTTTTATGGGTTGGTAACTGAAGATCCAGATACATTTATGTTTGAATTTGATGTCCTATTCAGGAGTTATGACTATACTTATGATGTTCATAGGCTCAAGCTCTTCTCTGCCACTCTAAAAGATGCAGCCTTAAGATGGTTTATGGGATTAGGCAAGGATATTGTTCTTGATTGGGATACCATGAAAACCATTGTTTGTGGAGAAGTACCAAGACTATATTAGAGGACTTGATAGGAGGAGAGATGACATTTTCAGAATTTCACAGAAGGAGGATGAGCCATTAGAAGATTATGTGGAGAGATTTCAGTTTTTTTTGAAGAAAAATCTACAGAATAAGTTATCTGAAGAATCCCTTAAGTTAGTATTTTTTAGAGGAGTAAATGAGGACTTGTATGGATTCCCTCAATATTATTGGGAAAGGGGATATCTCTTAAATACCATTTGAATACATTTTCAAGGTTTGTAGAAATTACTCCAAGACCTTCACTGAGAGGCCAAGAGGAGAGAGAACATCCACTATTGGCAAATCATCTACTGGGGTTTCAAAGATATAGCTAAGCAATTTTCTATCCAAAATGAAGGACATTATCAGTCACTTGGTAACTCAGTTGGACACTCTCCACATAAAGAAGAAGCAAGAGGAAGTTGAAGCAATGCTCACTGAATACTACCCTAGTTGTAGGCAAAGGCAAGCAAATTGTAAATGCAAGAGGTTGGCTAGTATCCAACAAGACAAAACTGAGAAACTTGAATTTCAACCACTTGGAGAGGATGGACAACTATTTTACATATCTCAAAGAATTCCATGGAAACAAATACAAGGTATGCCACAAGACTTTCTTACCTTTAATTCATCCTTTCCCATTGAAAATTAGAATGGTTTTGCTTGGAATCCTCACCCCTGGCCAGCTAATCAAAAGCCATGGAAAAACCCTCAACAATAGCTATAACCTCAGCAAAATTGGAACCAGCAGCAACCAAATCCTTGGTCACAACAAAATTTCTAGGGTTCCAATTACAATTCTCAATGGCCAACACAACAGAATCAGTGGCAACCTCAATGGTAAAAAGGCTAGTAGTGGCAGTAGCAAAACATGAATTATCAGTAGCCCATGCTTCCTTCTCAGCCCCTACAACAAGCCATTATGCCTCCATCAAATCCTACATCTCAACCACCTAGACCTCCACAATTACTTTCCCAACCTGTACCTAACCCTAACAACAAACCTATCCAACAGGATTATACTAACAAGGCTATGCAATACCCCACTTATGAGGTAGAGGTGAGTAATGTCCACTTCAGGTCAGGGAAACAATTAGTTGGACCTTCATCCCCTCAAATCACTAAGATGGAGGATGAGGAACCTACAATTGAAGCTTCAAATAAATCACCTCTAGAACCTGAGTCAAATCAAATACACCAGATTACCTCCAATCCAAAGCCTCCTTTCCATAAATGTTTAGCCATTCAAAAAAATCATACACAAGCTAAGACAGACCTACTAGGTCAACTAAAGGATGTGAGCATCAAGATTTCTCTTATCCAAGCTATCAAAGACATTCCAATGTCTTAAGAAACTAGGAAGAAAAAGGAAGGGATCTTTAGATAGTTCATGTCCTAGGAAACCCTATTGATATCATGCTAGGGAATATAACTGTCCCTAAATACAAAAACCTTGGTAGTCCACTAGTGGATGTTAAGATTAATGGGACCCTCATCAAGAATACCTTGATAGATTTGGGGGAAACAATCAACATCATGACTAAAGAAACAATGCAATTACTTCAGTTAGCCAACCTTAGACCTACCCAAACTATTCTACAATTGGTTGATAGGTTAATATTCAAGACTAAAGGAATCATTGAAGACTTAGTTATTGCACTAGATTCTTGGGAATATCCTATTGATTTCATAATTTAATAGCCAAAGGTTAACCTTGCAGGATATCCACTCATCCTAGGTAGACCATGGTTAGCTACAGCTGATGCATTCATAGGTTGTAGGTCTAGCAATATGATAATATACAATGGGACTATGACTAATAAATTGGTCCTTTACCCTCCAGCCCAACCTTATATTGAACTTGAGCAAACCATTTGGCCCACTTTGGATGAGGAAGATAATTATTCCTTATGGAATTTGATGAAAATAGAATGCAACCCTCTATTGGATGATCAAGATGAACATGAGTTGATTTCTCATATAATACAGAACAACTATGGTAGGAGCCTGCAACAACATGACTATCTCACATGTCTACAAGACCCCTTGCAAAGTATTATACCCACCAATTCCTCAAAAGAAATAACTCAGATCTTCCATTCCTTACTCCTACAATAGTGTGTACCAATCATTCCTAGCCTTGACCTCTCATATGTGCAAGAATCATCCAAAGAACTAGAAGTCATGCCAGGAAAAATGTTGAACATAAACAATGAATTGAATGAAGAGCAGCAGAATTCCCTTCACACTATGTTGCAGGCACACATAGCAGTATACGCATTGGACTACCATGATATGAAGGGTATAGATATTGACTTATGTATGCATAGGATCTATATAAATGATGGCTATAGACCCATTAGATAGCCTCAAAGATGAATGAACCCTGTTTTGAGAGAAATAGTCAAAGATGAACTTCAAAAATTCCTTGATGTAGGATTCATTTATCCTTTATCTGACAGTGAATGAGTCTCACCTTTAGTCATTGTTCCCAAGAAAGGTGGAAAATGGAGAGTACGTGTAGATTATAGGGAACTGAACATAGCCACTAGGAAGGACCACTTTACATTTCCCTTTATAGATCAAGTGCTTCCTTGGCCATGCAGGCTACTATAGGAGGTTCATTAAACACTTCAGTAAGATTGTTGCACCATTGTTTGTTTTGCTAACTAAAGACATTGAATTTGATTGGACATCAAAGTGCCAACATTCCTTTGAAAAACTAGAGAAATCCATAACCCAAGCACCTATTTTAAGGGGGGAAAATTGGACCTTACCCTTTCATATACATATTGATGGATCAAAAAGAAGGTAACAAAGAATATGAAATTTACTACATTAGCAATAATCTTCAGGGAACAAATCTAAATTATACTATTACAAAGAAGGAGATGCTATCAGTGGTGTATGCCATTAATAAATTCAAGCATTACATCATTGGTTATTCAGTTTTTATCCACACAGACCATACATCTATTAGATATTTGACGAACAAGCTTGTAGTAGGGGGTAGATTAGTCAAATGGCTACTCCTACAAGATTTTGATATTACAATAGTGGACAAACCTGGTAAGGAAGATGTAGTAGCATATTTTCTGTCAAGGTTTCCAACACAATCAACAGAAGGGGTAGTGGATGACTCATTCCTAAATGAACACATTTTTTCTCTTAATTTACATATACCCTAGTATGCTGACATTGCAAATTATTTGGTGATATGGCAGATTCCACTACACTTTTCTCCATGGGAAAAGAGATAGTTGGTACACAAGTGTTTTCCATGCTCTTGGATATCAGGTTACCTATTCTACACTGGCCCTGACAACATCATGGGAACATGCATAAGGGAAGATGAAATCTTTGATATAATGAAGGCTTTCCATGGTGAACCATGTAGGGGTCATTTTGCAACGAAAATAATAGCAATCAAAATCCTCACAACTAGTTATTACTAGCCTATTTTACACAAGAATTTTGTCAAATACACAAGGAACTTTGATAGGTGCCTAAGAATGGGTAAACCAACAAGGAGTGATGAAATTCCATTACGGCCTCAGTTAACACTAGCTCCCTTTAACAAATGGGGTCTAGACTTTATTGGACCAATCTCATCTAATTCTAACAACAAGTAGTATATCATAGTTTGCACTGATTATTTGACTAAGTGGGTAGAAGTGAAGGAATTACTATTTGCCAAATATGGCAATGTGGCTAAATTCTTGTATGAGGACATTTTTACTAGGTATGGAGTACCTAGGGAAATAGTTACCGATCAAGATTCACAATTCACTTCAAACCTCATCACCAAATTAGTTGAAGAATATCAAATCAGGCACAAAAAATTCAACACCTTATCACCCTTAGGCCAATGGCCAGGTGGAAGTTACCAATAGAGAAATTGAAAGTATTATAACCAAGACAGTGTAGTTACATAAGAAAGATTGGGTTGCTAGGTTACCAAAAGTAGTATGGGTATATAGAACATCCTGGAAAACAAAAACTAGTTTTACAACCTACGAGCTAGTATATGGCAAAACAACAATCCTTCCAATTGAGTTTGAATATAAAACATTAAGAACATTAGTAGAGTTGGACATGGATCTCACAACAACTCAAAAGGAAAGGTTACACCATATAAATGGGTTGGATGAAATTAGGATGGAAGCCATCCATCACACTAAGATAGTACAAAAGCAAAGGATAAAGTGGCATGACCAATATATCAAGACAAAAGAATTTAATGTAGGAGATTGGGCCTTGTTATATGATTCAAGATACAAGGATTTTAAAAAAAACTCCAATCCAAGTGGTTGGGACCTTATGAAATCAACCAAGTCTTTCCTAACGGAGCAGTAAAGTTGCATACCATAGATGTAATGAGGTTCTCACTCTTGGTTAATGGCCACCGATTGAAACTTTATAAGAAACCAACATAGAAGGAAGATTTTATATTCTCTTTGTTTCAGCAGTATGGACCTTCTAGTGATCAAGATATAGGTTTAGAAACACAAAGTGATGCCTCAGTAGCACCAGACATACCAAGTCCTTCAAGTGACTCAGAGATTGAGCTACACAACTCAATCCTTGAGATCACTTAGGTTTAATTTCTCATTCTTTCTCGCATGCTAACATAGCATGGTTACAATGATGTACATACTATTTTCAGAGGGACCTATCGTATATATACAATTGTCAACATCCAGTAGGGGTCCTATTGCAGTAGGGACCTGTAGCATAACAACTGTCAAAATTCTGATGGGACCTAATGTCGAAGGAACTCGTAGTTCCACCTAGCAAAAAAAAAAAATCAAATCAATTGGTGCCACATTAATTGCAGTTCACACATTTTCACTTCAAAATTCTCACATGCAGTATCCATCTTATCATATTAAGTACCCATAGCATGCCTATCTTATTTCCTGCTGCCAATTCAAATTTTAAATGTTTGAACTGTCACATCACCAACTATTATTTGTCTATTCCATTGCATTACCTTACATTCACCACCTCACCATTCATTCACCTGCAATTACTTCTGGTCAGATCAAATCATATTGCGGATACATGTTATTTAGATCACATGTGTGGAGATCAATTAGTCACCTCCAATAGGTACGCAAGGTAAACTATCATAATTATCATTGCTTTCTTAATGCTTTCATTATGTCTTTCATATTAAATTAAGCATGTGATATATTCATAACATTCATTTCCATACTTTCTAATCATAACTTCACCTATTATGAGTTGAAGTGAGGTCACTTCAATTCTTAAGTTAGGGGGAGGGTACAATATCAACCAATTTTTTTGTTTTTCGCTACCTAAAACCAAATGCAAACAACAAATATGGCATGCAAACCTTTTTTATCCTAAAAATTGCACCTACTTTTTGCTGATAGTTTCAATTGCCAATTCCTTGATCCTATGAACTTGAGCTAAGTCGAACCCAAAACCCATTTTTAATCCCAATTAAGCTGGTATGAAGAAGGGGAGTTGCAATTACAGTATGGTAGTCAAAATGCATGAGGAATTATCAGAGTAAGAGAAGGGTTTGAGGGTGTTGAAGTGAAATTGAGCTAAATTTTCAAGGTTAACGCTTCGAGCATAGGCAAAAGAGATTCATAATGGGAGGTGATGTCATTAGGAGAGATTCGTCAGCACACAAGTAGATACTAGAAGATGCAATGGTATTTCCTATCTTCACAAGAGTGGGTTGGCTCATTATTTCTTAAAGCTGGCAGAATTTGACAATGAAATACCAAGAAGATTTGCAACCACATTGGAGCACGATGAAGCAATGGTAAAAGGTTTGTCAGTAGATGCATCTGAAGTCACCATAGCACATGTATCTAGGTTAGCTAGGACTAGAGCAAAGTTTCCAATTAGAGCAGATGTAGTGATTGTAAGAGAAGAATTTTATGAGCAAGGAGAAAATTTGGATTCATCATCATAAGGTACAAAGAGACTTTCTCTTCCATGTTTTTGGGCCAACTATGCCTCCTATGCCATTAGATACCTTACTTGTGATGGTAGGAAAAATCTTTTGTATATTGTACATGTTTCAAATTGCTTAGTCACCTTCCCATAATAGGCTAGTAAATGTGCCAAATTTCTTTATAATATGCTAAAAAGGATGGCATAAAAATATCAAAGGAAATAGAGTCACACGACCTTATCACATCACTATTTGATTATCCTATTAGTAAAAAGAAGCTTGAGAATTTAGTACCCACGGGTAGCCTGGGAAGATTTTGTGAAATGTGAAGATATTAACAATTTACTTGAGGCACATGTAGTACTAGAAACTTTAGAGCCACAGGCTGAACCTACAAGAGGAAGTTCCCCTGTCTCACTTATGGCTTCACCTACTTGTAGCCATAGTGAGCCTGAGGAGCACAATGTGCTAGATTCTAGGTCACCAATAGTGGAAGAAACCCCATCTTCCTCAAAACCACCAAAACCCAAGAACAGAAGAGATAGTGCATCCACAACTTCTAAAACAAAGAAGAAAAAGAAGGATGCTCAAAATAAAAAGAAGGATGTTGAGAAGGAGAAACCTACACCTAGGCATTTAGGTCGATTACAAAAGCAAGGTGTTATGAGGGGGAGTGGGGGAAAACCTGAAGAAGAGGAAAAGCGCAAAGTGTTGGATGTTGTGGTGTGTTGCTGATATGTGGTTGTCATTGATGTCAACACTATTAGCATTGTTGCATTAGAAATTGTCTATGTTGAGGATATTGAGAAAATTGTAATAAGAAGTGCTACAGGTTGTCAATGGTGAAGTGAAGTTCTTTTTGTCGATGTGATCAGTACGTTGTTGTTCAAAGGTTGTGGACTAAAGGGTTTCTTGTTGAGTATATCTAGTTTATCCACATAAATTTTCAGAGATCCGCATGAAGATTTGATCAAGTTATGAAGATTTGTATTTTGACAATTTTTTTGTTACTTCAGTTTGTGTTCCTGAATGAAGATCATGTGATTTTAGTAAGTTCAGTTGTTGCGGATGCCTCTCTGGTGTTTCATGATGCTTGTGGATGTTTCTAGTTCATGCTCTATTTGTGTTGCACATCCACATTGATCGTTGTGCTTGTGATCCGAGATTTGCTCTTGTGTGTTCATGTTTTTCATGTTCTTGGTCGACTAAGTGTTGAAGTGTGTTGTGGATCTTCGAGGAGTAATTAATTGAAGTGGTTTGTGTTTAAGGATGTTGTTTTCGGTCTTCACTATGTTGTGGCCAACCTTGGTTGATTCGCATGAATAATCTTTATTGATTTGGGTCAACTGTTTATATTCTTTCTTGCTATTTTGTTGAAGCCAACTTATAGTGATGTAATCTCTTGTTGCAGATATATAAGAGTGATTATTTTATCATTTGGAAGTGTGAGTGTGATGAAAGTGCAAAGTGTGCAAGTCCTGTGTGTGAATAATGTATAGATCATTCGAAGGCATAGCAGAGTGTGAAGAAGAGTGAAGAAGTGTTCATGAGCTTAACCGGAACTGTAATCAAGCATTAGCAAATGCTACTTTTCTTAGTTCAAAATCTGATGGATTTAATCAGAACCTTTTTGTAAGACAGTGTGTCTTCCTTTGGGCAGTAAGCCTATTTGTATTTGAGTAGTGATCTCTAGGTAGTGTGCTTGAATGCATGTGCATTCCTCATTCATATTTTCTTATACTTTTAACAGGGTTTAATATTGTGAACTAACCTCCATCGTGGTTTTTCCCCTAATAGGGTTTCCATGTAAAAATCTTGGTGTTATGTGTGCCTTTGATGTGTTGTTCATTTATGCTTTCATGATTAATGATCAGATCTGAGAATAAGGTTAATGAGTTGAATGAGTTTGAAATTCGGTGACAACTAATTCACCCCCCCTCTCAGTTGTCTTCCCTTGAGTTGCCAACAATTGGTATCAAAGCAGGTTCCTTGGAAGAAGTTTAACAGCTTGAGGTGATCCGGGATGGCAACTTATAAGGACAGTCCTAGATTTGATGGAATAAATTATTCCTTCAGGAAGATTCAAATGGAGTGCCATCTGAGATGCATTGGTGAACCCTACTAGAGCGTTACAAAAAATATATATGTTATTCCATAGAATGGTCTGACTACTTCTGCAAAAATCAAGGATGTTGAGTATAATATTTGGGCTAAGGAAGCATTGTTGAGTTCTTTGACTGATACTAAGATGACAAATGTGATGGATCTGAAGATTGCTTATGAGATCTAGAAAAAGTTGGAGACCTTGTATGAAGGTGATGCTAATGTGAAGACTGCTAAGCTACAAAGTCTGAAAGGGAAATATGAAAAGTTGAAAATGGGTGATGATGAAAATGTTACTACTTTCATGCAAAGAGTGAATGAACTTGTGTGTGGTATCAAATGTGTTGGTGGACAAATAGATGAATCTGAGATTGTTGCTAAAGTGCTTAGATCCTTTCCTGATTCTTACAAAGTCAAGGCTAGTGTTATTGAAGAGATTTGAACTATGACAAATGTTACCAAAGATATGTTGATTGGTAAGCTTACTACTTTTGAGTTGAGTGAATTTGGTGATGCCCTTCCTAAGGTTGAATCTGCATTCAAGGCCACTACTTCTGGAAGAGATAAACAGATATATGATCCAGGTGAAAGTTCATCAAGAAATACATTCAAATATGAGGATGAAATGAGACAACTCGATGAAGAAGAAAGAGAGCTTGAAGAACTTGAAGCATTGATTGTGAAAAGAGAAGCCAGAGGACAAGGTAAGTATAAAGGAAACTTGCCTATTAAATGCTTCTCTTGCAATAAGATACATCATTTTGCATCAAGGTGTCCTGAGAGAGTTTCCAAGCCAAGATTTAACAAGCCTAAATTCCTAAAGAAGTGTTACTATGCTGCTAATGAAGGTGTGACAGATGATGAATCTGATAGAGGAAATGCAAGTGAAGATGAATTTGTGTTTATTGCTATCAAGGAAATTAATCCCATGTCTACCGAATCTGCTAGTTGTACAAATGTGGAGAAAGCCCTACTTGCTCGAGTTGAAGAGAAAGATGAATGGGTAATTGAAAGTGGTTGTTCTCATCATATGACAGGAGATAAAAGTAAGTTTGTGAGTTTGGAAAAGTATGATGGTGGTGTTGTGAGATTTGGTGATAATACAACTGGTGTGATATGTGGAAGATGATGCATTTATCTTGATGGTAAGCATAATACTGATGATGTCTTGTATGTTGAAGGTTTGAAGCATAATATTTTAAGTGTTGGATAGATGGTTGATAGGGGATACAATCTTCAGTTCATGGATGGTAAGTGCAAAATATTGGGAAATTCTGGAAATGTGATTGCATCAAGTACAAAAACAAAAGGTAATATTTTCCACCTGAGTGCTGCTAGTAAAAGTTGTTTGATTGCTCAAATTGATGAAAGTTGGTTGTGGCATAGGAGAATGTGTCATGTTAACTTTGATAATATTGTCAAGATAAGTTCCACTAAGGTTGTGAGAGATCTTCCTAAGTTGATGAAACCTACTAATGCAATATGCAAAGAATGTCAGTTAGGAAAGCAAACAAGAATTTCATTTCGGAGTAAACAACAAAATTCAAATGGATTGTTGGATCTTATGCATACTGATTTGTGTGGTCCTGCTAGAACTAGAAGTTTGCAAGGATACATATACTTCATGTTGCTTATTGATGAGTATTCAAGGATGATGTGAGCTACTTTCTTAAGGGAGAAATCTGAAGCTCTAGAAAATTTCAAGATCTTTAAGGCTATGGTTGAGACAAAGACAGGTTTTAAGATTAAGTGTTTGAGATCAGATAGAGGTGGTGAATTCACTTCCAGTGAGTTTAATTATTTTTGTGAAGAGCATGGAATAAAGAGACATTTATCTGCACCACGAACCCCTCAACAAAATGGAGTTGTGGAAAGGAACAACATAACAGTTCTAGATGTTGCTAGAACCATGATGTTGGAAGGAAATGTACCTCATATCTACTGGAGAGAAGCTGTGAGTACTATTGTGTACACACTTAACCGGGTAAAAATCAAAGGTGATACTGGTAAGACTCCTTTTGAGCTATGGACTGGTCAAAATCCTACTGTTAGATATTTCAAAATCTTTGGAAGCAAGTGTTATATCAAAAGAGATGAAGATATAGGAAAGTTTGATGCTAGGAGTGATGAAGGAAACTTTCTAGGTTATGCTAATAAAGTAAGGCCTACTGGTGTTACAATAAAAGATTGAAGAAAATGGTTGAAAGTACAAATGTTAAGGTTGATGAAGAATTTGGTACACTATCCAGAACCTATGAATATGATTTTGATGATCATAATGATAGTACAAACAAAGTTCAAAATTCAAGTCAAGTTCAAATCATTTGGGTGAATCAAGAAAATCAAGAGGAAGGAGAAACTGGTGGAAGAACAAAAGAGAGATCAGAAGAGCCTGAAGTTGAAGAACATTCTAAGAAGACTCTGAGGTATGTAAGATTGAATCATTCAGAGAATCAAATCATAGGTGATAAGAACAAAGGTGTCCAAACTAGGAGAAATATTGCAAAATAATATTGTTTGATTTCAAAAATTGAGCCTAACAATGTGAATGAAGCATGCAAAGATGAACATTGGGTTGAAGCAATGAAAGAGGAACTACAACAAATTGAAAAGAATGATACATGGATTCTTATTCCCAGACCTAAGGATAAGAATGTAATTGGAACTAAATGGGTCTTTAGAAACAATCTAAATGAACAAGGTGAAGTGGTTAGAAACAAAGCAAGATTGGTATGTAAGGGATATTCACAGATGGAAGGTATTGATTTTGAAGAAACCTTTGCCTTTGTTGCTAGAATTGAAGTTGTGAGATTGTTTCTTGCTTATGCTACTTACAAATACTACAAAGTTTATTAGATGGATGTCAAGTCAGCTTTTCTAAATGGAAAATTGGAAGAAGAAGTGTATGTTAATAAACAACTAGATGGATTCCCATTGACTAATCAGGGAGATATGGTTTGCCGATTGAAGAAAGCATTGTATGGACTCAAACAAGCCCCTAGAGCATGGTATGACAGATTGGATAAGTACTTGGTGAAGCTTGGATTTAACAAAGGTACTATTGATAGTAATCCATATTTCGAGAATGATGATAAAGATTTGATTGTGGAAGTTTTTGTTAATGATATCATATTTGGAGGAGATGACAGATTGTGCATGAAGTTTGTTGATGAGATACAGAATGAGTTTGAGATGTCAATGATTGGAGAGATGAAATTCTTCTTGGGATTACAAATTTCTCAGTTAGATAAAGGGATTTTTATATCTTAGTCCAAGTATGTGAAATAATTGCTAAAGAAATTTGGTATGGTATATTCAAAGCCAGTTGGTACACCCATGGTGATCAGATGCAAGTTGACAATTGATGATGATTCTCCGAAGGAAAATCAGACTAGATACAGATCAATGATTGGTGGATTGCTTTATTTGACTCAAACTAGGCCTGATATCATGAATGTTGTATGTATTGTTGCAAGATTTCAAGCTGATCCTAAAGAATCTCATGTGACTATTGTGAAGAGGATTTTCAGATACTTGAAGGGGATAGTTGATTTTGGTCTATGGTATCCTAAAGATGATGATCTTACTTTGAGTGCCTTTACTGATGTTGATTGGGAAAGAGATGTGAATGACAGGAAAAGTACTACTGGTGGAGCTTTTTTCTTGGGAAAGAAGCTAATTTCATGGTTAAGCAAAAAGAAAAATTTATTTCTTTGTCTACCGCAGAGGTCAAATACATTTTTGTTGCTAATAATTCTACTCAAGTGTTGTGGATGAAGCAGGTGTTGAAGGATATTGGAGTTGTGTATGATGATCCTATTGTTATATTCTGTGATAACTCAAGTGCTATTAACATTTCTAAGAATCTAGTGTTGCATTCCAAGGCAAAGCATATATCTATCAAGTTTCACTTTTTGAGAGAGAAATTAAGTGAAAAGGAAGTCAAATTGGAGTATGTGCTTACTAAGGAGTAGATTGCAGACATATTTACCAAGTCGTTGCCTAAGGATACTTTTGAGTATCTCAGAGGGAAGTTAGGGATGATTACCCCTCCTAATCAAAACTAAGGATGCATTGATTTGCATCAATCTATGTATTTCATGATAATATTTTAATCCAAATTGATGTTGTGGTGCCTACTACTCAGGGGGAGTAGTCAGATGTTTAGGTGTTCAAATATGTGGTTCAGAGCTTGCATAGAAGAGATCTTTTCCATTGATGTCAAAGGGGGAGAAGAATAATGTGAAAAATCCTTGTGGGAGAAGAATTGAGGAGAGAAGAGTCAGAACCTAAGGAGAAGTAAGTGTAGTTGTGTTGATGCTATTTTTCACATCATGTGTTGCCATCAATGCCAAAGAGGGAGATTGTTGGATGTTGTGGTGTGTTTTTTATATGTGTTTTTCATTGATGTCAACACTATTAACATTGTTGCATTAGAAGTTGTATATGTCGAGGATATTGAAAAAATTGTAATAAAAAGTGCTACAAGTTGTCAGTGGTGAAGTGAAGTTCTTTCTGTCAGTGTGATCAGTACGTTGTTTTTCAGAGGTTGTGGACTAAAGGGTTTCTTGTTGAGTATATCTAGTTTATCCACGTCAAGTTTCATAGATCCACGTGAAGATTTGATCAAGTTATGAAGATTTGTATTCTGACAATTTTTTTGTTACTTCAGTTTGTGTTCATGAATGAAGATCATGTGATTTCAGTAAGTTCAGTTGTTGTGGATGCCTCTCTGGTGTTTCATGATTATTTTTGATGTTTCTAGTTCGTGCTCTATCTATGTTGCATGTCTGCATTGATCGTTGTGCTTGTGATCCGAGATTTTCTCTTGCATGTTCATGTTTTTCATGTTTTTGGTCGACTAAGTGTTGAAGCGTGTTGTGCATCTTCGAGGAGTAATTAATTGAAGTGGTTCATGTTTGAGGATGTTGTTTTCGGTCTTCACTATGTTGTGGCTAACCTTGGTTGATTCGCATGAATAATCTTTATTGATTTCGGCTGACTGTTTATATTCTTTCTTGCTATTTTGTTGAAGGCCAACTTATAGCGATGTAATCTCTTGTTGTGGATATATAAGAGAAATTTTTTTATCATTTGGAAGTGTGAGTGTGAGTGAAAGTGCAAAGTGTGTGAGTCTTGTGTGTGAATAATGTACAGATCATTCAAAGGCAGAGCAGAGTGTGAAGAAGAGCGAAGAAGTGTTCATGAGCTTAACCAGAACTGTAATCAGGCATTAGCAGATGCTACTTTTCTCAATTCAAAATATGATGAATTTAATCAGAACCTTTCTGTAGGATAGTGTGTCTTCCTTTGGGAAGTAAGCCTATTTGTATTTGAGCAATGAGCTCTAAGTAGTGTGCCTGAATGCATGTGCATTCCTCATTCATATTTTCTTATACTTTTAACAAGGTATAATCTTGTGGATTGACCTCCACCGTGGTTTTTCCCCTAACAAGGTTTCCACGTAAAAATCTTGGTGTTATGTGTGCTTCTGATGTGTTGTTCATTTATGCTTTCATGATTAATGATCATATCTAATAATAAGGTTAATGAGTTGAATAAGTTTGAAATTTAGTGACAACTGATTCACCCCCCCTCTCAGTTGTCTTCCCTTGAGTTGCCAACACAAAGAACAACAGGTGGAAGATGTGATGTTGGTTGAAACAGACTCCAAAGGGAAGGGAAATATCCTTGGAAATGTGCGTACACCTATGAAGAGGAAGAGCTATATGTCTACCACTTTTGATTCAGGCTCAAAATATTTGTTTGTTGCCAAGAAAGCACAAAAGGAAACTCCAGCTAATCCTACTTACGAAGACTATGACTGTATAGGGGGTGGTAATGAGAAATTTTTGGGAACAGAGGAAATGTTTATAGAAGATAGGAATGTCAAGAAAGAGCTTCAGGAAGCTTTGGACATAATTAAACATTTGGAAGAATTAGTGCAGAGCTATGAAAAGAAAGACAAGGAAAGTGAGACAAAAATACAAGAATTGGAAGAAAAATTGTAGACATATGGCCATGATGCAAAGTTGGATTTATTGGCACAATTGGCCATTACTAAAATAGGGGTTGGAGAACTTGCAGTACAAAATCAGAGACCTCCTCCCATAAAAACTCCAATTCACCATACAACTTTGTCTTCTATGGAAGGTGACTGATGAATTTGCACAAGAAAAAGAAAAGTGGAAGAAAGAAAAAGAAACTTTGGTTGTAGAACATGATAAAGTGTTGGAAGGAAAATAAATTGAGCTAAGGACATTAGCAGTCAGATTAGAAGAAGTGGTAGACAAGGCTACCCATATAATAAGATGCAGGCCTCTAGCAAGAACATATGCACTATTTTTGCAAGTAAAATTTCTGAGTTTTCAGTTTAGTAGGCTAATTAGTAACCAATCAATTGGGATGAGCAGGCAATTTGAGTTTCTTAATATTTTTTCTAATTCTACACTAGAAGAGCAGGATCAACTATGTGAATACTATTTGCACAACTATGTGGTGCTAGATGAAATAGAGTGGAATCCTTTGATGTTTATAGGAGATCTCTAGGTAAGAGCACTAGCATCTTATTATAGGAATGAACAATTCAGGGAGAAATAATGGAAGAATATGAGGAGAGGGAGAAATCAGTTGCTCTCCCAATAAGGAAAGATTTTAAAGACCCTAATGCACTTACAGATGAATGGTTGAAACTACTAGATCATAAAAGTGTAGGAAGGAAAATTATGAAACTAAGAACAAAAGATTATAAGAAAATGCAGACATTAGCTGTGGGATTGGGCCAACAATGTTACAAATATATGTAGAATAGATGGAACAACTTGACCCCAAAGTTGTAGAGAAAGGAACCTAATTCAGTATACAATTTTACCACCATGCTTGAGAGGGTATGCAGATACATGAAAATTGGTGCCGATATAGGAATTCACTATGTACCACTCACATTTCACCACCTATGCTACTCTATTTGGTTCCACATTGGACCGGGGAAAAGGTGAGGAGTGTGAGAAAGCTAGGATCATCAGAATGAGACAACTTGAAGCTTATAGAGGTTTCCACTTAAAGAAGATCAAGAGAGTTATGTTGTCATGAACCTCAAGGAGATTACTTTGAGTTATAATCTATACCCCTAGTGTTTTCCTTGAGGACAAGAAAAAGTATAATTGGGGGGAATTATGGGTTCATTTATTAGCCTATTTTCTATTGTTTTTATGCATACTTCCAGACATTATCAGACAATCTTTTTAGACAATACTCCTATGCTATGCTATCCTTTATGCTATCTTTTCATGCTTATTATACAACCTTGGACCTAAATTATAGTAATGAAAATATAGTTATGATATAGTAGCATTGCATGGTTTATATGTGAGTATGTATGAAATGTGGTTGGAATTATGTGTTTAATCATGGTAGTTAGCTTTGTGTATATGTTTTATGGATTAACCTATTGCATCTCAAAATACACTGTAGCCTGCAACAACTAGAAGCTGTAACCCGCAACAAAAGGAGGATTTGGACAACGAAACAAGGGAAGTGCCAAATCAAGCTAAGTGTAATAAATACCATGTGGAGACACTTGATGGAGTTAGTCATGCATCATTATGACAATTAATAGGCCGCTGAGAAGAAGAATTCTTTTGTTGATAGGATTATGGATAACTATTTGTGTGTTTTACATGAAGATCTATTTTTCAAAGTTTCTATTCTATTAGAACTCTTGTCTCTTTTCAGTTATACTTTGAAAAATTCAATCTTAAACTATATACTCTGATATCTAGGAGTTGTAGTTAATGATTGTAGTTAGGAGTTATGTTTAGAATAAACTCCCTCATGCTTGTATATAACCTGTGGTTGAGTCCTTAGATGAGAGTTGATTCAATATTTTGTTATCAGTTACTTTGTAGTTTTCAGTTATCACCTACAAACATGTTGATTATTCAACAATGATTTCATTGAATACAATTTGTGAGGAAGATTTTGTGTAATCTTTTGTGATGCGTAATGAATGAAGTTTAAGCTCATATGATTGCGTAGAATCTGAAGGTTTAGATTTGGGTTAGTTAAGTGAAGATAGCCACTTGATCAAGCCACTCAAGGTAACTATTCTTCACTACATTTACAATTGTTCATTTTTGTTTAGTAGTTATTTTTGTTTATCACCTCTTTGTAAATTACATGGAAGTTGGAATAGATTCTCATATTTTGATTATCAACAACGAATGTTCATGAGCATGAATGCACTTAGTTAACCTGTAGTCCTCCAGAGGTTAGAATAAGTTCAGTTACTAGTCTTGATTAGTTTTGAGTTAGTACAATAATTCTTTGATAACAACTCAATTATAGGTAAGTTGTAGGCACTCGTAGCCATTAGCACTAGTTTACTTCTTTCACTGTTATGCATTTTTGTGCTTTTCCAACAAGTAGAATACCTTAAATAGGATAACCTAGGTAGCCTCAAGTCTCTGAAGGCACACATAGTGCAACACCATCACAAGTTTACAAACCTTGGTTGAAAATCTAATGTAGTCTTTACCATATTGAGTGGATTGTTCAGCTAGTCATACCTCTGAATTGTGTGGGTTCTAGCAAGTTTACAAGACACTATTAAGACTCTACAATGAACACTAAGAAAAAACCATTTTTCCAATAAAGATTCATAAACCTGGATCTACAAAAAATAACCAAAACTTTGCAACCTCAAAACCCCAAATCTATAAAAACATCTTGCACAAAACCCTCATATCTTGCAATATCTTCATTATTTCATGCAAAGCCATGGATTCAACTATGCACTAGATCTACTCCAACAAGAGTCATAGAAACCAAAACTATGACTCTGATACCAAATAAAATGAAATATATAACCACCCAAGATAATTTCTACATAACCCAATTAAAGAAATCTATGCAAAAAAGTATTCAAAATCCATATGCAAAAGAATAGACAACATACCATCAAAGATCAAACAAGATATACCCTGGGAAAACCCTCACGAGATAAAAACCCAACCTCCAAAAGCATCCATCACTCATTTATCATCCAACAATAAATATTGCAATACATCTTTAGAGTTCTCCATAAATACCCTTGAAACATCAAGCCCTCTACAAGCATTCCATGTGAACAATAATGTAACCACACATCTCATTTCATGATTGAACTCTCGCAAATAATAATAAGAGATGATCTCAACCAGCCATCCAACCAACCTTGTACAACTACCCATGTGCTTGCTTTTATAGAAAAAAACTTACTCAAAACCACCAAGTGGTATTACATAAAACCATGTGACTAATCCCATTAGTTTACAAAACCATTAATCCCCACATTTACTTTTTGGTACTAAGTTTTCTCGATATTAAATATCATCCCAATGTGCAGCCCCACATTAAATATTTATCACAATGTTACATACAACACATAAATTTCCTCGAAGAATGCTAACACATGTGATGCATGCATCCTTGGATCCCCTAGGTACACCAAAAATAATAAAATATTACTTTATAACATTATGCAAGGTGGAAAACACACCTCTTCCTAATAGACAACATGTACCTAACATAAGTGATGATTTCAATTGATTTGGATGAGAGAGTGCCTGAATTTATAAATTTTTGGAAAGGGGAATGGATGGTCAATATTTTATTATGAGATCAATGATGGAGAATAGTTGAGGGGAATTACCTAGGATTTAGGAGAGGATGAAGGGTAGAGATTTGGAGGTCGTTAGATTGTGAATGGATAAGATGACTAAATTTAGTAAGTAGTTGTTAACATGAGGGGAATAAGGGACATGTGCACCTAAGAATGCTATATTATTGGATTGTGTTGAGAGAATAAGGGGCCATAAGGACAAGTGTTCTTAGGTGCCCTTTATTCTTGGAATGTGTTGAGAGAATAATGGCGACATAAGGACAAGTGTTCTTAGGTTCCTTTGTTTCTTGGAAAGTGTTGAGGGAATATAGGCTTAATTAAATAATAATATTATATTTGATTATTTTAACCATGTGTGAGATGGATGATAGGTCGAATGTATATTTATTTATTGATTTATTTGTGAGGAGATGAAAATCTGATTAATTAAATAATATGATTATTTAATTAAGTGATGGAATTTAGCTGAAGGGGATTAGACTAGGTGAAGATGATTAGGCATAGATGCTGGAATTGACTAACTACAATTAGGTGATGGATGACTAGGGAATATTTTAGGTGTCTACATTGAGTTATAAAAACAAATAACTCCATATGTGGCTTGTAGAATATGGAAAGAGAGAAATAATAGAATATTCATTTAAAAAAAAAAACATAAAAAAGTAAGCTTTGTAATCAATAACACTATGTTAGAGAACATAAACAATATAAAAATAAGAACTAACAAAATCATAAATACTATTCAATCTTGAAGTGATCATAACAAGCTGAAATATAAAAATAGAGTTATCCAATAGAGACAATATAATTAGAAAAAGGAGAAGGTTTATATTTTAGAGATGATTGAAAAAGGAGTGGGTTAAATTAAATTTTGATGGTGTTGACAAGGGTAAGATTGGGCTTGCTACTATGGGATGGTTTCTAAGGGATGAAAATTGTGGTCTTGTTGAATGTTATGCATCATCAATGAGAAGGAAAACCAACAATGAAGTTGAAGTGATAACAATGTGGTGGGTCATAAAAAGGGATTTGTTCAAAAAAATCTAAAAGCTTCACATAGAAGGAGATTGAAAAGTTTTCATTAATCTTATCAATGGATAAATTGAACCTTCATAACGATTGAAATACTATGTGATAGAAGTGAAAAAAATGGTTTTTTTGAAGAGAAGACCATAAACCAAACTTACAAAGAAGGGAAAAGATGATTGATGTTGCTACTAATTCTAGGATGAAGGTTTTTGGATTGAGCTCTTGGACAACTCTTAGACAACTCACCAATTCAATTCAAATAGAATTCTCAAATGACAAGAAATAAATTAAAGTTTAAAAAAAGAATGATAACAAGAAAGATGATGATCATAAAGATTGAAATGACTCAAAGATTGAAGAGGGAAGAAAGTATTGAAAGATTTAGAAATAAATTAATTTTAAATATTTTGAAAGACTCATCCTTTGAAGCATGCACAAAGGAAAGATATGAAGTGAATTGAAAATCAATAATAAAAATAATAATTACAAAAATAAGATTAAGGGTGAGCACATGGATGTCTATGTTATAAATGGTAATTATGAAATGGAAGGCTATGTATTTCAAAATTCCCTTAAAAAATAAAAGAACCCTTTTTCATTTCTAAATCAAAGAATTTCATCACTTTCACAAAGATCTGAAAAAGAAAAAAATCAAAGAATATGGGTGGAGAGATATTGAGGTTGAAACCCTCCACCTATGAGAAGTTGATGGGAAATGAAAAATTATGGGTGATTTTGGAAAATTTTGTGGTTTCCAATTATTTTAATGGAATGTAGGGCTACAAAAAAGTTCTCTCAAATGAATTTGCTAATCCTTGGAATCAAAGAGAAGTGAAATTTAGTGGTGTGCAACTTAAGGTGACAAAAGAAATGATAGTTGAAGCAACTAGGATTAGCTACAAAGGTATAAAAGTGAAGAGGTCCTCAAAGAAAAGAGACAAAGGATTTATTGAATCCTTCCTCAAAGAAGGAGAAAGCTTCACCATGTTCTAAAATGGATACAAAAGAGATGCTTTGGTAAAGTTGTGGGATGAGGTAATATGGTATCTTATAAAGTATTTTACTTTGGAGGGAAAGGTTTGGTGTGATGCATACTTACCATTTCTCTATTGTAGTGCATTTAAGGAACAACAAACTTGTGAGTTTTCATTTTCATATCATGACTTCCATGGAAACCTCAAACATCAATAAAGAAAATCCTCCTCTACAACAGGGCCTAATCCTATGCTTACATTAGTTCAACTTATACAAAACCCCCTTGCACATGATAACACCAACCAATATTAGAGAACAATAGAGATGAAGGAAAGGAAGTAAATTCAAAGAAAACTCCCCATAAAGATGCTTGGACTATAAAGAAAAAAATTCTAAAGAGATAGAGGTCTCTTTGATTAAATAAAAAAGAGTCAAACCTATCCTTTGTCAAAACCCTCATAAGGATCCCCACTAGTATATTGATCAGATGAAGGGAAAGGGCCCCTTTTAGGAGGTTAGAATTGTGTCCAACCAAGATGACCTAAACATTAATAAATACCTTAGGATGACCTCTTCTTTGGAGGATAATAACAATAATGAGGACTACAATAAAGAAGAGAAAAGAACTGTTAATTCTAAAAAACTGAAGGGAATCCCTAAGAAGAGGGGATGACCTAAGAAGAACAAGGATATGGTTAAGGATGAATAAACAGGTAAAACAAGAATGGGAAGAGAGATAACGATTAGGAAAAATAAAAAAAGAAAGTTTGTTTAGTTGGTAGTTGTCAACATATAGGAATTGAAAATAAAATAAAAGAAAAGAAAAGAAGAAAATGATAAGGACATAAGCATTTAGGAAGTGCTCTCTAAGTCAAGGAAAGGTAGTGACCAAGAGGATATGGACCTTACCTATAATATCCTTGGGGCCTTTACACCTTCAAGACACAACTCCAACTTTGTCAAATGTTTCTACCAAGAGGATAGTTTGGGGTTGACTTTGTCTCTTTGGTTCTTGAGTTTGATCCCCTCTCATAGCCTTATAAAATGATGAACAATAAACAAAAAAGGACACAAGAGAGTAGTTCTCAACATAATAAAAATATACAATCTCAAAGGATAAGGGGTAACAAAAATAAGGAAAACAAAGCAAAAAATAGACATGAAACTAAGAAAGAAAAGCTTGAAAAGATGGACAAAAAAATTATGAAATTGAAGGAAACAACAACTAATATTTTGGTTGTTACTAAGGAGATGATGGAGTGCTCAACTATCACCATGACTATTCTATAGGAATGAAACAAAAGAAGAAAGAGAAAATTGGAAGAAAAAAGACACAAAGCCAAAAAGAACTTGAAGAACATTAGCATAGCAAAGAAGAACAATGATGAAATGAAAGATTAACTTGTTATTCAATGAGTGAAATTATTTAATGGGCCCCCATAACCTAAAGATCAGTTAGGTGGTTATTATTGTGTCATTTTGGTCTTTTGTGTAGTGCTTTATTTTTCTCTTAAAGTAGCTATGTTGGTGTACTCTTTCAAACTTTTTAATTCGTTGAATTGTGGTTTCTATGCTATTTATGTAAACTATTTGGGTGTGGGACCCTTTTCCCACCTTAATTTATCAAAAAAAGTGGTTTAAGTTTTTGTACTACTTATGTTTGATGGAATAGAGTTATTCAACTAGATGACAAACCATTTGCCTTATGTAAATATTTAAGGGGTAAACAATTGTTTAGAAAAGGTGTGTATAACTTTGTTGATCTATGGGACCTTGATAGCATGACGTGGAAGGATGATCATTGCCTAAAATTTGAATTCAACCTTTCTAAGAAGTAGTTGTAAACTATCCATGTGGAACAAGCCCTTGTCCCCTTGTAAATTCAAATTAAAATATCCACTAACATGAGATGTAATTTTTGTAAAGATATGAGACAACACATTGGTTGCAATGTTTGATATTTCCCCATAAATTTTGTGTATCAAAAATTTCTTCCCCTATTTAAAATTGATGAGATATTGAATTCTAACTAGAATTGTACCTTCTTGTCCAACAATGGTATAAGACAAACTATACTATTTGAAAATCAAAGGCTATTGTTGGCCTCCAACAATGATTTAACAACTAAGCCCTTACAACTGTGATTCAAAGATTGGACATCTAAACTGAATATCCATTTCAATCATCATGAAGGTGCATTTAACTTGTCAACCCAGGGATGTGAAATTGAAATGGGTTCGCACAGTATGTGCACTAAGGATCCAAAGTAGCCATTTTCATTCTACAGCTAAGAAAGACATAATGCTAAAAGTAAATTGCTTGGAAAAGAATAACTTAAATGTTGAACATCAACCAACAACTATACTAAGTTGAAATGCATGACATAAATGAAAATATGAGCAAAAAAACAGGAAACTATTATGTTTGATTTGGTTGCAGGAATAGTCATAGAATGGAATTCTAGTGGCTGTAGGAACAATCAGTGCCAGATTCTTAACTAATTATTGAACTAAGAGTAATAACTAAACTAAACTAAACTAAAGGATGAAATTCTCACCAAGTGGGCCTCCTTGGATGAGTATCCCTTAAGACAAATGTAACCTCAAGTGCACAAACTTATAAACTCATTTCATTCATGGGAAAACACAAGTACAATAGAGGATCATGACTGTATTGCTAAAAATATAAGAATGCAACTACATCATCAGATCGCGCAACCTCTTGAGAAGGAGCAATTGGGTCTTATTTATAGGAAAAGAAGCTACTAACTAATCACCTAGCAAGGTGGTCAACTCCAACAGATTAGAAGGATGCCACTTTAGGGAAAGCATGAAAAGTGGAGAGGCAGTTACACATGCGCAGAATTTGGTCAAGCATGTTGCCTTAACATAGATTTAGCACAACAGTAATGCCTATATTCGCTCAACAATAATAAATACCATTTACAAGGTGGTTACAACTTTGATTTAAATGAGGAATCTCCCATCATCGAGAGTCTTCCCTCCATTGACCTTTAAATGGCCACCTTATTGACCGTTACGATGAATGACTAGTTGTCAGAGTCTTCCTCCATTTTGCAGGCCTCTAATCATATTTGCATGGCAATATTAGTACACACAATAATTACATATTTGTAACTATCTTAAAGAAAATTCATTAATCCACATGTAGAATTAACACAGATAGTCCATATAACATGTCAATGTCATTAAAGATTTGCAGAAATAAACTTAGGCCCAATGTCTATGGTTTGAGGAAATATCAACATTCAAACATCAAGGTCCATGACAACTTCAAAAAATAGATCATAAATTCTACCAAAATTAAACCATAAACTAGACTCATTACTCCCCCAAACCTAAGGTTTTGTTGGTCCTCTTGCAGGGGAAGGGTTGTTCTTCTGCTTAGTCAATGCCCTGAAATTTGCAACTGCCAATTTTCCTACATTAGTGCTTGTTGTGTGTGAATCAGGATCCCAATAGAACCCTTGTTGTTTGTCCAATCTATTCCATCTCTATCTCTCCGCAACAATATCATAGCAGTAATACCTGAAATTTGGCAAGGGCCACATCAGGATGGGTTGCTGAAAAGTCAGTGGAAGCCAAAATCGTCCCTTTATCCTTCCAATTTGTATGTATCTATCAATTCATTTAAGTGTTTCATCATAGTTATATATAGAGTGGGGCTCAACTTGTTTTAGCTCATTAGTTAGGATGTTCCATCTTTTTGATAGGTATCCCTTCACAGTTTCCTCTTTTGCTGTTGCCACCACCTCATATTCATTGTAAATTGCTTCTATCCAAGGCATGATCCTATTACCATAGCTAGGTCTGAAAAGAATTATGTGCCAATCCCTATAAATTTCCCTTGGGTTTCTTGATTCAGCCCTGATGGGTAGAGGGATGTTGGATTCCATTTGCCTATAAGCCCCGTATTGTTGTCCCCAACTGATCTCATTTTGTACCCAGGACGTAAATTCCCTTAATTAGACATCCCCAATATACAACAGTGGATTCCAATCATGGTCTTGAGTCACAACATAATTATGCAATTAAAATTCACACAACAAATTCTTCATCTCAGGGGAAGCAATCCGATAATCATTGAAAAATTCAATAGGAGTCTCAATGGAAGGGTTCAAACCTGAGACAATCCTTGCCATATTAAAAGAAAGTTATTTCTCCTTCAAATGTAGAGCATAGACCCTTGGAGGGGTCCTACATTCTAAAATATGTGGTACCAAGGCTACAATATTATCCACTTTTTCCTTTAAAGCAACAATTTCCTCATTCTTATCCTTAATCACTTCATCTCTCTTTTGAATTTCCTTCTTCAGCCTGCGTTTCTCCTCTTTCCATTCCTCCTCCCTCCTTTGTATCTCTTTCCATAAGTTCAGAATTGTTGCGTGTACTGTAAAATCAGGGGGGTTATGTATTCCTACCAACATTTTTCTTGGCACTGATGCTTGCTCTCCATATAGTACCAGTTGCAAGGATTCGGGTTGTTCTCCCAATTCCGATTGTAGGGCCTTTTGTTCCTGTTCTTGCTCATGTTGCAGGAACTCTTGCTGCATGAATTCCTGATTTTCCTCATACCCTTGATTCTCAACTTGTTATGCAATATCAATAAGATCTGCCAGTGTTATGTTTGTTGCTTTCTCAAATATGTCCTCTTCCTCGACATTCACCTACCCCATTAGAGCTTCTGTGTCCCCCTATGATGTTTCTTTAGGCTTAGAGATTTCTTACAGAGGCATATCAAAGGTTGGTCCGACTGGTCTTGATTTTTTGGGAGGGCTTTCATGTTTTTCTTTGGCTATAGGATGAATAGTGTCAGCCTTCCGCTTCTTAGAGCTTGGTACTTCTTTTTCTGTCGGCTGCTTTTTAGCTTTTCCTTTTTTAATTTCTACTTCTCTCTTTTGTGCCCTAGTTCTCATTAGGATTCCAAGAGGAACATCATCATGAAAATCTGGAGAGGAACTTTCTTTGTCTGAGTGCTCTGTCTCAGAAGAACTAATCTCTATGGTTTGTTTTGCTACAGGAGGGTTTACACTAGGGCCTACGCCAAAGGTTGAAGCACCAAGAGTGGCTTCAGTCGTGTTCAATCTCCTGCTAGACCTACGAGGTTGAGGTAAAACCCTAGGTATCAAATGCTCTGGTCTAATTTGATCAATATTTACGAATTCTTCCCAAGTCATCTCAAACACATCATGTAGAGACTTCTCAACTAACAATTTGATCAAACAATGGTGGGAAATAGAATTGTCGCTACCTTTTTGAGTCTTGGCTGCCATCATTGAAAGAAGGTGGTATAGCACATTCATCCTCCTCCTGTGCCTCATGTGATTCAAGAGTTTGAAGTGCACAAAATGTAGATTCGACTGGCGACCTTCACAGGTGATGTATTTTATAACATAAAAAACTATTTGCTTCCATGGCTCGGTCAGAGAGGTTCTCTTCGCACCTTGTTTGTCCACGCTCAATGGAGGGTCACCAGGTTCTGTAAATTCAGCCCTAGCTGACCTGGCGTCTCTAGAAGTAGGGTAATTTTCACTGTCGGCAGGCAACCTTGTAACTTCTGCAATCCTTTCTTTAGTTGCTATGACCTCCAACCCTTTTATCGTGGCCTTTCCCTCAAACAATGTTTGGGAAAATTCTAATGCAATGTCTTCATTAAAACCATTGAACTTCATGAAATAGTCTAACCACCCGCAGTTTCTGAATTCGGCTTGGCATGGTGCATCCTGCAGTA
Source organism: Sequoia sempervirens (assembly GCA_007258455.2). Taxonomy (NCBI): domain Eukaryota; kingdom Viridiplantae; phylum Streptophyta; class Pinopsida; order Cupressales; family Cupressaceae; genus Sequoia; species Sequoia sempervirens. Next base: position 167,575,462 of record VDFB02075321.1, on the reverse strand, counting down.
ATACATCATGAACCATGGGTTAATTTCAAATTAACCCACCTCCCATTGTCTACAATAAAAAATCACTCTGCAAAGTTTTCCTTCCTATAACACTACTAAATATCCAACGCCAATGTCGTATGAATTTTCCCTTTCTGTTTTACCCTTTTTTCTTTTTGTTTTACCTTTTGGCCACTTAAGATTATGACAGGATCAATAGTGGCAGTAAAGGAGTAATAAAGGAAGGTTATGATGGAGAAAAATGGCAGTAGCGGTTGGTGTCACCTCACACATATGAACCGTCATCTCACTCAAAATTCAAATTGGCTCAATTTAAACTTTGTTGACGTAGACTAGCATGGACTGACACGTGGGCAAAGTACTCACATCTTTTTCCCCCCAACCTAAATTTGAGCATGTGTCCTCACATGCAAGGTAGTAATGATGATTTGATAGGGACAAGGAATAATGACATGCTATGGTGAACGTCCATATTAATTCACAACAATTAAATGAATGCACTAAACACAATTAAGATATAGCAATTAATGCGCACATACCTGGATTCATGGAAGATTCGTTGCAAAGATTGTGGAGAAAGTACAGGTTTCCTTTTAAGAAATAAGTTGAGAAATTAATGAAAATGAGGTGGAATGAGGTGAAGTGGAATGAAGTGAAGTGATGGAAGAGAGAGAGGTGGAGATGGATGGGCAAATGGGTGGATGGATGAAGAAGTGGACTCCCACAAAAGTGGAAGTCTTTATTATGACAAGGTACATACCTTAGTCAGCCAGAAGGAGGGACACTATTTTGGTCAGAATGGCTTCAATCTCCCGGTTGGTCACCTCAACTTGGCCATTGGCCTAAGGGCGATAAGGAGTGGACTTCCTATGTCTTATGTTGTACTCATTGACCAGTGTTGCAACAAGGGTTGATGTGAATTGAGCCCCCTGATCAGTCACTATCTCTCTTGGAACTCTGTACCTTGTGAAAATCTCCTCATAAAGAAATTCGACAACCTTATTATCTCTTGCATGCTTCATGGCCTTAACTTCTACGCACTTGGTTACATAATCAATGCATACCAAGATATAAGACTTACCATTGGATGGAGAATCAATGGGTCCAACAAAATCTAGTCCCCATTTGTCAAATGGAGTGATTACTACCTGAGGGTAAAGTGGCATCTAAACAGATTTAGTTGGTTTTCCCATCCTCTAGCATCTATCACACTTTCTCGTATATCTCCCTACATCCTTGTGGAGTGTTGGCCAGTAATATCTTGTATTTAGAATCTTCATCATTGTCCTCTTGGCTGAAAAATGTCTTCCACATGGTTCATTGTGGCATGCATGCAAAATATCATATGTCTCATCTTCTCTCACACATCTCATGACATGGTTTGGCCCAGTGTAAAACAAACATCCTTTAATCTATGAAAAAGGAAATAATTTTTCAATGAGCACCCTTCTCTCTTTTGGAGAGAAGTGGGGAGGAACTCTCCTTGTGACCAGATAGTTAGTTATGTCAGCATACCAGGGTGTTTGCACACTGATGGAAAATAAGTGCTTATCAAGGAAAGAGTCATCTATGACCTAATTGTCTTATGATGTAGTCAGCCTTGAAAGAAAATCTACAACAACATTGGCCTTCCCTAGTTTATCTACAATGGTTATGTCAAACTCTTGCATCAACAATAGCCATCTTGCTAGCCTACCTGAGATCGGAGGTTTATTCATGAGATATTGAATGGTTGCATGATCTGTGTGCACAAAGATTTGATAGCCTGTTATATAGTTCCTAAATTTGTTGAGGGCATAGATTACTGCCAGCATTTCTTTTTCTGTCACTGTATAATTGAATTCAGCTCCTTGCAAGTTTTTGCTAACAAAATAAATAGCATTTTCAACAGCTCCTTCTTTTTGTCCTAAGATGGCTCCTATAGCATAGTCTGATGCATCTGTATGGATGTGAAAAGGAAGCTCCCAATTAGGTCCTTTGATTATAGGAGCATGAGTCAAAGCTACCTTCAAATCAAAAAATGCTTTGACACAGTCTTTTGTCCATTGAAATTCAACATCTTTGGTGAGAAGGGCATACAATGGTGCTACTATTTTGTTGAAATACTTGATAAACCGCCTATAGTAGCCTGCATGTCCCAAGAAACTCCTAACATCTTTTTGTTTTGCAGGGATAGGAAAATTGGTGATCACCTCAATCTTTGCAGGGTCTACTTGAATTCCTTTGTGAGAGATGTACTAGCCAAGAACTACACCTTCCCACATCATCATGAAACACTTCTCACTGTTTAGAGATAGATTGTGATCTTCACATCTCTGTAGGACTCTCTTGAGATTCTCCAATGCTTCATCAAAATCAGCACCATAGGTGGTGAAATCATCCATATAAATTTCTATGCAATCATGAGAAATATCTGAAAATATGCTAATGACTGCCCTCTGAAAAGTTGCAGGTGCATTGCATAAGCCAAATGGAAGTACCGAGTAGGCATAGGTTCCCCATGGACAAGTAAAGGTGGTCTTCTCCTGGTCCTCTGGTGCAATTTGGATCTGGTTATAGCCACTGAAACCATCTAGAAAAGAAAAGTATTGTTTTCTTGCAAGTGAGTCCAAAACTTGATCTATGAAGGGTAAGGGAGAATGGTCCTTTTTGGTGGCATCATTGAGTTCCCTGTAATAAACAAAAACTCACCACTTCCCTCCCTTTTTGGGCATAATCACTAATGGAGACACCCACTAGCTATTTGAGATAGGGTAGATAAATCCTGCATCTAGCAATTTTTGTAGTTCTCCTTTTACAAATTCTCTTAGTGCAGGGTTAATTCTTCCTTGTGGTTGTCTCACTGGGGTGCAATCATCTCTGATGTAAATTCTATGAGTGCAAAGCTTAGGGTCCAATCCCTTCATATCATGATAGTCCCACACAAATGCATGATGGTGGGTCTTCAGTAAGGTTGTTAATGACAACTATTGTTCTTCACTCAATTTGTTGTTGATGTGCAGATGTTTTCCTTCTGCCACTTGCACTTGTGTAGTTATCTCTATCATGGTTTCTTCACTAATTCTTGGTAGTTTGAGTTCATGCAGCAGCAATGTATAAGACATACCTATTGTTGCAGGAAGTTCGGCTGTAGGAAGAGTGTCTGTAGGAAGTGCGGCTGCATGAAGAGCAGGAAAAAGTGTCTTGACTGGAACAACATAATGAGAATATGATGCTTCCTCCACTTCACAATGATTTTGAATGATGTTAGCCAATACTTCATCTTCATCTTGAAGCTGCATGAAAGAGCTTCTACCTAACATCATAAGTTGTGCCACAAAATTAACTTCCTCGGCCTCTTCACCAACATGTGGCCATATAGAATTATCCAGATCATGGGATGGCTGAGTAGGAGGGTAGAGAACAAGCTTTTTGGTGCTCTTTCCATTAGAAATGGTCATGTCTCTTGTCCTGCATCCAATATATGCATATGTTTTTGCTAACCATGGTCTTCCTAAAATGATAGGGTACCCGCCGAGTGTGGCTTTAGGAGAAAGAATCATGAAATCTGCTAGGTACTCCCATGAGTCCAGAGTTACCACAAGGTCCTCTACTACACCATTAGGTTTAACGGTTGAATTATCAGCAAGCTGCAGGACAGTAGGAGTAGGTCTCATGCTTGCAACATTTAGTTGTTGTAGGATATCCTTGGTCATTACATTTATTGTTGCTCCCAATTCAATCAGAACATTCTTTATTTGGATCCCATTTATAACAATTCCTACCACAGGACTCCCTGGGTCATTATATTTGGAAACAATCACTTTCCCAAGCATGATGTTAACTAGCTGCCCCACCACATGAACCATAGTGGGGTCTTTCTTCTTCCTTCCTGGCTTCTTAAGGCAAGCTTCCTTAATTGTCTTGCCATAGATTGGAACATCTTTTATGGCCTGAAATAGAGGTATCTGGACACATATATGCTTTAGTTGATCCAAGATTTCAGAGGTTGTGTCCTCCTTTTCTTCCTTTTTCTTGGCAACTTCCAATCTTTGAGGAAATGGTGGTTCTTGTTCAATCTGCTTGACTTGGACTGGTTTAGGATTTTTAGGTGCACTTAGCTGAATGGGATCATTTAGAGGTTCCTCTTCCTCTTCCACAGGAAGCTTAGTAATAATGGCCATGGAAGGGGTTGGTAAAGTAGTTCCTAAACACAAGTGGATGTCACTCATACTCACAACATATGCAGGGAATTGATTTGAATTAGCAAAGTATACTGGTTGTTGTTTTGGTTTTTTATTTGGGTTAAGTGTGGGTTGAGCTAGTAGCTGAGTAGGTTTAGGTGGATTTGAGCTTGGATTAGTAGGAGGAGGCATTATAGTAGGTTGTTGGGGCTGAGAAATTGGTTGCATGTAGCTATTTGTTTGGTTTGGCCATTGCTGTCCTCCCCTTCATTTATTTATTTGCTGCCAATTTCCTTGAAAATGCTGCCAATTCCACTGAGGTTGCTACCACTGGGGTGGAGAGTTTTGGTGATTAGGTCAGGTATTTGGAGGGTTACTCCAAGACTGTGGTGGATATCCTTCATAGTTGGATGGATATGGGGGTTGCCATTGATTACCAAATGAATAAGAATTGAAATATGGCCCAATAAAAGATAGTGGATCTGGTGGCATACCTTGTCTTGGAGCCCATGGCCTCCTTTGTACAACATAGTAGACTTGATCTTCTTCAACCTAGATTGGCTTGAACTCAGGTGCAATTTGCTTGTTGTCAATATTAGCTATCATCTTTCATCTGCAATCCTTCTTCTTTTGTCTGCAATGAGGGCAATATTTTGCCAACATTTCCTTTGCCTCCTCTTGTTTCTTCTTGGTCTGAAGTGTATCTAGCTGAGTAGCTAGATTGTTTATAATGTCTTGCTTAAAGTCTGCTAGCAAATGAGTAATCTCCATTCTTGAAACTCCACTAGTAGATGACTTACCCATAGAAGATTGGTAAGCTCTCCCTTTCTTTGAAGCTACCCTAGAGTAATTCTGACATATCATCTTGATATCCTCCCAAGGAACTTGGGAGATATCTCCTCCTCCCATCAGGTCCAAGGCATCAGTGCAGTTGTCATTAATTCCTCTTAGGAAAAGCAACTATTGTGAGTCTTCATTAAGTGTGTGGTGTGGAGATTTATGTAGGAAAAACATAAACCTTGCAATGTAATCCTTCAAGCTCTCATCTTCATTTTGCTGCATCCTAAAAATATCATCTCCTCTCATGTCACTGCCCCTACAATACTCCTTGTATTTCTCAAGGAATTTTGTCTTCATGTCATCCTATGTCTCCATAGTATTTCTACCTAGGCTCATGAACCATCTTAATGTAGCTTCTTTCAGAGTGGTAGGAAATAGCTTGAGCCTATGGGCATCAATGGTATAGTCATAACTCTTGTAGAGTATGTCAAACTCGAACAAGAAGGTATCAGGATCTTCTATGACAAGTCCATAGAACTTAGGAAGAACTAAAGCAGGGATATTTTTGAGGTTGTCTACTTCATTCCGATGAGCAATGGGGAAAGGAAAAGCCGGTTGGTTAGGTTTGTTTCTATTTGCATCACCCATACCTGCCTGATGTAGTTCCAAAGCAAATGGGTTCTCAATTAGATTTTGATCTTCAGAGGACACTTCAGAGCTAGTCAAATTAGGAAATTCATCAGCAAAGTGGTGTGGATCTTCTTCTTCTTCTTCTTCTCTTGGCAGGTTCTGATATTCAACTAGCTAGAATGGATCAAGATTGTTAGGAAGGAATCTCCCATGAGCATCTCTCCTCCTTCCTCTATGCATGCAGTATCAACTCACTATCAACCAACTCACACAAAGAATTGGAAAAAGAATAGTAGATCATTACTTTCCTAAATGAGGGGTATACTAAGAACAAATTTCAGAAATACTACAACAAGAAAAACTATCAATGAATCCGAAGAACTCCCTAGTTTGACACCATCCCTAGCAAAGGCGCCAAAAATGTTGGCCTCCAACAATGATTTAACAACAAAGCCCTTACAGTTGTGATTCAAAGATTGGACATCTAAACTAAATAGCCATTTCAATCATCATGAAGGTGCATTTAACTTGTCAACCCAGGGACGTGAACTTGAAATGGGTCAGCATAGTATGTGCACTAAGGATCCAAAGTAGCCATTTTCATTCTACAGCTAAGAAAGACATAATGTTGAAAGTAAATTGCTTGGAAAGGAATACCATAAATGTTGAACATCAACCAACAACTATACTAAGCTGAAATGCATGACAAAAATGAAAATATGAGCAAACAAATAGGAAACTATTTTTTCTGATTTGGCTGCAGGAACAGTCACAGAATGGAATTCTAGTGGCTGTAGGAATAATCAAATCCAGATTCTTAACTAATTAATAAACAGAGAGTAATAACTAAACTAAACTAAACGAAACTAAAGGATGGAATTCTCACCAAGTGGGCCCCCTTGGATGAGTATCCATTAATAAAAATGTAAACTTAGGTGCAAAAACTTCTAAAATCATTTCATTCATGGGAAAACACAAGTACAATAGAGAATCATGACTGTATTGCTAAAAATATAAGAATTCGAGTACATCTTCAAATCACGCAACCTCTTGAGAAGGAGCAACTGGGTCTTATTTATAGGAAAAGAAGCTACTAACTAATCACCTAGCAAGGCGGTCAACTCCAATAGATTAGGAGGATGCCACTTTATGGAAAGCATGAAAAGTGGAGAGGCAGTTACACATGCGCGAAATCTGGTCAAGCATGTTGCCTTAACATAGATTTAGCACAACAATAACGCCTATATTCGCTCAACAATAATAAAGACCATTTACAAGGTGGTTACAACTTTGATTTAAATGAGGAATCTCCTATCACCGAGAGTCTTCCCTCCATTGACCTTTAAATGGCCACCTTATTGACCGTTATGACGAATGACTAGTTGTCAGAGTCTTCCTCCATTTTGCAGGCCTCTAATCATATCTGCATGGCAATATTAGTACGCATAATAATTGCATATTTGTAACTATCTTAAAGAACATTCATTAATCCACATGTCGGATTAACACAGATAGTCCATATAACATGTCAATGCCATTAAAGATTTGTAGAAATAAACTTAGGCCCAATGTCTATGGTTTTGAGGAAATATCAACATTCAAACATCAAGGTCCATGACAACTTTAGCAAATAGATCATAAATTCTACCAAAATTAAACCATAAACTAGACTCATCAACTACCACTCAAGCTCAATTTATGACTTGAAAAATTCTTCATAATCTATTGCTCATTGGTGATCACCTGCTTCATTCAACCAATTTCATTATTTTATTCATTTTAAAAAAAATCTACCAAAAAAATGTTCTAGTTTGGTTGTTAGTCCCAGACCTTTTCATAATCTATATTTCAATCTATAATTCATACCTTCCATATGAAACTAAGAAGGAAATCTACATTATGAGGGCTCAAGACTTCTTGCAATATCATCTATGAATCCTTTTGTTAGATGATCCTCTTTTTTATTTGGAATAAAATATGTGTTGCTACATTTTATCATAATTCTACCTCTTACAATTGTAATTGTAAAGCTATTTTTCAATTTACTTTTCCAAGTTGTCACATGTTAGAATATTTCTTGGGAATCAAGTTACAAATTAATTAAATATAAAGCCACTTTATGGTTTGGGCTCCAAAATTTAAGAATACGATGATATGAATTCAATATTATAACTTTTGATTGTTTAGGAGAGCCTTTCTCTTCCTTCTTTATAAGCATAACTATGTATAAACACACCCCTTCATCCTAATTAAGTCAAGCTAAGGAAATAAATAAAATTAATAAATGAAAATATTAAGGTCAAGCTTGCCACAAGTGCTTAACCATATTACACTTAGTAAAATAGAATGTTGAGGCATAACATCAATCTTGCAAATGCTTGTTTGATACTTTTTAGAATAATTTGGAGCTCAAACAACAAATAGAAGACATTTTTAGAGTAGTTGGACACTATTGATAAAAAATTATGCCATCTAGCTAAAATCAATAATGAATTCACTAAGAATTAAGGCCTTTTCTCTTCTTCCTTAATTTATCATTATTTTCAAGATTTTTTCATGAAAATATGGTTCTATTTTTTTGCTTTCTCTTGGGAAGTAGGGGTGTAGCTATGTTGGAACTTTCTACAACACTTGAACTTTTCCGTGATAGGGATTTAAAGCTCTTCAGTTATAGTGTAATATTCTCCTTATTAGTCTTTTATTCCTTAGTATTGGAGGGTATAATATACTATAATTTAGCTCATCTTTGTAATATTATGATTTGTTAGAATCTTTTCATGGTCCTCTATAACATGACAAGTGGTATGAGGGTGTGAAAATTTTAAGTTCTTGTAGGGAGGCATAGTTTATGCAAAATTGGTTGGGGAGGGATCGACTACGAGGGTCTATGTGGGATTGTGTGCCTGCTAGTCTGCAAGTGGTGGGTGGGGGAGGTCATACCCTCCCCCATAGAGGTTTGTATATGTGTAACCACCTCATACAACTTGGTCCTTTTTGCATTGATTGTCTTTGGTTGTGTCGCCTAGGGTTTGTGTTTTCATTGGCTATGTTTGATATTTCACATGATTCTTGTTTATTGCTTGTTGCATTTATTGTATCATCTACTGGAGGGATCTTGACCCTTCCAGACATTTATTGATGGGGGTACAATCCCCTGGTTTATTTGCAAGTGGGGATCCAAACAATATAAATGTTGATCCCCCATTTGTTGCTCCCAAATCTTTCAAGGATGTGATTGAAGACAAAGGTTTTACCATGCTTGAAAGCACCAAATTCCTAGTAGTGGATGTGTGGGAGGAGGGCATGATCGACACCAATGGGAGAGCGAAAGGTCAGCAATTCTCCAAAAAATCCCTAGAAATTTGAAACTCTCTTCTAATGTTGAAATGAAAAAAGTTATCAATAATGAAAGGTCTATATTAAAGGATACTGCCATTTTATGGCGGTTGTCGATCTTAATAAGATCCCGACCAGGAAATTTCTTGATAGTTGGTTTTCTAATATCTGGGCTAACAAATTTGGTATTTATATAATGTTCAGTAGAATGTTGCAAAGGGGGTTGTTTAAAATCTTTTTAAGGGATCATTCCATGAAAGAAAAAGTTTTAACTAAATCATATTGGAACCTGGGTGGGTGTGTGTTTAGAGCATTGCATTGGTCTTTGATGGTCATTACAGAGGAAGTGCTTTCCCTATCATGCCCTAGGTGGTTAGTGATTAAAATTATCCCCCCTAAATATTGGAAGCTCATTCTGCAATTACTCGCCCCAATTGGGAGTGTGAATTGATGAAGCTAAATTATCTCTTCCCCACCTTAACGCTAGGGCCTCGGTTTCTCTAAATCCTAGGGTTGAAATTCAGGTGGTATTGAATTGGAAGATGATAAAAACCATTTTTTTTGTTCCCTAGAAATTTTGGGAGGCATTAATTCCTACTATCTATGGTGAAAAGAGGGTCATATTTGGAAAAACTGCCCTTTAATTCAAAAAAGACTCATAAAAGGGAGGTCGATGGCCAACCCTAGTTCAAACCCCAGTGTGTAGAGGATGGGTGAAAACTCAGGAAGTAACAATAGGGATGATGGTGAGGTTGTTTCGACCTCTAACCCTATCCCAAACCCTCTTGGCGATTTGTCCAAGCCAAAGTTTGGAGGACATGGCATGTAAGGTTGGTAATTCTAGACCACCTGAAATTGATAAAACCCTTTGGTGAGAAGGATGGTCTCTGGAGGGGATGACCTCTCAGGAGTTCCAAATGGTGTGCAGACCTTAAGAAATGAAGCTAATACTATCAAACTCAATGATTCCTTTAGTCTTTTGTTAGAGGAAAGTGAGGTTGATGAGTCAATCCTTAAGGAGCTCACAACAACTTCCTCCAAGGTTGTGAGGCCATTGTCAATGTTGAATCTTACTAGAGATAAGGATTTAATCCAAAAATTAAGTGCTCAACAACTTGCTTTACGAAATATTAGAATGAGGATAAAAGATAAATTCACTAATGAGGATGTTGCTAACAAATTGATAGCCCCCATTTTTTTAAAATTAAGAATGATTCCAGAAAAATAAGCTTAATAAAAAATAATCAATGCTTCGATAAGAAAGAAGAGGCTATGTTGGAGGGCCGCAATAGGGTAGCTTCCATGCTGAGTGACCTTTTTTTTGATATTGGGGAAAAACTCTTAGGTGGGATTACCAATGTGCAAAATTTCAGGTCCATTAAAACATTAGATCTTAATGCCTTAAAAGAGATCAACAAGCTTGTTGAAAATAACCCTATTGTTCTCAAGTCCGCCTCTCAAGAGTGTGATTCCCTATTGCCTTCTGGCCAAGATAACAACTCCATTCTTATTCACAACCTTGAGGTGGATAAAAAATTATTGCAAGTTAATTAGACTCTAGACTCCTTTGAGCTAGATGGAACCTTGCCCCCTAATATTGAGGAAGAATGTGTTTTAAACAATAAAGGCACTACTATTACAAATGATGTAAAATCTTGTACTTCCAGAAAGGATGATAAAAGTGATAATAAAAATATAAATGAAAATAAAATAAAAGGAGACATGGAACAAATGGAGACACTCGGGAATAGCGATAAATAGAATCAGATAAGGGACAACAAAAAAACTCCCAAGCCAAAGAATGGGCTTGATAGGCCAAGGAAATATCAGAAGTCCTTATTAGTGGGTAAGAATATTTAGATTTCCAAACATAAAAGGAAAAAAAACAAGTGTCGTAATTCAATCACCTACTACCAAAAGAGTAGAAATTGAGGAAAAGTTACCCAAGTGCTTCGAACATTTGTGATCACAATGTCTCCTTCAGGAATGTTGAAAATGAACCTTAATTACATATCCTAGAATGCTAGGGGTCTTGAGTCCCCAGAAAAAAAATACATTGTTAGGAGGTTTTTGAACTTGGAGAAACAAAAGGATTTAGTCCTGCTTCAAGAAACAAAAGCAACTAGGTTTATGTTAGACACTAATCTAAAATTCATCTAGAATGATTCCTCCCACTTCACCACCAAGCATGAGAGGGGGAAAGGGGGTTATTTCCATCCTCTTTGTTGGTAAATGGGCTCAATATGTCACCAATCAAGGCAGCTCCCCTTGCAACAAATCGGTATGGATCACCTTGGAGAAGGATGGTGTTAGATTGGGGGCCTGCTCCATCTATGGTCCCAATGATCACAAAAGAAAGAAAAAAGCTTTGGCAATGGCTTATCAATTTACCTGATGTTCCATGGATTTTGAGGGGTGACCTCAATATGGTAGAACACATGGAAGACAAGTGTGGTGTAATAGATATGACTTGGAAAGGAAGTGAAAGGTACTTTTGGTAGAAATTAAAAGCTAAACTAAAATTAATGGATCCTATGGAAAGGGGTAGGAAATACTGCAAAGGGTTATGGTTCACCTAGTGAAATGCCCAAAAAGGTGGCAGGATGATTTATTGTAGGTTGGATAGAATCTATGAAAATAGGGACTTTTTTAGCTTCCTATCGAATAATGATGTCATGAAAGTTAATGTTTATCCTTATACTCTATTAGATCACCACCTTATCAAAGCAAAACTTGCCACAAATCAAGATAGGCCTAGAGAGAATGTAAGGAAAAAATGATTCCTCCTTAATACCCACCTTCTGAAAGATAATGATTGTAGGGATGATTCCTCCTTAATACCCACCTTCTAAAAGATAATGATTGTAGGGATGCTATCTCCTCCCTAAGAGAAATCAACAAATGGATGCTAAAAGATGTTAATGTCATTGATAGGTGGAACCAAAATATAGAATCTTGGAGGAAGTTGCTCCAAAAAATTGGAAAGAAGAAAGCTATTGATAGTAGAAAGGAGGAAAATGAGCTCCAAGAGGCTCTAGTCTTGGATGAAGTGAATTTTTAAGCAAATCCAAGAAACGAAAGATTGGGGGAAGAACTTTCTTTCACTAAAAATAAACTAAGAAAAATCCAATCCCACAAGATTCAAGGGTTAAAGTTTAGAGGCAAATCAAACTGGATTAATTGCGGTGGAAAGGGCTCTAAATTCTTCAACTATATTATGGAGAAGATTTTCAAGGAATAGATTACTGAAATTTGGGAGGATGGAAACCTCTACACTTCCTAGGAAGATATTTTAGCACTATTCCAAGTATACTACAAAAATTTGTTCACCTCTGAGAGGGGGGGTGAAGACAATCACAAGGAAAGAGAGTTTATTAAAGGAATTATACCAAGGAAAATAAATGGAGAGGATTCTCAACAACTATCTACAAAAATAACCAAACATGAGATTAAAAATATCACTCTCCATGATCAATGATAAAACCCCAGGGCATGATGGACTGGTTGTGGAATTTTACAAAACCTTTTTGGACTAGATCTATGATGAACTTTTACAATTTTATCTAGAGACCTTGAACAAGGATTCCTTGGGAAATAATATCAATAAGGTTATCATCAAACTATTGCCAAAAGGAGGTGACAAGACCTTGGTCAAGAACTGGAGGTCGATAACCTTGCTAAATGTTTCATATAAGATTTTGGCCAAAGTGATAGTCTCAAGACTGGTCAATGTTCTCACCAAGTTTATTAACAACACTCAAACACAATTCATTAAAGGAAGATATATCTCGGAAAACCTCATCATGAGCTGGGAGGCAATGGAATGGGCTAAATATTCCAAACAAAATGTGGCTATGCTCCTTTTAGATTTTGAGAAAGCCTACGATAGAATAGAATGGTCTTTTCTAAGAGCTACCCTCAAGGCCTTTGGCTTCTCAAGTGAATTCAGTAAGATGGTAAATACCTTATTGAATGATGTGGATGCACAAGTCAAAGTAAATGGCCCCTTCTTAGAAGACTTTCACCTTGAAAGATCCATCAGGCAAGGGTGTCCCCTAGCCCTTGTCCTATTACAAACCCACTCTCCAAGGGACAATGGCATTAAACTTCCTGATCAAAATGAACTAATCAATATACAATTTGTAGATGACACTACTATTTTTGTTTAACTTGAAGAAAATAACATGGAATCTCTAATGGGGAATCTCAACCTATTGCACCAAGCATATGTACTAAAATATCCATTACGAAGTCCAACATACTTGGGTGAGAGGACTCCCCACTTGAGTGGATCAAGAAATATGGTTTCTAGTGGGTGGCCCCAACAAAATAATAAGATACCTTGGAATATTGTTTGTTGTCAGTCCAAACTTAAAGGAGACGTGGTGTGGATCAAGGAAAAAATTGAGAAAAAAATTAAGGGATGGAATAGAGAATACATATCCCTTGTTGGTAGACTTCAGGTCTATCAAAAGATCTTATCTTCTTATATCATATACTTTGCATCATTATGGTTCTTTAGCAACTATTAGGTGAATGATATTTAGAAAAGAATTAGGAATTTTCTTTGGTAAGATGGTAAAGGAAAAAATAAAATCCACTCAATTAAGTGGGATTGATGTTGCCTTAATAGGCTTCATGGTGGGATTGGATTGAAGGACCTAAGGCTGCAAGGCATTGCCTTGGCGGAAAAATGGGTAGCAAAAGATATGGTGGGCAATGAACCTTGGAAGGTTTTAATAAGGAACAATATACAACTTGCCACCCCTAAGCATGCTAAGGCTTGGAATAATCTTCCAATATGTGATATTCTCATAAGCAAACACCCAATGTCTCTAGCTGGCTCCATGGTATTCAAAATCCTTTAGAAGGTGTGGGAGCTGGTTAAACATAAAGTTAATTTTAAACTAAGCAATGTGTCAATTAATAATACTCTGAAATGTTAAAGTTATAGTTCCATTTGGTGGAACTTGGAACACAATAACAAGCCTTTGGCCCTGCTGCAAGGGTGCTTTGCAAAAAATGGTGTCAAAGTGGTATTCAAGCATTTCAAAACATTCTTAATAATGGACATTTAAAAAGTTGGGTTAATATTGCCGTTGAATTCAATATTTTTGCTTCTAACTTCAAAACTTACAACATCCTTATAGAAGCCTGTAAAGAGGCAAGGTTTCCTTTAATCTCTGATAAGGTCATGGCCTTATCTTGTGACCTCATCTGGGAGGATTGTACTGTCTTAAATAATATAAAAGAAAAAGTTATTTACAAGTCTCTAATCAGTAATATCGCTTTGGTTGAGCATGTTAACAAGTGTTGGAGGACAAAATTACTAGACAACACTTGGCATACAATATTTGGCTCTGTATGGCATAACATTAGAGAGCCTAGAAGGCTTGTTTCACATTGCTTATTCTTTGACAAAAAAATATTTTTAAAGTTAATTATGTGGATTTTGATATTTACAATATGTGTAAAAATTCAAAATATGTCTTATGTATATCCTTTTTGATTGTTTCTATGCTAAAGAAGTTTGGAAACTCTTCTGCAATAATCTATTGATTTGGGACAAAGATGATAAAATTAATTGGCATGATGTGATGTTTACTAATAGGAAATTAAATAAGGATTTTCATATGTTTTGGGACTGCCTATCTACTGAAATCCTATGGCACATCTAGAAGACAAGAAATGAGGATAAGTTCTAGGGTTGTAGGAGGATGCTTACTGAGACAACAAAAAGACTCATTTTCTTTAACATTCCTTCAAGGTCTCAATCCACTTGGAGATTTCCATGCTCAAATTTATGAGGCTGATCAGAGAGAGCTCAATGACAATCAATAGGGAGGAGGTGAGGTGTGGACATGCATGGCACTGTAGCCATGAGGCTAAAGATTTCCTTAGAACCTTGAATGAGTTCCAGAGGGTATTCAACAATGCAACTGGTGGGAATGCGGAAAGGAATAGAGGACCACACCATGCAAGAATCCATAGGAATGGTGATATCATCTTAGCTACAGAGGAGGTCAGGTCCAATATACGGCCACCAAGGAGGGAATCAACAGGAGGGGATAATGAAGGCAACAACTAGGGTTGCAATGGTTAACTTCTATCAGTTATGCTCAGATTGAATATATGCTAATATACTATAAAATTCTGCTAGATAATATTTTACATGGCTTGGATCTCTTTTTAGTATATATCATCCTCATGCACTATCCAACAACTTACATGGATTTTCCTAGTTTTTGTTCATGTATATATCATTCTCATTCACTATTTTTTGAATATGTTCAGTATATGTCAGGTAACAGTGATATTTCGTAATAGTAGATAGACTAAACTCCAACATAAAATTCAGAATGTAAATATAAGTATGACAATATGATCTAAAGACTACCATGGCAGAATGATGTAATGATTTAATATACTATCATTAATACAAAAAAATCAAACAATACATTATTTAACTTGGAGATAAGGAATAGATAAGGAATTTGCATGAGTATTTAATAATTTTAAATAAATTTAATTATTATTTACATATGCAAGATTTGAATTTAATAAATAAAATAATGATTTATTTATTTTTGAAAGAAGACAATGTTGAGAGATAGGTCGATTAATTAAATAATTAAAGCAATTGTTTAATTTAGGAAGTGGGAAATGGATAGTGAATTAAATACTAATGAATTATTTAATTTAACTTTAGAATAGAAGAATAATTAGTAAATTAATTAAATAACATTAATTATTTAATTAATATAGAGGAATGGATAATATGAATTTAATTATTTAATTATTAGGATCAAGTGAAAATGATCATTAATTTAATCATTTAGTTAGAATTAGGTGTCTACATTGATGACAACATTTTGATTGCTAAATTAGCTCATGAGTTGCAAGAGCACTTATATGCCCTTGAACATTTTTGCAGAGCGATGGGTGTTACAAGTATGAGTAGTTGGTGTTATCATTGATGCCAACAGGCTTATGCTTATGTTGTCAACTAGGAATGGTTGAGAAGTTGTGTTGATGCTTTGATTAGTTTCATTATGTTCTCATTAGTAAGTGTTATTGGTGTCAACCTCTAGTGTTGTTTTGATAAGCTTCTATGGATGTATAGTTGAGTTGCAGTTGGTTTAGTGGTGATGAGGAAGTGTTGAAGATGGTGAGTATGCATCTTTGGTGCTTGGTTTCCAAGTGCTTTTGAGAAAATTTGAATAAAAGAAGAAACAGTGTGTTGTAGAGGTTTTCTGGTATATAGTGTTGTGTTTTGGTTTTGGTCCACATTTATTTTGTGTTGAGGATCTGCTTGTGTAGTTCAGATATGTTGTTCAAAGGTGTTCAAAGGTTCTATATACAAAATTTCTTGGTCTAGATCATTGTGCAGAAGAAGTTGTGTTCAATAGTGTGTGAATTGTGTTGCAGTGTTGTCTAGGAGAAATGGTTTTGCTCTGCATTTCTCCGCAATTTGGTTTTTGGTCTTGTGATTCTAAAAGTGTGTTGATAATGATAATATCTACCTTCAATCAAAGTTGTTTGTGGTTTGGTGCTTCAAAAGTTGATTTCTTGAGTTACAGTGTATGAAAAGTTGTCTAAGTGTACTAGATGTGTACATTCTTCAAGTGAAAGTTGTTGCAAAGGAATTTGTTTGATTTCAGAGTATTTGTGGAATATTTCAGATTGTGTTTGAACTTGTGTGTGGTTTGCGAGTCATCTTTGGGTTTGAGGAAGTGTGTACTTAAATGTTAACAATGTTTACATTGGTTCAACCGACCTTGGGACATGTTTACACTAATTATGGATTTGCTTCGACGTTTGTGGAAATGCGACATGATGTATATGTATGATTTGGGTCCGAGTTAAGATGTGGCGTGGTCCGCTTTCATTCCTTTCCATTGTGGGAATACTTAGTGCTGACCTAATTTGAATTTGCACGGTTGAGGTGCATAATTGACCTTGGAGAATGTTTTCAATGTTGAAGATAGTATAAATAAGTGTTGAGTTGATGGGGAATTGTGTGATGCGAATTGCAGTGCAAGATTAATGAGTTAGACCACTAGAAGCAGTGAGTAGAAGGTGTCTACAATTTTCAGAAAGGCTGGGAATGTGTTGGTGATGTTGTGGTGGATCTTTTCTATTGCATTAAGATGGATTTATCACTGTAATATTTTCTTTTTCTTTTTTGTAATCTGGTAGTGAGCCTTTGGCAATGATCCCTTCTTTCTTTTGGGAAGTGAGCCCTCCGAAAGTGAACCTATTGTATTAAGTGTTGCAATTACTTTATATTGTGAGCTAATCCCCACCATGGTTTTTCCCTTCTTGGGATTTCCATGTAAATCCGGTGTTCTATTGTGCATGGTGTTGATGTGTTCTCAGTTTTTGTTATTTTCTCTCATGATAAATCATTCTAACATATTAAGGGTTAATTAAGTTTATGCGGATTTAAATATTTATGAGGGTTTTTATGTTTTAATGTATAACTGATTCACCCCCACCCCTCTCAGTTGTCTTGTGTGCATTCAATAGTGGGGATGCAAGTCAATATCAACAAGATCAAAGTCATGATTTTCTCTGATAGAGAAAATTAAAACCAACATAAATTCTACTTTGAAGGCAATATTCTTGAAGAAGTAACAGAGTACAAATATTTTGGGTTTGACTCCACCAACAAACTTAATTGGGAGGGTTGTTGAAAGAAGAGAACTTTGGGAGAATGGGAATCATTATATGCTATTTAAAATAGATGTAGAGAGGTAGAACTATGGGATTGGAAAACTATCTAAATTATTTTTGTGATTTTAGCACTTTTGGTAGTGCTCTATGGGTGTGAAGTATGGGCTAGTAACACTTCAATCTCAAAAGGAAACAATTTGAAAAAATCCAATAGTGCTTGATTACAAGCAAGTTCAAAATGAAAAACTCAATTTCTTATGATATTATGATGAGTGAAATAAGGGCAACTCCTATTAAAGTAATTTCTATGATGTATATCACAATATATTTAAAAACAATTGAATAAATGGAAGTAGATGGATGGTCCAAGGTTGTTTTCAATGACATTTTGAGTAAAAAAAGAAGACTTAGATGAAGAAATATGATAAATGGATGAGTAAATGGAATATCTATTTAAATGTTTGCTCCATGAATAACAAATAAATAAATTCTTTTGTTATAGATAAGTTTCACAAGGGTACTTAGGGTAATGTGCTAGAGAGAAAGAAGAAATATTATATTGAGAAGTTCAACCCCACATGTGATCAACAACATAAAGCGTACATAAGGGCTAGTATTCTATGGAGAGCCAAAAAATTTATTGCTCAATTAAGAACTAACTCTCATCTGTAACATGACAATCGTTCACTGAAGTAAATTTCCTAAGTTTTCACTGTGCGAGTAAATAAACTATGTAACAAACCATTGCAATAAAAAATTTCTTTTCTTTATTGAGAATATATGAATAAAGATGCTATAACAATATACAATAAGGATTCCATTTCAATATTATAATTTCACAAATTATAATATTCCAAGATAGTACACAATTACAAACACAACTGTTCTAAGCTTCAGGTCTAGGAATTCGCCTTTCAAAACCTTGGTCTTTTGTCACCTGCTGAGGACGAGAAGCATCACTCCAATGCTTCTCTACCAACCACGAACTCATATGCAGTTTGTGCACATCTATCAATGATAGATGGCCCTACCTTTTGATGAAAGTATTGGTTGGGTAACCTCGTACGACATACTGCATTGAGCTTAGTGTTGTTCCCTACACGACTAGGATTTATAACCCTACACTAGATAACCCTCATGAATTTAAATGGACATGGTGAACTGACAGTGGAGCCCTAGGAAATCACACTACATTGGCCAAAGTGTTCTCACTTAGTACTTTGAGTGAAGGTCTACCATTCACTTACACTATAGCAAGCTCATTTTTACTTAAGGCTATTATATCTATGCTTAGGTAATCCCTTTCCATGGGTAAGCTTAATCCCCATGATAACCTATCTCTTTAACACAAACCTAAGTTAAAACATCTCATTAAACAAAGTACTAGTTCCCTCCCTTCACTGGACAACAATCCTAAGAGTAACCTACTAGCTATCTAGCATAATCAAATATCTAGCTATGAGTATCCTTTAAGCTACCCATGTTTAATCATATCTAGTATAATAATAATACCTATGACAAACAATCTCTCCTATCATGGAGTAACTACAAGCATTTCACAAATAGAGTAAACATCTTCTACTTTTATTTCAAAGCAAACATTACTTTTCCCTAATTACACGTAACCATAAAAGACTTTAAAAAAAAACCCTTTCAAAACTAATACAAACAAAGAAAAATTGTCCTCATGCCTGTGATAAGCTTTCCAATCGACTAGTTGCAAACACAACACTTCCAGAACAACAACTAGCTTGGTATCGATCCCTCCAACAAAGTCACAATAACCTCTAACTCACAAGTTGGCAAATACTTCTCTCAAAATAATAATAAACTCTCTCTAATGCTCAAAGCTCTCACTCACCGTATTAAGCAGAATAATGCAAATAGGAATGTAAATAGAATGTAGAAACTTGCTCAAGGAATGCATCCCAAACAAGTGAACTAGCTCCACTATTTATACAACAATTTGGAGACTACTTAGCCTACAATTTAGGCATGATTTTTGATAGCAATTAGCATGCACAACACATATACCATAGCTAAAAGGTGGCGCATATATCAGATCTTATTCAGCTAAACAAAACTATAGATCGACTTGTGGATTGACAACAATATAAGACCGATTCAAATCATCACATGACTGAATTCAACTTGCATTCACAATGGAAATCTACAAAAAAGGTGGTGCTAAAGCATCAATAATCTCCTACAGAGTTGGTGTGGTTTCCTACTATGGAATCAATCACTCATCAAGTATGAAATGCATAACATGCATTGACTTGGTCTCCCATGAGTTGACTTCTCTTCATTTATTACATAGACTCAGTCATCGACTTGTTGTTTGATATATAAGCATGTATTTATTTGCTATAGATATTAATCATATTACAAGGCGTCATAGGGTTTACTAAGTCAAAGACATACCATAATATGGCGTCGACCAAGTCTCCTCTTTTATATCGACTTATTGTTGCATATGGGTTTGCAAAATATTTGCCTTTATGGAATTGGACAACATGCTAACTATTTAGCCTTTTATGCACAGTCATAAGTATCTCATAGTGGGTCTCTCAAGCATAGTCACAAATATTGCATAATCGACCTATGATTTAATTATAAATCGACCTATAGTTATTGCTATTGATAATCGATCTCAAAACAAATATTATTTTAATATATATAACATATATGTACATATTGTTGGGTGAAAATTATGTAATCACCTTTTCAATATATTACACAACCTAGATTTCAACCATAGCTGTGTGAGATATAATCTCTCCTCTCAAAAAGGGGAGGTGCCCTTACTGCTAACAGAAACTAAAGTAAAACTAATTAAGTATTCACAAAAATTACACTACAATTATGAGATGGGGGTTGTGTCACATTCACACTTCTCTCTTTTTTCAGAGAATATGTTTTACAATGCTTCATAGTTGATAGTTTGGATTTGATACAACTTTAAACTAAAAACAACGCAGTAACTCCAATATCTCTATCTTGTTAAAGAAAAGCTTATAGATACTAGGTATGATAATAATAAACAATAAAATGAGAAAGAAAAGCTCACGAAGGAACAAAGTCATTCCATAGCTTTCCACCGATGGATCCTTGAGAGATGTAACTTTTTGTTGTATTATAAGCACAAAGTCTTCTTAGATACAACAATTCCACGAACAACATGAACAATTACAAGCACAAAGTCTTGTAGATTATCCACCGATAGTTATCCAAACATAAACAAAAATTTGAATAAAGATTGTAACACAAAGTCTACACAGATTTATCCAAAGCCCTTAGATCTCACACACTAATTACCAGCAATCTTAATCAAATTCAAAAGATGATTGATCCAACACAAAGTCTGGTATGCAACTTTCTTCTTTATTAATCAGATTCAGATTCACAAAGTTGAACACAAAGTTTCATACATTTGTTTCAAAATGAACAACACTTCGTTGCTAGAGATAAAAGATCTGGAGATTTTAATAGAAATACCTCCTATTTATAAAAGAGAGGGAAGAGTAAATCTAAGAAATTAGATGAGAAAAATTAGGAAAGTTAGGTGGACTAAATTAGGAAATTTTCACCTAACTTGACTTAGTCAAAAAATGTTGTCCATCTTTTTGGGAAAACGTCTCAGATTTTACATGTAATTACATTTGCTCAAAAGACATTTAAGATGTCAAAAACTATTTACAAAAGGCATAAAGGAAAGCATAAAAATATTCAACACTGGAAGAAAAGAAGCCTTCATGGTTCCTTGCTTTGGGTGCGAAAGTCTTCACATCTCTTCTTTGTTTCTAGTACGAATGCATTATCTGGACCAATAGTGTAATCCACAATGGTGTGAATTCTGGTGATTGATCTTTTAACAAATGAGTGAATCTTTTTGCATCTGTCAAGATGCATCTTGAGATTATCAAGAGTTAGCCGTATATCACAAATAACATGTATGGAGGTATTTGAAAAGTTCACATCCTCCACTTGCTTCATGACAAATTCCTTGTAGATCTGGGACAATTCACTTGTCAGGAGGAAAATATGATCTTTGTCAAGGAGCTTACCCGGTAACTCCTTAATTCCATTTTCAAGGATAGTATGATGTCCTTTGACATCTTCTTGCACTTGGTGGAGATCTTCAATTAGAGACATGATCACTTGAATGCAGTGTTTGAGTGATTCTCTTACTTCAACATATTTCTCCTTGTTAGGAATTACCCCAACTTCCACCAACTTACTGAGCTTTGCCTGCTTCATTTGTGACCAAAATGATAGGCATTTTTCCATTTCTTTTCGCTCTTGGGAAAGAATACTTTCTTCTTTATCAAGCTATGATTTGAGCTTGGCTATCTGGGTAGCTTTCTCATTCGCAACAACTATGACTTGAGAACCATGTTCTATTATTTCATCAATGAAATCATATAACACTTTACCTTTAGAGGCAAAATTCTCTGCCTTTTTCACAGCTGGGTCCTTAGGGCTTATCATAGTCATAGGTTGCACATTTCCTGAAGATCCTGCAAGTCTTCTCAAAATAGTTGCATAGTGTTTGACCTTTTGCTTGTACATATCTCAAGCTTGTTCCACTTTTTCAAGCCTTCCTGCCAACGCATCTAGGACTACTTGTGCATCTACTTTGGCACTTTCATTTGTCACTTTTCTGAGTTGGAATCTAGTGACAGTGTAGTCCTCCATGTTTACATCTCCTTCCTCTTGTGGCGGTATACCAATCTCCGCAAACTTATGACCAGTCTTGTCAACATGAAGCCTTGAATGTACTTTGGCCTTTTTCTTCCCCTTGGCTTTTGGAGGGGCTATCTCTTCAAGATCGAGCTCTTCTAGAGAGATCATTTTCTTCTTCCACTTCAATACTTGAGATACCAACCAAGGGGGAAGAGAGGAAGTATACACTTTTTGACTGACCATCAACTCTTGTGTTACATCTGCTTCTGTAGAAATGACTGGTATGGTGACAATTGGAGTAGTATCTATCATGACTGCTCCAGTAGATTGCACACCAAGTTTACCTTGCAAAGATTCATTCATAAACCTGTTGAATTCATATTCAAAAGTGATGTCATAAGATGCAGATGACAAACTGGGAATGGATGATGGAGAGCTTGACAAAATATCAACAGTTTGTGTATTTGAAACTGCAGGAGGAGTGGCAAGTACTGTTGATGTTGTAGGGGGATGAGAAACATCCATTGTAGGTATGGTAGATGTGGGAAGAGGTGACGTAGGAAGAGGAGGTGACAGAGTGTTAGGATTGGGAGGTGTATGAGGAACATTTGAAGTTATAGGCGATGACGTTTGGGGAAGATCTTCGACAACATTTTCATATGGAGATAGAGTTTGTTCTTCATCATGTCTGAGTTCCTATTTATCACCTTCTTGTTCACCTTCTTGATCACCTTCTTGTTCTTGTTCTTCAGACTCTTGTTCTCCTAAGGAATCTTCTTCTTTAGAATCTTCTTCTTCAACAAATTCCTCGCTTTCATTTCCTTCTTCTTCAGAATCTACCTCTTTAGAAACATGACCTTTTCCTTTTGAATGATATGGTTTGGATTTCGTGGCCTCTTCTTCTTGAACTGCCCATGTATCCTTCTTGCCAACAGTGAACTTAATTCTAGGACCTCTTCAAGAAGAAGAGGGAATAGCCACATGCTTGTCTTTTGTGCGGAGTTCCTGTTGTTAGTTGGCTTCTGCTCCAGGTTCTTCTGCTTCTGACTCTGTCCTAAAGGCTTTCATTTGGAAACCATGTTTGTGTAACCATTATGTTGTGTTGGCCAATATGGGAGCAAGAATTTCTTTGATGGAAACACTTTCCTTCTTCGACCATTGTATTGCAGGCAAAGGTCTCTTAGAAATTTCATTTTCATCATAGGCAACGTTCATGATGTCACTAGGATCTTTGAAACCCTCTGGTAGGTTAGCAACATCAAGATCCCTGATCTGGTCTATGGTTAGCCTACAATAATCCATTTTGTGGATATCCTCTTCATCTCTGCATTCAACCCATATGTCTTCGAAGCGGTACTTGTGGCTGTGATCTTTCTTAAATTTCCTATTCACTTTCCGACAATCAAAGTCAAATTTGTATTTGTATGTCCTTATTGTCATCATCTGCATTTTTGCATTGATTGATTTGGCCTTTTGTACACTCTGAATGGTATATCTACCAATCATCAGTGGAAACTTGAAACCCAATTTTTGAATCCTCATTCGTTCCTTATGAACTGCGATAAGTTGTCTCCACAGCTCCATGAGTATCCACTTATCTGAGGGATACTTGGGCAACATGTAAGGACACCTAGTGTAGCAACCTACCCTCATAAAAGTGAAAGTTGGAAATTGCAAGAATATACACTCGACCTTACTCACCACTTTATAGGCCTCGTTAGATACTCTCTTCTTTTCGAGAGTTTGGTCAAAACTGAAAAGGAGAGGTGCAAAGAAGGCATCTGTGACCCTCCTGAAATGGTGAAGACTTTCCTTCAACTCCAGTTGATAGAAATACTTGTACATAGGCACTGAGTGTCAGTTTCCCTTTGTAGATAACCCTGGGAATTGCCTCATCATGACTACAACATACACCAAATAAGAAGTCATATAGAACTTCAAAGTGGTTGGCACATTTATCAGTTGTTCATGAATTTTATCACTGATTTGTGTTCCCCAATCAATGCGAGCTTTATGTCTTCTTATGATCCGAATGTATTCATACATCCACTCTTGAAAATGAGATGATTCAGGCAATCCTTTAACCCTTCTCAAGAGTGTAATCATGTCCTTGACATCTTCTTTGAAGTCACTTCACGGAAGCCCCTTCGACCATCTTGAGATAGTCGGCCTAGGTGTTTTCAACCATTGGCTATTAATCAAATTTTTAGCCTTGGTTGGATCTACATCATAAACCTTCTGTGCTTGTTGCATTGAAATCTCAGTGTATCTTTCCATGTGTGAAGCTTTGAAAACAATGTCAAAGAATTTAGGGTCTAGCCTCATCATCACTTGTCCTAAGGAATCTATTACACTTCTGCTCTCTTGTATGTAGTGGGATGCCACTTGGAGTATGAACTCTATGTGATGAGTAGATGTCGGGAATGTGGACACTAGATTCAAATTGCTATGTACAATAGCTCTCAAACTATCTTCCAAGGGATTTTGTTCAGTCCTTTTAACAAAGTCTACAAGGTCCTAATAACCAACCTCATTGTCCTTTATTTCGTCCACCTTCGAGATCACCACTGTAGGCAGATAAACACCTTGGTATTTATATTTCATGTTGCCCTCTTTCTTAGAAGATGATGGAAGCTTCTTTGTTGTCATCTAGAAGAATCAGGATCAAAGGATATTACTTTCAGGATCACTTGACGAGATTTGGAGAGAAACTACAAGGATGGTGAATCAACAGATGTTAGGCAAAACTGTAGCATTAGGAAGCATGAGACAAGCAAGCAATGTGGAGTAAGCATGAAACAAACAATTTGGCACAAAAAATGGAGCGGGAGTGAAGAAACGGTGTTTGGAGCGAAAACAAAGTGATGTTGAAGTGTTAGAAGGAAAAACTGCCAAACATGTAGGAGCGCTGAAAATCAACACTCCTACATGTACAAGGCACTTTGAGTGCTCAAAGTGTTGGGGCACTGAAAATCAACACCCCTGCATATGTGAGAAGTCCAAAAAATCAAGGCGCTAAAAATCAATGCTTTGACATTTTTGTCTTACTTGGAAAAGGATGGAGTGCAGAAGCAAGGAAAAATAGCACCTTGTCATTGTTGTCAATCAGATTGCACTCGAATGCTTGAATGGTTAAATTCAGCAATCTGTTGAAACATGGGAACTATCTTCAGGCTGTGGGTATTCCTATGGCGAAGATAGACCTCCAGATTCTAGGCTGGTTCCTATATGATAATCAATTAGGTACTTGAATGATTTTTTTTGAGAAAAGGGTAAGAAGGATTGAACTGAATGCATGAACTAAAATTCAAACCTCGGTGATGCACCTAAATGATGGTAAACTTGCAAAATAAGAATGATCCATAACTTATATCTTTAGGAAAAATTGTTAGCACAGTCCAATTTGAACACTTCAAACACATGAATAATTCATTAAAAGGCTGCATCTATTCTTTTCCTACTAAGGAAAACTGAGTTTTCACAAATTAAAGGAAAAATAAAACAACTTTTGAGCACAATTAATGACCTGCGAAGAACTGCAATTGTGTATATGCATGCGTAAACAAGACAAGAATTTGAAGTTTTCGAAAATGAAACTCATCAAAATTGCATCAAATTATTTAAACAATACGAAACACCTAAAATTGGAAAGGTGAACTCTATTTCAATTAATATCATGAAGGAAAAAACTCTGCAAAAACGATAACCTATAAAGCTGTAAAACTGTATTAAATTTTAAAATGTTGAGTTACAAGATAGTCTTCTTTGCATAACACAAAGGCAGAAAACAAGAACTAGAGGAAAAGGATAAATTTTTTCCAATATATACAATGAAAGGAAACTCCAAAGTGCATGAAAGTGAAACTGAAAGTCAATTTCAGTATAAAAATGATAACTCCAAGGCAAATCCCGAGCAAAATAAAATATCTCCAAAAGAAGAGCTCAAACTCATGCAAAAATGAGTGAACTCGATCTCAAACTCGCAATCACAATGTGTACAACTGAACTACAACTCAAACTGAACTGGAAATCTGTAAAAAGTGAGTCCAAGCATGCAAAAAATTGCCTTGTTCTTGTCAACTCACCCATGATAACTGAAACTCCATCCTTGTATTATGTATGATCAATCTTCAATTGATAATCTGATGTGAAACTAAAGTAAAGTGCCAAAAAAATGCATAACTCGCATGATTAACGCGTTCTCCAATTAGCTTTACTTGCATTCTTGCATGATTTGAGAAGGCCTTCATTTAATTAAATATTAAAAATAATTATCAAATAATTATTTTAATATTTTTATAGCTAGTAATAACTTCTCTTCTCTTGTCTAAATATTAAAGTAATAACAATATTACTTTTAATATTTAATTGAATATCAAATACTCCTCAAATCATGCAAGGTATAATATTTCAAAGTCAAGGTATACTTTGAAGTCGACTTTAAAAAAATAAAATCACGAGCCCCTTATGACTCCCCTCCATGCATATATGATATCAAAATATTAATAGACCACATCATTGGAAAGGGTTGACCACATAATTATGTAACATTTGGAGCCCACGGGGAAATAAAACATAATCATTTTGTCTTTCTCACTAAAAATCACCAAGTCCGTGAATGGAAAAGGGAAAAACCATCTAACCCTAATCACTTATTATCATTTGCACTTTGACTTTTTGGAGAAGCTTCATGAAGAAGTTGGTCACTATGCTGCTAGGGTTTGAAGCTCAACTTGCATCTTTTCTATCGATTTTGATGATTCTTTGAGAGATTCTGAACAGAAAAGGTAAGATAAAGATTATTCTATCATAAATTTGAGTCTTTTCAAGCATTTTAATGTGTTTTTGGGGCCTCAAGGCCACGACTGTACATAATCTCTGATATATTTCATTCATTTGCTCCCTTGTCCTTGGGATGCCATGGATTCTTTGTGCTTCTATTCTCTATTATGGCCGCCATATGAGACTGGTTTGGGAGTTGAATCTATTCCATTTCTTACTCTTTTTGGGTCATTAGTCTGAGATTCACCTGGATCAATGTGTGGTAAGCTGTGTTCCTTAACTATTCTAAATATTTGCTCCGTTCAAGGGTTTTACAGACTTCAACAACCACTGCCATAACACATTATTTCTGATGTCCTCTTGTCTTTTCATCTTTCTTGGTGAAGCTTGTTGTTGGCCGCCATTAGGGTTGAATTGGAGCTTTTTTGAAGATATTTGGAGAGCATTTTTTCCTGATCCTCTTTGAAAATTTGCAATATGCCGGATGATTTTCCATTATTCTCAAATATGGATTTATTCCTGAAGGTTTTTGTATCTTCAAAGTCATGGCATCAATATTTTTCTGTTCATTTTTTAGAGGGTATTACCTTAACTGTAGGCCACGGCTATGGAAGCACACACTGGGGTTCCTATACTCGCATCCCTTCTCTCTCTGTTATCTCTTACTTCTCCATGGCTCTTGCACATTGAATTGTTTACAGCCTTCCATCATTAACTTCACTTTATTACTTTTAGAGTTGAATTCAAGCTGGATATTCTGTAGTTGTGGGTTGAATCCTCATTCATTTCTGTGTATAAGAGATATATTGTTTGCAAATATAAATCTAGGTTAATGTACACCAGTGCTTTTTATATGCTATTGGAACTTCTTTTTAAAGGCATCTGAATGTAAGAGAAATCATATCGTTTATCTTTTTTCTGAAAGCAATAGCAAAATCTTTCCTTCATGTCCTCTGAAAAACATTCTCTTATAAATCTGTAATGAAACTGGTGGATGTTCTTGTTTCAAAACACTTTTTATGCAAAACTTGAGCTCCAGGCTCCATATGTATATATATATATATTTCTGAGTTTTGACTCCTACTGTATCTATCAATGCCTCCTCTATAGCTTGAGTTAAGATCAAAAAGCTGAAATCGTTAAAATATGAGCATTTTCTTTGCTACTTCATCAGCATACTCTAAACTCTATTGTCTTGGATCTCTATGTAAGATCTATAATCTGCAAGTGACTGTCTCTGATCTTTTCATTCATGATAATAGCATTTTGATGACCTCTCTTCAAGTAACCTTAAAAAGAAGAGCTTGGAACTGTGAAAAAATCATCGGCTTTGTTATGTCCATTTGGCATTGACCTTGTATTAATTGTGTTGAATATAGCCTCCATTTTTCTGTGTTTGGCTTCTTGGCTACCACTATATCTAGCATGCCTTTTTTGTAAAATGCAAACAAAGACACTGTCCTTTGAAGGACTTGATAATGCAAAGCTTGAATATTGCGCTTTTATCTACTTCATGAATAATGTTGTCTTTGAATGATCATCCCAATGTTGTATTACTATTGTCCTCAAATCATTTGTGAATGAACCTTGTCCTCTTGATATGCCGAGCTCAACCCTTGTGGGAGCCTGTTTTGTCCCAAATATTTGACGAAAATGATCATGAACATAATGAACCTGTTCTTGCACATTTAAAAAAACAAGTTAGTAACATAATGAACCTGTTCTTGCACATTTAAAAAAACAAGTTAGTAAAAATAATTGAAGCTGAAAGCTTCCATTGAATTCTATTTTCTTTTGAACAATGAAATCATCTGATGGATGCTTGATTGAATATGCATTATATTTCTATTGGTAGTGTAGGCATATGATAGGATATGATTTGTCATTGCTTAGAGTAAATCTCTAACATCATCTTCATTTATCCTGCAGAAAACTCAAGGAGACTGGAGTCGAAGGAGACCGAAAAGCTTTGACAGAACTACTCAAAGATATCAAGCATCGATGGATTCATCATTACAGGCAATGATGAACCATCCTCCTTTCTATGTTTACATTATCAATAGTTGTAGAGTATACAATTTGATTTTGTACCTATCATTTGATTGTGCAAATCATATTAAGCTACTCCCATGACATGTGTGGGACCTTGATTTTTACAATGTGAATAAAATAGCATTTGTTATGCAAATGTCCAATTTTCTGTTACAAGTACTTGCATAATAAAACTGAAAATCAAATGTAATCTGATTCTTCATGATGGATAATGAATACTTTAGCACTAAATTTGGAAATTTTTTTGTACCTTCAATGATGAATTCAATTCAGCTCTACTTGTTTGAGCTCATAGTGAAAAATAGGTAACAATCATTTTGGAAAGAAGTGAACTCCATGTAGGAGTGGTGATTTTCACTGCTCCTACATGTGGAGTTGTGAAAATCTCCAATGTGTAACAACGGACAAAAATGCCGCTATGACATGAAATGGCTTGTATATCAAGGTGTGATAGTGGTTATTTTGCCGCTATTACATTGAAGGTCGGGTGTATAAGTTGGTGTTCGAGTGAGGATCTCTCAGCTTATTTGGAGGTTTCGACCTAGCAATTAAGATAAACAAAATCACCGCTTTGAGACTGATGACTCAAATGGAAGATAGATAAAAAGAAATGTTTCAAAGAGAAGCATATGTTTCATCATTAAAAACCTAGGGCACAAATGAAGAAGGGAACATGGCAAGAAAAATGCAAACACAGGGAACTTTGAAGAGAGAAGAATTGAATTCGAAAGGTGACGGGACACAAACCCCAATCAAGAAAAACGTATAAGAGACATGGAAAAAGAGATTTACAGATATGATCAAAATCAAAAAGATGGAAGAAATGTAAAGAAGAGAGAAACGACCTACCTTGAAAATGCAAAATCCTAGCTTGAAGTCGGCAAAGAAATCTTCAAAAACGCGACCTTGCAGGAGCTCTAAGAGTGATCCGCACAAGGAGGAGGAAAATTGAAACAAAGTGAGGAAAAATTAACTAACAATCACTTAAAAGTGTAATAAATGAACTAAGAGTTCGCATTGATAAAGGCGGGTAAAGTGGTGAAAAAGATGCAGGAGTGGTGAAAATCACCACTCTTGCATCTTTTGACTTGGTGAGACTAAAATGTGTAGAAGCACTGATTTTCAGCGCTTGTGCATTTCACAACTTGGACAAAGTGTAGGAGTGTTGAAAATCAGTGCTCCAACACTTGGAGAGAAAATGGACTAAGGTAATATGTAGGAGCACTGATTTTCAGCGCTCCAACATATTTCACAATTTTGTTTAACTCTCAAACTTGAGAGTTCACGAAGATATTCGTTTCGAAGGTCTTTGAGAGACGGATGTAGGGGAATGCTCAAATAGATTATTTGAGACTTTGGACCGTGCATTGAGGTGAATTGAAGTTCACCTTATTTTGCATGCTTGAATGTCACGAACTTTCAAAACAAACAAGTTTCGTAGGGGGGTTATCCATGAATCGAGCGTGCTAGATTCCATAATAACACACACACACATATATTTGTACATATATATATATACGTATATATATATATATATATATATGTATGTATACATATATATATGTATATATGTTAATATATATCTATATTTATCATATGTCAATAAAGTATGTATATGTAATCGATATACAAATGAATACAATCAAGATAGCAATCACATTGTTATATTAATATATCGATTGTGTATACATTATATATTTATATATGCCTCTATGTACATGTATACGTATGTATACATGTATCGATACATTCATATGGGTATGTCCATTTGCCATCATACACGTATATTGATATATATATATATACACATATGGATATATGTATATATATACACACACACACATTCGATTCTCACACCAAAATCATACACAATTACTATGGTATTGACAAGAGCCTACGAGCGATATAGCTATACATATACATATACATGCCATTAGATCCATTGGATAGTTCTATGCGCATAAGCAACTCGTGCATGAGTGTGCATAGATACGTCTGCCTATGTACCCCCATGTATGCGTTCCTTCTTACGTATGGTCTATCATCAACATACATGTGTGTGCGTATACATATTCCTCATATGCCCCGCATATCAATACAAGTATAGTAACAAGGAAAAAACTCACAAGCTCAAACAGATAAACATCACCCATTAATGCATTCAATATTAAACAAGACTCTTACTAATGTAGACACATCAACTAAGGATGACTTACCAACTTCTCACTTAATAACCTGACTCAATTATTCTACTGTGGTGTGTGTAAGCTCAGATAGGTTACATTATTTGTTACCTGACCAATACCTTCTCTTGAGTGATACTTCCTCTCCGCCTAGAGGAATTGAACATGTACTTACTTCAACTAACATATGCCCAAGATAATCAGCTATTCAACAAAATATACATTACACATAATATATCTTCAATGTTAGAATATTAACCATTATCCATCCAATCACATATATGCATTACTTTACAAAACATTAAATGAAATAACATTCATTCACAATGCATTGATAACAAGGTGCAAGTACAATTTATTCATCCTCAAATTCACATTGCATTCACATTTTACCCTACATTGTAATAATAAATAGTAATTACACAATTGGGGTGTAACACATCAACTTTGAAGTGAAACAAGGCAATGAAAAAGGTCAAAATAAACACATGAAGAAATATATTTTTAACAATATTAAGATGGAGTGTGATACTTTCCGATAATCAAGGACAAACATGTAAATATCATGATGGTTGGTCAATAAGAATTAGTACACAAATGTGACACTTTAGATTATCAAGGACAAATGTATAAATATCATGATGGTTGATTTTTAATATAGTCTATTCATCAAGAGAACTATTGAGAAGTTGAAAAGGCTAATTCGCCTATAAACTATTTTTAATCTCGTGAACATTGAAAGTTTTTCTTCTTCTGTCGTGAATTGTAACGCGACAAACGTGCAGTGCTTTTCCTTCTAATTACCTACCTCTGCTGTTCAATGCGACACGACAGTGATTAATGCCCGATCTCGCCTTCAAACGCTCTATCTAGCGATTACCAACCGTTCCCAGTCATTAATAGCAGCTCATTAAGACAAATTAATTTTCAACGAACATGTACTAGCTACCATTGAAATAATTGCCCCGGCATTGTCGATGTCGCTCCATTTGCCAAGCAGAGAATGGAAATGGAACCCCCCTCGAACCCAACGCAAAATGGGGTACGCGGGGATGGGAACCCAGATCACACTCACAGTCAGCCCATTTCGAATGAAGACAGGATCTTGATGAGGGCGATGAGAGACATGGTCGAGAGAGAGGTTTCCAGTTCACAGGTCCGCCAGGAGTAGAAATTTCTTTCTTTTTTCAATCACGTTGGAAATTGGCTCTAAAATTTATGAAACTCAACGGCTAGTACATAGTTTTACAATTGAAAGAATTCAATTTCAAAGGACTTCTGAAAATTTAAACCATACAATAAATTAGCTGGTTTATCTGTTTCAATTCAGGTTTGGAATTTCTCAATAGTTACCATTCCTAGGATTTTTATGTTTTTGTTTCTGAATAAGAAAAGCGATAGGAGTGACGTTGCAAGTGTCAGACAGGGTATTTATGGGTCTGAGTTAGTTATAAACGTTGGCCAAATCTTCAATTGTAAAAGAAAAACCGCAGGTGGGTGAAAGCCTTCCTTTTTCTGATGTTTCGGATGGATAAGGTCTCATGGAGGGGGGCTTCCTAAAAATTGTAGTGGGTGCTGAGATTTTTAGGAATATTTTAAAGCTGGTTTTCCCATTATTTAATTTTGCAATTCAACTTAAAAGTTTGAACACCAACTGGAGTACTTTGATAAAAATTAATAAATAAATACATAATCTCTCAATTTTATTTTCATATAGGAATTTAAAATTTTAGGTGATAGACAAGTGGCAGAAAAAATTTCTAAGCTGTAAGGGCAATTTCTAGCCCCACCTCAATTTCACCCCCTGAAATTTACCGTCCTAAAAGGTAGGGGCTGCTATTTTTTAGAAAAAGATTCCAATTAATCCTGTAGCATAAACTTTTTTGCTTCATGAAATCACCTACTCCATGAAAATAGATCCTAAAGCCCCTCGATGGGACCACACTGGAAGACTCGTACTTGGAACCTTTCCATTTGTATTCCAAGTTACATGCTCATTTCGGGTCTGGACGCCAAATTATTCTTTCAACATTTTGTAGGTTTCTGAAAATCACAGATTGGTCGTTTGGTGTGGATTTTTGTTTACAATCGAAATGATTAGAACTTACAATTTGTTGGGGTCCATGTAGTGGCTGATGGCTTGCTTTTTTATTGCCTCACAAATGCTGTGGTGGTTTGACTAAATTTTAACTTTCGCCTTTAGAGGGGTTACTATAAATTAACTAATTCAGACAATATACATAAAGGTCTGAAATTTGCCCATAGGCATGACTCCTAATGTTTTGGAATATTTAACGTCTTGCTTGAGAATACGAAACGATGTTTTTGGGCATCTCTTATGTTATACTGAGAGTAGAAAGGATTGTTTTAGAGACTTGAGCATAAGAATTACAGCTTTTCTTGATAGGCCACAGATAGTTGCAGGAAATGTCGATATAAGTTCTTTTATACACAATTCTTTTGTGAAATACCTTAAACAAAAAATATGGATTGTGAAAGCTTAAACGTACCCAAACGTACTGTACCCAAGGGAAAAAAATCGTAGTGCGTACCTGTATTCCATACCTGTTCCCGTACCAAAACTAGCAACTTAGAAGAAACCTGCAAGTTGCCTCTGGATGTGATTTGCCCAGAAAATTATTAGGAATTCGCTCAAGATTATGAAAGAATGAGACCAGTGTTTAGTCCTTTGTTGCAAAAGATTGGAAATGATAAAGACAAGGAGATGTGAATGCTGATATTGCTGTAACTGTGTTGTGTGCTAGTTGGAGGATGAATTGAAGATGGTAAGGTGAAGAGGAGTGGCAAGATTGGCATTGCTGGGATTGTGGATAGGACTGCAGCTTCTGGTTTTGGGAAGATTAATATTACAGGAAATGATTGTAACTTGATCTTGTAGCTGAATGTTGAAGAGAACATTAGTGTACCTTTTGTTGTCCAGATGAATCTGGAATAGAAAGATGATGAACAAGACATTCCTGATGTAGAATGAATGCTTGTATTGGTTGTCTTTTTTTTTGAGTGTTGAATAATTTGGTTAACTTGAAAGTACTTTGTGTGGTTTGTGTTTGGTGAAAATTATGTAATCAACTTTTCAACAGATTACACAACTAGGACTTCAGTCACAGCTATGTGAGATGTAATCTCTCCTCTCAGAAAGGGGAGGCGCCTTTCTCACTGCTTTCAGAAACAAGTAAAACTAATCAAGTATTTACAACATGTACACTATGATTAATGGATTCGGGGTGTGTCACATTCATCCTTCTCTCTTTTTTCAGAGAAGATGTTTTACAATGTTCCACGGTCGGTAGTTTTGATTCAGTACAACTTCAAACTAAAGACAAAGCAGTAATTCCAATATCTCTATCTTGACAAAGCAAAGCGTAGAGATACCAGCATGTTAACAATAACAATAAAACGATAAAGGAAAGCTTACAAAGGCACAGAGTTGTTCCGTAACTTTCCAACAGTAGGTCCTTGAGATACGTAACGAGTGTTATATTAGAAGCACAAAGTTTTCTAGATACATCACCAAAACAGTGCCACGAGCAGCGCGAACAAATGCAAGCACAAAGTCTTGCAGTTTACTCACCAAAGTAGTTCCACGAACAGCGAGAACAAATGCGAGCACAAAGTCTTGCAATTCATCCACCAAAGGTTTACTCAAACATAAACTAAAATTCAAAGTAAAGAATGCAACACAAAGTTTACATAGATTTACTTGAAGCCCTTAGATCTCACACAATAATCACCACCAATCTTAATCAACTTCAAAAGACGATTGATCCAACGCAAAGTTTGGTATGCAACTTCCTTCTTTATTGATAAGAGTTAGATTCACAAAGCATGAACACAAAGTTTCATACATTTGTTGCAAAAAGAGCAGCACTTTGTTGCTAGAGATAAAAGATAAACAATACAATAGAAATCCCTCATATATATAGAGGAGAGGGATGAGCAAAATTAGGAAATTAGTTGAGCAAAGTTAGGAAAATCTCACCTAACTTTGACTAAGGTCAAAATGTAATTTGTCTTCATGAAACTACATCTCGGATTTTTGGTGTAATTACATTTTGAGAAAAGACATTTAAGATGTCAAAAACTATTTACAAGATGCATAAAGGAAAGCATCAAAAAGTTCAACATCGGAGATCAAGAATCTTCATGGTTCCTTGCTTTGGGAGCGAAGGTCTTCATACTTCTTCTTGGTCTCCTGTATGAACGCATCATCTGGGTTGACTGTGTAATCAACAAGGGTGTGAACTCTTGTGATCGACTTTCTGGCAGTTGAATGGATTTTCTTGCACCTGCGAAGATGCGCCTTGAGCTCACTTAAAAGTGATTTGGGAGTGTCATAAATGAACAAAAGTTGTGCACCTAATCAAGGCAAAGTGGCACAAAACTAGAAAAAGTGCAAAGCACTGAAAAAATGCCTTAGTAAAAAATTGGCTGAGTCTAGAAAAAGTGCAAAGATGCTAAAAATCTGCGTCCAGCTCAAAAAATGGCTAAGTCTGGAAGAAGTGCAAAGGTGCTAAAAATTAGTGCCCAGCTCAAAAAATGGCTAAGTCTGGAAAAAGTGCAAAGGTGCTAAAAATCAGTGCCCAGCTCAAAAAATGGCTAAGTTTGGAAGAAAAGTGCAAGGGCGCTAAAAATCAGTGCCTTTGCACCAAAACACATTCACTTAAGTGCAAGGGCGTTGATTTTTAGCGCCCTTTCACTTTTGATACTTAGTCAAATTTTTGAAAAGGGCTAGAGCGTTGTTTTTGACAACAATTGCACTTTTTACAATTTTACTAAGTATCAACAATGAGAGCTCGCGAAGGTACTCGTTTCGAAAGTCTTCGCGAGGTGAACATAGGGGGATGCTCAAACTGATTATTTGAGGCTTTGGAACACACTTTGAGGTGGATTGAAAATCACCTCGTTTTGCTTGCTTGAACTTCACGAACCTAGGAAACGGACAAGTTTCGTAGGGGGGTTATTGGTGGAACGAGCGCTGCTAGATTCCATGATAACAGTCTGCTGATAACAAATAACAGTCTGCTGATAACAACTGTGTTTAACTTTGCTCTAGTTATAGTTGATCTTTTGTTTACATGCTTTTAATGTGATAGGTTGTATTGATTATTGCATTTTGTTAGATTCTTGTTTAAGTTTACTCTTCTAGAGCAATATATTTTTTTTCCACAAAATGGTCTTGAACATGCTATCACCTCCACAAAACCAAAAAATCATCTGGAACATGCAGGAAGAAATTGTATGGACAGGGCTGCTCTTGCATCAAGTCTGCCTGGAGAACTTAAAATTCCTAGCTTCGCCATTGTTACCATATAGATTGATGAAATACAAATCTGTGATTCTGCAGTATATTATGA
Source organism: Sequoia sempervirens (assembly GCA_007258455.2). Taxonomy (NCBI): domain Eukaryota; kingdom Viridiplantae; phylum Streptophyta; class Pinopsida; order Cupressales; family Cupressaceae; genus Sequoia; species Sequoia sempervirens. Next base: position 167,538,799 of record VDFB02075321.1, on the reverse strand, counting down.
ATGCACTCAAAGTAGGGAAAAATATAATAGTGGATGTTCTCTGGAAATTACATGATTCTCCTTACTTCCTAAAGCTTGAAGCTTAATACTCTGACTACATCAAACACATTGCTTCAATTTCCTGAATTAAAAAATGATGCTCTATGTAGGTATGTACAACCTCCAGTCAAGGACCAAACTTGTGTGTTGTTCACATGGAACCTTAGGGGAGAAAAATACCATATTTGGGGACTAAAATGCAACAAATTCCACTTGCATGACAGTGATCTCAAAATCCTGACATTGTTTCAACTTTCAGGCATGCTATTAGGATAGAGACATCTTACAAATGCAAGTATAGGGGAAACAAACCTGCCGTTTAAATGCTAGCATAATAGAATGGCAGTTTCACTTGCTCTTGTCTGGACTCGAGAAATTCTTTTCAAAGGCTATGAACCTGTGGTGTCATGCCAATTGTCATTGATGCAGATCTTATCCCCATTGTGCCTGGGCTTGCCCCTTATTAGTTCAGAGCTGGTTTATTTTGTTAATTTTTTACCCTGAATTATGACCAACGCCAAGATTAATTTTTCCTCCCTTAATGGAATGACTAGATTTTCTTATCTAATTTCAAATTTTTAAGTTTTCTGTGGAAAAAAATGACACTTTTTTTCCTATTTACAACTGTAGCTTTCATGTATTTCTACTTAAATATTATCCTATTTTCAGATGTTATTTCTCTCATGCATCTCATAAGTGTTAACTTCCATGCAGCTTGTGGATGATGCCACTCTTCGGCGTTTCTTATATGCTCGAGAATCAAATGTGCAAAACGCTAGCGAGCTATATCTGAAGTACAGAAAATGGAGACAGTCTTTTGTACCACTTGGCTATGTCTCAGAGACAATGATCTCAAATGAACTTCAGAAGAACTTGATATGCATGCAAGGATTTGACAAAGAAGGAAGGCCGATTGCAGTTGTTCGGTTTGCAATGCACAAACCTTGTCATAGGACTATAGATGATTTAAAACGTAGGTTACATTTTCAATAGTTTCTAATAAGGTTCAGTGGCTAGTTCCAATCTTAAGATCTCCAGTATATGGTTAAGACAAGTTTAATAACCTGTATCCTATCATATTTACCTGTATTAATTCTTTAAGTCATCTGATGATATTGTTCCTGTATGATTTTAACTTATTTATAAATGCTGTGCAGGTCTTCTTGTCTATAGTTTTGATAAAATGTCTTATAGGTATTCCTCCCTTCAAAGTAACTTATTTCTGTTGGTCAATTAAAGAATCTAATACTAATCTATTCCATTTTTCATTTAAATCTTTAATAAGATATTTGTATTTGAGCAATTATTACAGTACACAAGGAGGACAGGAAAGCTTTTCTATCATAGCAGATCTTGATGGTTGGACGTTCAAGCATGTAGACATTCGTGGAGGCTTGGCAGCAGTGGAAATATTACAGGTTGTATTGAAGAGGCTTAAATGCCCATATTTTTTACCCTTGTGCTTTGAGGTTTTTATTCTGTCAGAGATATAATAAGATTTCTCCACCAAACGCCTGTATGTAGAATATTTTTACAGGGTGTAACTATTCCCCAGTGTTGCCTGGTGCCTATGTGTTTATTCTACATGTTCTTGTTGTAATTACTTCCTGTGCTTGCTTGTTTTAAATTCAAGAAGGCATTCTATTTGAAGCCATATAGTCCATGAACATGACACCAAGATCATAACCTGCGTATTCAAAACACAATATTGTAGTGGGGTATTCTATTGACATTGCTGATTCATCATCTTCTTATTGCACCAGGTTCATCATATTCAATCAGAAAGACCAAAAGACTAGTCATTCTGCAGCTATTCTATTATGCAATATACATAAGGAATAAATTAATACATACTAAAAAATGTATCACATGATTATATTCTATGTGAAGAAAAGTATAGAAGTCAACCCAATTGAATATATGACTGGATTTAAATCTTGGTGTATCTGTCTAAATCATTGGTGGAAGTCAAAGAAAAAGTGAACAGTGTACATTATGTAGCAGACATACAAGGTCAAATGGAGGAGCAGTTGGACCATCATATGTTACTGTTTAGAAAATTAATTATCCCCCTCCATATTATTGCGTATATATATATATATATCTCTTATAAAAGAATGTTACTAGTGTTAATTACACATGGCCAAACATGAATAAAACACCACAAATGCAAATATCAAGCTGTCCATGTCAATCCCCCTATGTCCAATATGTATTGTGGATTGAGAAACAAACCCAGCAGGGCACAAACCCAGCAGTGCAGGCATAAGCATATGTCGACTATCATTCTCTGACAACTCATGGAGATGAAGGTGGCGGCAATTCTGATTGTCTTGGGCATAGGAGGCTGCTACTGCTGTTTTTCACAAGGCTAAACTTCCTAACCGTGGGGGTCACAAGGCTAGTCTGCAGTCATTAGGGCAACCTACTTTGCCCCACCCATGCCAGTTTGGTTGTGGTCTGGGTGTGAATAGATGAAAGTTTATAGAAACTGGCCAAGGTTCCATTTCAGTGCACTCTGGCAGTTCCTGGGTTTTACTTGAGAGTTCCTGAGGTGACACATTTCCTTTATGCTTGACCATATTTGGCCAAGAAATAGGGTTTCTTTGAACAAAAACAAGATATAGATTGACCCCATCCACATTATGTAGAATTATCTTGAATTACACTGATTGCTATAGTTTAAAAACTCATACTTGCAAATGTTGGAGGCCCAAAGTTGACCTGGACTTGGCAACTCGGCAAGTGACTGTAAGCTGCCTGTACATGATTGGAATGGTCAACATCCTTCTGCACACAAACAAACAATAGATGTTTAGTCACCCACTCGTGATCAGATGACATGCCCTTGACTGGAAGATGTGCCCTCAATGAGCTGCGACTGGGAAATGTGCCCATGCAATTGCATTTTTTTGGCACTTGGCATGTGCGTGGCTGAGGGCGTCTTCACATAGGGTGATTCTGTCAATGCACTCACAGCTTTGGGCGTGTTTTCTGCTGAGTTTTACCCTGTTTTTGGTTGTTAACTTGCTGATTTTCTGTAAAATAGTGCCCCTGTATTTTTGGGTGACATGGGAGCAATTTATTTTTTGGGGCAACTTTGTTGTGAGTTAGGTGAGTTCTTTGCAAGTTTTTAATCTATGCCTATTACCAATTTTGTGGGGGATGGTTTGAATGGGTATAACTAGTGTTTGAAGGCACTATGAATTCAATCCCAACTAGGATAATAGCTTGGGTATTGTAACTTGGTATAGTAATCTTTAGTTTAGGTGTATTGGGATGAATGTTGCCAAAAGGTGGAGAGGGATTAGGAAATAGTAGAAGTTTCACACTCCATAGGAGAGGAAATAGTCATGCTTTGGAAAAGTACAAAAGAACTAGGTGGAAGTGGTAGTGGTATAGAAAACTGCCACATCTGCATAGTTTGGTTTATTTTAGTATAGAGTTGTCATAGTTTTGAATGGTTTGTTGGGTTGAATAGCAGTGGAATAGGTATAATTAGGGTTTGAAGGCATTACTAATTCAATCCCAACCAAGATATCAACTTGGGAAGCACCATAGTAAAAATTGCAAACTTCATAGGAGAGAAAGTAGCCAACTCCATACAAGAGAAATTAGTCATGCTTTGGAAAGTACAAAAGAATTAGATGCAAGCGGTAGTGGTATGAGAAACTATCACATATGCATTGTTTGGTTTATTGTATTATCTAGTTGTAGATTTGATGATTTTGCTTAATCTTACTTGAGGATATGCAAGTTTTTGGGAACAAAGATTCATGTTCTTTCCCCTTGGGATTGGAAATTTTGATGAGGATGTCCCTAGACATAGCTAAATTGTGGTGGTAGAGATGGGGAGGAGGGGCAGGGGTGAAGGGACATTAGGAGGGCATTTTAGGTTCATCACTTGTTTAGGATGGGAGGATAGCTAGGAACTTTTTGATTGTTCTTGTGGCACTTTTGTGTCTCTCATGGTGGTACATCGAGGCATCTTTGGGATGTTCTCAGGGATTTTCATGCCTCTTTGAGATGCTCTTGGCTCTTGTGTGGGACATCTGGGCCTCCAGGGGATACTCCAGACTTAGACAAGGATGTTAAAGTTACCTTGGGAGATTCATGGGATTCTTGGCTTCCCAAATGTGTTTGCACCTCCTTGCCATATAAAAATCCAACAATTCTAAAAAAAATCCAATGTGTTTTAGGGGGTCTCTTATGTCTTGATGTCTAGTAGCCCTCCTTGTGTCATCTTTTGGAATATGGGGGTCCCTCTAGCCATCCTTTTACTTCAATTCCCTATCCCTTTGCATCCTTGTCCCAAAAAATTGGTGAAACGTAGTTTTCACCTTAACTTTGTCCTTTGTAAGTGTCTAAGTTGTGAATTCTTCATTCTTAGTTTGTCAATCTAGGAGTTGCATGATTGATGGATTGAGAGTGTGGCTTGCTTCAACCCATTTTCTTTTCAAGCTATCTTGTTCGATTTTCTTTATGCTGCTCTAAACCCTTACATTTCTTTCGTTAGGTTTATTATATAATTTTGAACTTTCACAATTATATAGCTCTCCGACACCTCCATCTTAAGGTTTGTTAGGAGATTAACACTCTTCTATAAATTAACACTCTTCTATATGAATGTATCGTCATGGATAAAAGTTTCAGCTTGTCAATTGGGATTAGGGTAACCTACTTCTCTTTTGTTTCGTCAGTCATATGTATACTTAATTTCTTTCTATAGGAGATCTTCCTCTCTCCATTCAATATTATTTGAGAATTATTTCCATTTTCAAATGGCAATTTACATGAGAAGCCCATTTATAGGTTAAAACTCTTAACAATGACATGCAACGTTTGCCACTCCTGCCTACAAACATCTAATTGTTCACCTCCTTTTAATCTATTTCCATCTACCTTAGAATAACTAAACTAATCTGCTTACTAAGCCAACAAATAATTGTAGGAAATATACTAACTATAATAGTTGTCCTTGTCATTTCCTCCATGCTTAGAAGAACTTGTCCCTAATTTCTACATGATTTTGGGATCTCTTAGGAAAAGCTGACTTAGATAATCACACGCTCTCTGTCAGTAGGGTGCCTTTTTAGCTGCTGTTTGTAGAGTGTCTTTGTAGTAAACAAGATAAGTAGTGGTTTTCCTCATGTGATTGACTTTGAACATCAACTATGTGGTATCTTCTGTACAGTTGTTGAAAAATGGGAATAGTCACCATAGGATGATTGGTAAAAACCACCTCAAAATGAGATGGTTCATAACTTCATACAACTTGAGCTTTCATGAAGATTAAGGCTGAAGGGATTTTTCCTGGTTGCTTAGAGAATAATATAAGGTTTGTATCTGATGAGCTTCAACTTATAATACTGTTTATTGTGAAACCTCTGTTTATCCCAGCAAAACCTTACAGGATCACCTGATTGGTAAGAATGAGGTTCTTAATGATGATCATAAAGTGTGTTGAATTTGGTTTAGAGTTTGCTGTAAATATTATGAATTTTTGTGTGAAGCTTGACCGAATGTTGTGCAAATGAAGAATCCTTCTCTTGCCCTTTCTGCTGGTGGGATGTATCTAGAGCTTGAAGAACTGCAAGCCATTACAAAACTTGAAAGGAGAATACTCTTATGAAGAGAAGAGCAATTTTAGCATAGAATAATGTGCAATTAACAAGTGTAGTTTGATCATTATTCTGTCAATGAAATGAAGTGGAGAAGTGGACTTATAATCCAGAAGGCCAAAATGGCCTCTTTCTTTGTGTTAAACAATTCCTCTACTTTTCTTTTTCTTCTTACTAATTGAGGCTGTAACACCCCTTGCTATTTAAGGGACTGGTTTATTCAACAATGACTTGTATCTGTGTTGGGTGGCATCATGTAACACCTAGGACTGGCTTGTTTAGTTCTGTGAGGGACTTCTTGGTTATGCATATGGATTTATTGTGGGTATCTGCTATGTTGCAGTTTCTTATTTCTGCATATCTCTACTTGCACGTGCCTTGATTTTTTAAAATTAAGTATATTTTCTTATGTATCGTGTTCAATTTGAAAACAATTGCACAAATTTATATAAGCTTTAAGCTTAAGGATATGGTTGGATTTTTTTGATGAGATGATTTGTGAGTATATCATATGACATGTTTGGCAAGAGCAAGGTTTCTGTTTTCTGAAATATTGTCTGGCAGTACATGTAAATATCTCTAATTATAACAAATTGCATGCATATAAAATCATTGTATTCGTTTATGAAAATTGAGGCAATAAGGAATCAATCTCTTGATTTACCCCAAAAAATTTTTGCTTCCTATTCTTCATATATTTCTTGCATGTACTAAATGGAGATTACTCTAGCCTTATTGTGCGAAATTTAGAAAGACAAAACATGGCATGTCATTTTAGGCATTCATTGATTCTAAAAACTAATGCATCTGAAATGTGACAGGATTATTATCCAGAGCGCTTAGGGAAGTTGTACTTTATTCATCTTCCATATATATTCTGGGCAGCATGGAATATAGTATATCCTTTTATCGACAAAAGGACTCGGCAAAAGGTACCTATTACTCGAAACAATACAATTCAATTGATGATCATAGCATTGCTCTAGGAACCTCTCTCTCTCTCTCTCTCTGTGTGTAAAAGATATACCAACTTGACCAAAAAGATTAAGTCCTTTAAACAAACTACCTTTAAGATTAGGAATTTGGAGTGAATTTTAGCTCCCAAGCATGAATGGTTTTTAGCCCTTTACTTGTTCTAAACATGGACATCCTAGTATAGCATCATAATGCTTTAATACATTCTCCATCCTTAATTTTGTAAATTAAACACCCATCTTTTTCCCTGCTAACACTGTTTTTTGGTCTTGCTAATTAGCCAAGGGACCAATCCATTCCTGATTTTCAAACATCGACCTAAAATGTGTAGGGATTGATGGTGGTCTTCCCTGTTTTTTGGGTACTTTATTAGGCATGATATCTACACCAAACCCATCATCAAAGCGTTGAGGAGAAACATGTCTCCAACTTTGATAATTATCTTTGGGACACCTTTTCCTAACAATAATACATCCCCTTTTTTTGTTGGCTTTTGTATTTCTGAGGTTTTTGATTATTGGACTTGTGCTAATTGCAATAAGCAGTCCATTAATAGTTTTATAATTCCATTTCCATTAATCAAAGATGCTAACTGTTGGATTGAACCTTTTTAAAACAGTTCTTTTTCTCTTCTTTCCTAGTGTGGTCATCCTATCCTAGTTTTTGGTGGTGGTGTGTTTTCATAAACCCTCCCCATATTATCTAATTGATTGCTCATGTCTTTTACAACTTGAATCTCATTTTGCATTTGCTGTTTTTTAACTTGCGTATCTAATTTATTCATTTTTCTGCCTTGGTAACAACAAGCAAGTATTTGTCATCGTTTTCTTGTTCAATTTTTAGCATGTTTGTTGCTTTTAGTTTTGGGTTTTTTTTGGAAAATTGCTACCAGAGAGGGTAGCACTTTGTATTCAATGATAAAAAGATTTACAATTCATGTCAAGATAGATGATTAAACCTGTTCCTGATTATTACCACCTTTTGTGGCAGATCTAAGCAACATATGATGTTTCCTGGCCAAATGTTTCCTTCTCTTAACCTCAGTTCAATTGTTATCACATTGGGAGGAATCCATAGTATCATGCTTTACGACTGCTGCGAGGATCTTCCCCCCCAATTCACCCAATTTGGAAAAAGCATTGCCCCTTGAGCTTGGACATCTTGAAGGAGCAGGAGAAAACAAAGGCTTGGAGGCTTCACTACCTTTGGAGAGAATTGTGGAATCTGCATCCTTTTCAAGTGAGACCAAGGTACGATCCCCGGGAGGGCGAGGGGAGCTTTTCTTCAGGGAATTTTAGGGTGGATTGGGTGGAATGATATAGTGTTGAGATTCAGCCCCAATCCACCATGTTGGTTTGCATGAGTTCGGATTTCCCAGATTGCGTTGCAAATAACATTTAGAGGAGACGTGTTTCGTTGAGAAGCATTTCTTGCACCTAAAAGCAATTTTTTTCGTAATCAATCGGTTGCCTCCTACTTCTGTTTCCCACCTTTAGCAAAATCGGCTTCACTACCTTTGGAGAGAATTGTGGAATCTGCATCCTTTTCAAGTGAGAACAAGGTACGATCCTCAGGAGGGCAAGGGGAGCTTTTCTTCAGGGAATTTTAGGGTGGATTGGGTGGAATGATATAGTGTTGAGATTCAGCCCCAATCCACCATGTTGGTTTGCATGAGTTAGGATTTCCCAGATTGCGTTGCAAATAACATTTAGAGGAGACGTGTTTCGTTGAGAAGCATTTCCTGCACCTAAAAGCAATTTTTTTCGTAATCAATCGGTTGCCTCCTACTTCTGTTTCCCACCTTTAGCAAAATCTCGACAGGAAGGCCGTTGGCTAGATCCATTTCGACGCAAATACGAACACACGTTGAATTTTGATAATTGATAGTTTCCTCAGAAGAACAGTGGTACTTTCTGAGGCTGTTTCTAATAGCCCTCAAGCAATCTAGTTCCCAGAACTGAATGGGAAGATACAAAAGTCTTACCCACAAAAATGCGGTGGTGAAATTTTTTGTACAAAATCGGGGAACCAAGGTTTCATGCACTAAAAATCTCCTTGGTAGATCCATGGACCATTTTCCAACACCAACTCCTTGTCTTCTTGAGAATCAAACTCTAAAACGAAGAACCCCTTTGCAGAGGGGTAAATGTTGATTTTTTCTTCCAGGAATTCTTTCTATTTTTCCGAAACCCAAGCGTGCAAATCACATAGCTTTGGCCACATCTTCATAAACCAACAGATTAGAGCATGGTCGCATAGGAAACCCTACTTGTCCAATGCCAAACTATCCAAACAGACTTTTGGTGTTTTAGAGGAGGGGCGGATAGGGAAGTGTGAACACATTTTTGTGGCACTACTTCAGGTAAGGAAATGCACTTTTCTTCATTGCGCTTGTACCAAGGCTTGTGCACACTTCGTTCTCTTTTTCTGAAAGGTCTAGTGGAGGTCATGTACCTGCTGCTTCTTTTCTCCATCTTGGCCGATTAAGTGCTCCTCCTTCCTTTGTTTATAATGGCAAATTGTTAGAAAAAATATCTTAGTAATGCACAATCTGTGTTTTGGGTGTTTTTTAACTTGCATAACTAATTTTTTCTTTTTTTTCTGCCTTGGTAACAACAAACAATGTCATTGTTTTCTTGCTTATTTTTTAGCATGTTTGCCGCTTTTAGTTTTGGGCAATTGTCATCTTTACGATTGCTTGGACCACACTTAGTACATAGCTTTGGTGCATTAGGGCATTTGTTTGAAAACTGTCCCTTGTTATTTAGCTTCACATGTTGAATTATGGGCCTTCCCTTGTTCTACTTGAGTGGAATTCTTGGCTCATTGTTGCTGCTATTAAATGAGGTACATTGGTTTCTAAACTATTCACTTGATGGTGACTATTATTCTATCATACAATGTTTTTCTTCTTTGTTATTTTCTAAGTTGCCACTTTGGGTACGGGTTCAGATACAGGTACGGGTACGGTAGTACGACAATCTTTTTTTTCGTTGGGTATGGTGTAACGACCTATCCCTTGCGTAAATTAAAACTTCCATAACTTACATCCTACAAGTAAGTAAACGTGTTAACATGTCATTGCAAATAATTTTTTTCCTTTCTTTATTGATAAAACATGAACAAGTTGCCATATTAATTTACAATAAAGATTCCATTTCCATATAATAACTTCACAAGTACATGAAACAAGAATACATACCTCAACTAACTTAGCTCCAATTAGCTTTAGAACAAATAGTAGTAAGAAGGTCCAGGTACCTTTCCTTTCAAATCTTGGTACATCGGCCGCTTGCTGAGGTGGAGAAAAGTCACTCGGGCGTTTTTCCGCCAACCACAGACTTATAATGCGGTCCCCTGCACATCCATTATTCAACGGATGGCCCTCCCTTCGTCGAAGAGATTGGTAGGGTATCCTTTAACAATTACCAACTAAGCATAGTGCTGTGTCCTACACAACTAGAACCTTGCTATTTCACAATCTCGATCTAGTACAAGGATCACAATGAACTGATAGTATAGTCTCAACTATCACACACCTAAGTGGATGTCGTACATTTCACTACTTTGGCCAAAATATTCTCATTCAGTACTTCGAATGAAGATCATTTATCATATACACTACTCAGGGCCGATTTGACTTAAGGCTATCTTACACTACACGTAGGTTATATCCTTCAATGGGTATTCAGTCACCCCAGACTTCCTACATCAAACTGCCTACTTAGAAATGAGATAGTCTACAAGTGTCTTGAAACCTAACTCCAAATTAGGAAATCTTTATCCTAAGAGTGTTTAGCTTGTCACAGTTAACCTAATAACATAAGCTTGAGACCATACTTGGTTTTGTCATCATTTCATTCCTAGTAGGTAATAAATACTCTACGTATTCTCCATATAGGGAGATCATACAAAAATGCAAAACTCAATCAATTGCATATAAAAACCCTTCTTTAAAATCTTTCCCCATTATTTCCCTATAATGCAAGTTAAGTAAAGCTAAACCCTCAAGTTCCTTAAACATTTAACTCCCTTTTTACAATCCCTTTATCCTTAAATCCCTCATTCATTTTACCTTTAAATGCATTGAATTCCTTTGTACATATATCCTTAATTGTGATGAATTCCCTTATTCGTTTGCCCTTAAATGCAATAAATGTGCAACAAGACAATTCTAGTTATCCTTGAGCTACTTGCAAACATCAAACACAAGACCAAGAGAATGCAGCATTTCAAACAAGAATTATAATAAAATAGATTTCATGCTTGAGATTTAAAACTCCTTCTCCCAGCACTGCTCCTCTTGACACTCCTTCAGCAACTTCCAAAATCTTAAATGGATATGGCTCCTTTGCAAGTTTCTCAAACTGTGATGATCTCTCACGTCACTCTTCACAAATTACACTCCTCTAATAGGAGTTTACTCAACTATGGCTTCACTCCACTCTAAGCTTAAAAGGAATTAAACTCAGTAAATTGTTTATTGCTGGTAAAAAGCTTTTGTATTTCTCACACTCAGCATAAAGGAAAAATGCAGCAATAAAGAGAAACACAGCAACTTAGATAATGGATATGGGAGCTCTTAAAAACGCAAGACTCAGATTGCACAAAGATGTGTAACAAAGAATGGCTGGGCATGTATTTATAGGCCCGTAATTGCAACAAATTCCTTCATTGTGGGCATGTAAAATGACAACAAGGTGCCCAGACTCAGTCAAATGCTATTTGGCAGACTTATAAACCCTATATCATCATAAAAAGGAGTGATTCGATCCTCTTGGAGCCAGCATTACCAGATTTATTCAACTCAAAGCTCAAAAATCGCCACTTACAGGAAAAACGTCCCTCTTTGGCGCATATTAGAGAATGACTCATGCTTGCTGCAAATTTGTCAAGTTTAGGTTTGCTACAACACATTCCATCTAGTTGGTGTTTCCTCTTCTCCAGCGTTTGAAACTTTCCTCCATTTTTCCTGTGTTTGAAGCTTTCCTCCATTTCACGGGAAAAAATTCTAAGCAAATATTTTTGGTTTATTTCAAAAGTTACCTCCAAATATTTCGATTCATATTGTTTCCTTATATTTTGAAACAAGAAGCTCGATACTTTTATACATTTTCCTTTAAGTCTAGCGACTATTTCCTCCCAATAGTTCGCTTTATAAAATTTGCTCATATTAAAAGATTTAAATCTTTTAATTTTATCAACTTAAAGTTTTATAAATATTTACACTTTGAGTTTATAAATATTTACACTTAAGAGTTAAAACATTTAATCATATATATTTAGTCCAAGTAAAATATTAAAATATTAAAATATAATTCCCTTATTTATTTTATTATATAATATTATTATTATAGTCCAAAATATATTAAACATATATACATATATTTAAATACTCGAGTATTTATTTATATATATATATTTTAATATAACCATAATAATATTATATATAATTCCATAATATATAATTACATATATATATTATAAATATATTTAACAAATATATTTAATATATCGTGAGCCAGTCATCAACCCGATATATAATTAAATAAATATACGTTTTAATGTAAAGTCATCAGGTAATAATAATATAATATTATTAATATCCACATAATCGTAAATTCACAAACAGATACATAAATAAACATCACTTATACATATAGAAGTAAACACGACTCCTAACGCAAACACATAAGCCTATGGATGACTTATCTATTACCCACACAAACTGACTATGCTTACTCAGTCTAAGGAACGTGTGTGTATGCTCAGATGGTTCTCATTACTGTTTACTCGACCAAGCTCCTCTCCCGACTGATATTTTTCCTCTGCTTGGAGGAATGGTCCTCATACGTGCATCCACCGTCATAAACTCACGACAATCAAATTCTCACAACAATAGCAGTATATATGATAAATTAACATGATTCATTAACCTCCTTATGCAGTATTTCACCATGAATAACATCAACTGAGATAACATCAAATGAAACAACATCAAGTGAGATACATTCATATTGAAAACAAGGTACAAGCATCAATAATTCATCTCCAGATTCCACACTGTATTCACATTTACCCTATCTATTAACGGTAAATAGTAACTTCACAATTCGGGATGTAACATATGGGTACGGGAATATTTATATAAACATGTTCAAAATTATAAATTTAATTATAAGAACAATGATACTCATAAAACATAAACATAATTGCCAATAAACAGAATATTTAAATACCTCATATAATCAAGTCTCAAAATGTCATTACACAATGAAAATTCAAATTACAATCAATATTTAGTAGTCTTCATATTCATCTTCATCAAAAGCATCAAGGTCTTGGTCAACACTTGGTTCAATTTCATTTGAACCACAATCAATTAGATTGCCACCCACACTAAGTGTGTCATGTGCAGCAGTTGCCTCATCTATAGAAACTAAGGCAAGTTGTGCAATTGTAGCATCTAAATCAGCACACTCAGGTGTTAGATCCCAATTCTTTGTCACACCCTCATTGTATTCAGGTTTCTTCTGTGACAAGAGATGAAGGTTGGAGTGCATATAGACCAAATCCTCTACTTTTTTTGCACCCAAATGGTTGCACTTGACCGAATGGATGGAGTATGTACTCCAATTCCGCTCAGCTGAAGAAGAACTTGCAACCTGTTGAGTTTGAATACAACATTTAGTATTTAATTTTATAAATTCAAAACTTTAAATATAAATTATAAAATTATATTATTATAAAATAAAAATATAATATATAGCATAATAGCATTGAATGAAAAACAAAAAAATAAATAAATAAAAAGTTACATACTTGGGAGAGTATTTTAATTGCAAGAGGTTGCAAGTAAATGGAGCCTTGACCATGTAGATACCACCACTCATTAGCATTTTTCCTATATTTGTCTACAAGAGTGGAAACATCATGATGTTTTGAAGATATGAAGTGGCCAAACTTGCTCAAGACAATACTTTGGATATCTTGATCTGAAAATATCTTTCTAAATGCAGCCTTATAGCCAACAACAACCTCCCCATCCCTATATGATGGCACCTTCCTCGGTGATGGAAGTACCTCTTTACTATAATACTTTGGTGACAAAGCAAATGTAAGAGATGTAAAGGGATGGTCATCTTGTTCTAACGGTCAACAATAATCTTTTGCATAGTTTTGAAAAATGTTTCCATTGTGTCATGTTCCTTGGCATCTATTATTGATCTTATTTTTTGCACCATGGAATCCATGCCATCATAAATTTCACCCAAACATGGGCAATCAGTATTAGCATACCTAATTATGCTCATGATGGGCTCGGTGAAATTCAAAACATATTCCACATGAGCCCACCACTCATCATCTTGTTATCACGGAATCTAGCAGCGCTCATTCCACAGATAACCCCCTTACGAAATTTGTCCGTTTCCTAGGTTCGTGAAGTTCAAGCACGCAAAACAAGGTGATTTCAATCCACCTCGAAGTGTGTTCCAAAGCTTCAAACAGTCAGTTTGAGCATCCTCCTACATTCGCCTCGCGAAGACCTTCGAAACGAGTACCTTCGCGAGCTCTCACTGTTGATACTTAGTAAAATTGTGAAAAGTGCAGTTGTTTGAAAAAATAGTGCTCTACTTCTTTTTGGAAAATTGACTAAGTGTTAAAAGTGCAAGGGCGCCAAAAATCAACGCCCCTGCACTTAAGTGATTTTTGTTTTGGTGCAATGGCGCTGATTTTTAGTGCCCTTGCACTTTTCTTCTAGACTTGGCCAATTTTTGACTATGGCATTATTTTTAGCACCTTTGCACTTTTTCCAGACTTAGTCATTTTTTGTGCAATGGTGCTGAATTTTAGCACCTTTGCACTTTTCTTCCAGACTTAGCCAATTTTTGACTATGGCATTATTTTTAGCATCTTTGCACTTTTCCCAGACTTAGTCATTTTTTGTGCAATGGTGCTGAATTTTAACACCTTTACACTTTTGGTAGTTTTTAACTTAGTCTCTTCAAACTTGCTCTATTTCCATTCCGGACCCCATTTCTTCGCTCCCGCATTGTTTTCCATGCCTAGTTGCTCGTTTCACGCTTGCTCAACATCGTTTCTCGCTTCACGCTTCCCAATGCTACTTTTTCTGCTAACGCCTATTGATTCACCATCCTTGCAGTTTCTCTCCAAATCTCGTCAAGTGATCCCGAAGCTGATGTCCTTTGATCTTGGTTCTTCCAGATGACACATTCATGCAGGAGACCAGGAAGAAATATGAAGACTTATGTGCCCAAGCAAGGAACCATGAAGATTCCTGATCTCCAGTGTTAGACTTTCTAATGTGTCCCTTTGTGCATCTTGTAAATAGTTTTTGACATCTTAAATGTCATTTTGCAAAATGTAATTACACTAATATCCGAGATGTAGTTTCATGAAAACAAATTACATTTTGACTTTAGTCAAAGTTAGGTGAGATTTTCCTAAATTAGCTCACCTAACTTTCCTAGATTTACTCTTCCCTCTCTTTTATAAATATGAGGGATTTCTATTGTAATAGGGGCTTTTAGTTTTTGCAACGAAGTGCTGCAAATTCCTAAATTAGCTCACCTAACTTTCCTAGATTTACTCTTTCCTCTCTTTTATAAATATGAGGGATTTCTATTGTAATAGGGGCCTTTAGTTTTTGCAACGAAGTGCTGCTCAATTTGCAACAAATTGTGAAACTGTGTTCATGTTTTGTGAATCTAAATTTGATCAATAAAGGAAGAAATTGCATACCAGACTTTGCGTTGGATCGATTGTCTCTTGAATTTGATTGAGATTGGTGGTGATTAGTTTATGAAATCTGAAGGACTTCAAGTGATTCTTGTGGACTTTGTGTCACATTTCTAACTTGAATTTGTGTTTATGTTTTAATGTTTTGGTTGAAAGATCTACAAGACTTTGAGCTTGTAATCTCTCATGTTGTTCGAATGAATTGCTGCATCTAAGAAGACTTTGTGCTTCTAATGCGACAAACTATATTGTTCTCACAGATCTGCAGTTGAAAAGACTACGAAACGACTTTGCGCCTTCGTGAGCCTTACTTGTTTCCATTTTTCTTTTGTTATAATCTTATCTGATACCTCTAAGTTGTGCTTTGCCAAGATAGGGAATCAGTTGTACTGCTTTTGGTAGGTTTCTAGTACTTTGAATTAAGAACGTTTTCAGCTGTGAAGCATTATACACATCTTCTCTGAAAAAAGAGAGAATGATGAATGCGACATGCACCCCCCACTTCGTAAATACTGTAAATATTTTGTAAATACTCTAGCTGGTTTCTAATTGTAAGAAGGGCGCCTCCCCTTGTTGAGAGGAGAGATTGAATCTCACATAGCTGTGGCTGAAGTCCTAGTTGTGTAATCTATTGAAAAAGCTGATTACATAATTTTCACCCAACACATCTAAGATCAATACTTTTACTTTTTGGGCTCTTTCTGTGCTTGATTGCCTCCGTACATTCCACAGGCTATTGATGACCATAGAACTCAAGGCCTCTTGCACCTTCACAAGTCACTTTAAGACGATTGTGTGAGATGCAAATTGAGTTTCAACAACCTAACATGGTATAAAAAATACATGTCACAAATCAACAATGAAAAATTATAATTAAAAAAGTAAAAATTATATTAAAAAATCAAATTTAAATTACCTTCAACAACTCCAACTTGGAGAAGGTCTTGAAGATGCCTTGTGACATATGATGATTAGTCACAAACATTTGGATCTCCTTGCCCTCTGCGTAGATTTGTTTGACCCACTCAATTTGTGTGCCAATCTTTTGCAATATCAAATTGGGTGTGTGGACTACACATGGTGTTCAAAAAATGTGATTATATGTAGCCTCCACTATAGACCCAACTGCCCCACAATTTTTAGAATTGTCCATTATGACTTGGACAACATTTTTAAACCCCACCATTTCAATGGATTCTATGTGGATATTGGCAATAAAACTTGCATCTTTTATTTTCCCCTCACAATTGACTGCCTTCAAAAACATTGCCCCTTTAGGGGACACTGCTATAACATTGATTAATGGTCTATTTTTGCAATCTTTCCATCCATCAAAAATGATGGAAACACCTATTTTGGGCCACGTATCCTTGATTACTCTACTAAAGCTTTCTCCTTCGCCAATAAGGTGGTTCACACCTATTCATACCCAGGTTCACACCTTTTCATACCCAGGACTAACATAATTAGAAGTTGTATTGGAAATGGCCGTCACCATTTCCCGCCAATTAGGTGATCTAACAAGGTTGAAAGGAAGCCCATTGTCCTAAATACAATGAGCAATGCTCTGATCTGCAATCTCCCTTGCTTCATTTTGGAAGGCATTCTCCAATGGGCCTCTTTTTCGTGAAACCAAAACATTATCTCCTTTAGAAGATGGTGGCATTATCTCCTTGGATATACTAATCGCACCTTTCCTTATTTAAGGTAATCGCTTTATTTGTTGCCTTCACATTTTTGGTGGGGGCATGACACCATAGGGTTTCAAAAGAACTTTGCGAAATGGAGGCTTGCATGTTGTAGGATGCAGGCACTTCAAGCTTGCAGATAGGTTACATCTATGATGCGACTGTTGGGAGTTTTGGAGAGGGTGACTGCCCTAGAGTTTTTATTGAGGCTGAGGTGGAGGGGTAGATTCAAATCGAATTCCTTGATTCTCTTATTGTTGAGTCGACTGCTTGGCTTAGGAATTTGCTTGTTGGGAGATTCTGCAACAATCATTCCAACATTGATACTGTTAGAAGATGGGTGCTTCAAAGTTGGAAACTAAGAGGTTAGGTTCATGAAGCTGCTATGTTGAATAATTTTTTCCTCTTTTCCTTTTCCAATTTAGAAGATTTCTCAAGGACTCTTCTTGAAGGTCCTTGGCTTTTAGGGAAGAATGGCCTTTGTCTTAATAATTGGTCTTTGGGCTTTAATCCAATGAACGATAATAACTTAAAGTTTCTTGTTTGGTTTGAACTTTGGACTATCAAGGCTGCCTTTGGAGTACTAGGATGAAAGATTTTTTATGCTTATTGCCAATGCTTTTGGGCAATATTGTGCTACTGATCTGATCACAAAATTCAAAATGCATTTGTTATCGCTAGATTTCTATTTGTTTGTGGAGGAAAACAAGGTGCTCCCTACTCAGATTACCTTATCTTCTAAATATGGTGATTGGGTGCAGCAGATTGAATTCGAAGACTCTCTAGTTATTTGTCATTGTTGCTATAAAGTTGGCCATACTACTGATAGTTGCTCAAGGAACAAAAAAAAACCATTTTGTTTGGAGGAAAAGCGAACAAACTCTTGCTTCTATTGAGGAGTCCATTACATCCTTTGAGGAGGTGCAGAAGATAATAAGGGGAAATCTCCTGTGGACAGTACGATGTTGGATGCCTCTTTTAATGCTTCGAGGCTGGATAAAGATTCTGCCTATGGTCTTATGAATTTTTCTTGTTCAAAGAAAAGAAGTTTAGGGGAGAAGGATCCTTTTACTGTGGTTAAGCAAAAATTGTTGGAACAATTTTATAAACCACCCTGACTTTGGGTTGGTAGTTTGTAAGGTTTTGTAATGTATTGTATTTTGTAGTGTCTTTGTTGTTCCCTGGTTGTCCTTTGTTGTCTTGCTGTTCCTATTGCTTAATCTTTCTTCTTGTGAAAGGGTCTGGGCCCTTTCAAAATCCCTGCTTATCTTAATCAAAAACATATAGGTATAGCTTTGGAAGAATAGGAAAATATACTTTTTCCAAAATAGACACAAATTTGACATCTTTTGATGAAAATATGTCCCCAATTAATACTTGATATATTTTCTCAAAATGTTTAAGAACAGTTTGTTATTGTTAGAGATTTGTTTTTTGAGAATTCAAATTCAAAAACAGCACGACACAAACATGGAGAATGATTGTGTTGTTATATGTTTCGGATGAGAATTAGATAACTCTGTAATGAGATTGCAAGATAGGAAAAATATGATCATCTCTGGTATAAGGATGTTTTTTTTAGATAGATTAAGCAAGTGCTGTATAAGGGTCCTCTCCCAGAATTAGAAAGTATTATACAAATAGTCAGAAAAAACTGAAAGAGCTGAAGAGACTGAAAGGGTACAAAAATCATGCCAGCTGGATAGTACCATAGGTGATGACTACAAAAAGTAAAACAACTCCAAAATAAACAAAACCAAACCCACCCATCGATCAACAACAAGAGGAGCCCAAAGTAGAATCTTCCTTGGATGACACATGGACACTAGGCTCCAGGGAGGGTCTGCGTACAGCTTGTAAAAATCCACTTTTGGAGATGGTAGGAAAGTGGTAAGCACTACAAATTTCCAGACATCACTCCCAAATTACCACCTGCAAGCTGGCATGCTTCTCAGAGAGAGAATGCAGAATTCCCCACTACTTTTCCATGTCCTCTCATTGCTGGAGGTGAGATGTAGCAGCTGCACAGTCACACAGTGTCTTCCAAGTTTTTGCCCAGCAGGACAAGGCCATTATATGGAAGAATTCTGCTGCGAATCCATTGCCTGGCAATCACCTCAGTGACCCGAGTCTAACTTGTGAATGAAATCTTTACAATTTGAAACTCTAGTGTGGATTGCACTTGAATTTGCCAGCTCTCCACGTGAAACCTCCTTGACAAATGCAGCATCAAGACATATTGTCTACAAAAGGTTTAAGTTAAGCGGCAGTCTGAAATTGTACTGTTTTAAGGAAAACCCTGAATTAAAAACCCTTGCTTCATAGCGGTTGGAATGAAAGAGAGCTGGATACCTGCCAAAGAAAATCTGCCCAAAGAGGCGTACCCAACAAATATTAACTGGACAACAAATGCTCAAAAAATGGAGGTGGGTGGGTGATTACAACTACCTTTATGGGCCAATGATTGCTACATGTATCTCAGATCAAACAACCTTGCAGGGGATGTCAATTCATAATAAAAGAAAATCCATTAAAGAGAGGGAGCAGATCTAAAATTAGGGAACCAATTACAGTATTGTTTTTGCAAGGGAATCCTTCGTAGGCAACAGCATCATATCTCAGTAATCAAGATGATCGTTGAGTTTTGAAAAGAAAGGGAATTGGTCGACCCCTGCATTTGCAAGATAATCAATGACCTTAATCAACTGAAAACAATGATCAAACACTAACTTGTCAAAATGACTACACAAAATACGAGCTTCTTCAATAATATAATTCAATCTTCAGTCCTTCAAAAGGTTCTCATTCAAACTTTTAATCACCACGTGCGAGTCCCCTTCCACTTCCATTTGTCAAAGGCCTTCCAAGACTGCCAATATTTTGCTTTGGTATTAGTTTTGATTCTTAACAAGAAAGAAATCCCTTTCACAAAGAGTCCAGTAAAGGATTGAAACACCACTCCTGCACTAGCCACCCCAGTTACCTCTAGCTGCAGCATCAAAATTCATTTTGTAAAAGTCAACTTTAGGAGGTGTCCAAGAGGCATTATGCTTAGAAGCTTTATAGTACCCCATTAACATGGGATCATCTCTGGTTTAAGTTTTTAAATCCATTATTGGGAATCTATATAAAGGGCCTGAGCCAGCAACATAAAGAACATACCTTACACCATCTAATCTTAATAGACAAGCAAGTGTATACTGCGAAAAATAACCATGACTCTCCCACATAGCAGAATAGATGCACACCTATTAAACCTAAAAGTACTGCTAAAAGCAACTAGAAACTAATACATAAACTGCCACCTATGACCAAATAGTAGTGCATAAAAGCAAAAAAAAAGAGCTTACAAACAAAGAGAAGAGAGACTAATATAGATCACCATCAACATCTGACGGTGCCAAGTATAAACATAAAGAGTAATATGCTTCCAGGATTTGTAGCTCCCTGGATGAGCTGTGTTCTGCCTTTTAGAGACAGTTGTAAATACCATTCACTGAAATTGGTGTGATGTCTAACATGGATGCAAACACTCTAGTATCTGTCATTGCTTCATGAACCTTAACCCCTTGAATAACGTCTGTTCACCTCATGACCCTGGACAACAATCCATTCTCCAACATTGGCATTTTGAAACCACTAGTCGATTCCAGAGTGCCATTATGAAAATAAACCACCATATGTCTCATGCCTATGTGCAAATCCTCATAGAACTCTCCAAGATCTTATTATCCCCATGCAACTCATGCACCTCCTCTTGCAAATGCATTATTGATGCTTCCAGCAACATCTGGGGGTTGATGCCTACGCTTTCTAGATGCATATGTGGAGATATGAGGAATTATCACAATGGGATTAAAAGGTAAAGAAGTTAAAGAAAAACTGTGAGAATCACCTAGTGCAGAATGACATAGAGCTGAAAAGACTCAAGAGTCATAGCAGTTGAAAAGCTTGACAATAGCTATTTACTTAAATAGCAAATAGTCACTAGCGATGATATCCCTAAGCTCAAAACATGGGAACTCCAATTGAAATTGGAGGAGGACATGGTTGAAGAATGTAGAGGCCAGATGGAGGCATTGCAAGACATGGAGGAGGACATTTTGGGAAAGGATATTGCAATTATTGATGCATTAACCAAGCAGGTCAATGATGTTAATAACCTTGGGTTCAATGATGCAGAGGTGGCTAAGTTCAAAGCTTATTTTGCAGGCGCTCTAAGTGATCCAGTTGGTAGTGTAAACAAAGAGTTGTTAAATGACATGATGAAGAAAATGCCAATAAAATATTATTTTCTTCATCATTCCCCTCAACCTGGACTAGCGTCTTAATTGTACCTTCCTTGATTTCCACATTCTTCACTGCCTATTTCAATTTATGCTTAAAATCTGCTACGATCATTGCAGGTAATCTGAAATAGCTATTATCAGCCAAATCCTCCTCACCTAAGTAAGCCTTAACTAGCCGCAAACTAGGAGCCTGGTCACAGTTAAAAATTCATTTAAGACGGTGGTTTGAGACCGGGCATTGCCTTAATGGATTCCTAGACAATTCACCCTTTGCCATGTTAAGGAGATAACCCACACAGACCAGACTGAAGATCCTAGCGCCAACATCCCAAGCCAATCCATGATAGCCAACCACACTTTCTAGATAACATTGCAACAAGCACCAATAACTAGCATGACACTATAAAACATTATAATTGAGCATCTCTCGTATCTCTTATCAATGACATAAAACATAATTAATAACAACCTAAGGTGGTTGATCTAATTCTTGGATAGAGGCTAAATTAACCCAGTCTTTAATCTCCTTACTCTCTAACAAGATAAAATCAGTGCTCCTCGGGGACGCGTCCCCTACCTTGGTACCCCCGTCCCTGTACCCGAAACATATCAGGAACTTGGGGATGCTTTGGAAATGTCCCCCGGTCCTTGATCAGTGCAAAAAAAGGGGGACGTCCTCAAAATGCCCCCAAAAAGGCAGGGGACAGCTAGCCATCCCATATGGCCTAGCAACATTTCACTTTATTTCTTTTTTAAAAAACACATTTTTAAATAATAAAAAATGGAATGGACGGGCCCACAAGGACCTTCCCACCCCTTTAAACAAAACCTAAACCTATTTCACTTATTAAAACAACCAAAAAGAAAAAAAATTCTCATTTTGAGATTTGCAAACTTGAGGTGAAGAGCAGCAAGTGAAAGAGGAGAGAACAACAGTTGAAAGAGGAAACTAGGGCATCAAATCTACTCCATTAGAGGTAAGTTCTTCATTTTACATTTGTTTTTTTAATTTGTTTTCCATTTTTTTAAGTTTTTAACTTTTTTTTCAATTTTTTACCACATAGGAAGGGCATTGTGAGTTTATTTTTTCTTTTATTTGAACTTTCAACTCTCTTTTCAATTCTTAACCAAAAAAATCATGAGAACCAATGAGAGTACTAGTAATGATGGTGAGGAGGTTGAGGTTCAAATGCATGAAAGAAGTAGACCTAGAAGTAGAACTCAAAAGTATGGCAGCCATTGGGGGTTCTTCAAGGAGTGGGAGTGTAGCAGGGCCAGCAACTTCAAACCCATTTGAATGTCCTTCCCAAGTCCTCAAAACCTATGCAAAAGGCCCATTTAACTTGGAGCCATATATTTTCTATGTTTTTGTTTTTTTATAGTTGGAACTTGGAGCCTTCGGCCATTTTGTTATAATTCTTATATAATATGTATGCACATTGACAATGAAAGCATTTAAATTTCTTTAATTTGTTTGTCAATTTTCATGTGAAATCTCAATTCAAGTCTAATGTTATGTATTAATCTTCTACAATGTCTATGATGAATGCTTTATCAATGTTATGATATGAAAATTTGAAATTTCTCTATATTTTTTAAAATTTCCCTATTTTTAATAGCTGTCTCCTAAAATATGGCCCAAAAGTATCCCATACTAGAAACACATCACACTGTCCCCATTCCCAAAACTTGGGGGAGCATAGGATAAAATCCTTTAGCATTGACCCTTGATTAGCCATAAAAATCTGCAATGTTTATTTGCAAACTATAGCAATGAGAAATCTGAAAAGAAAGAAATTTTGATTGCCACAATAACACCACTTATAAGATCTCTCTCAATTTTCAATTGGGACATTGCCCCTCTTTACCACATTAACAACAATTTGAGAGTACCTTCAACTTCCACCTCTCTAAAACCTGCCCCATAGGTTGCTTTGTCCACAGTTATTGGTGTGCTTTCCTAGGAAGATAGAACATCCAAGTGCACAATCATCTTTGTTATTACATAACACACAACCAGCTCGTACCCAACCAAGGTTACCATTTGATACTTCATCAAAATTCAGTTTTACCTCCCCTCTCGGAACCTGTCATCTCAACTCTTCCCTACACTTGCTTTTTTCTATTCACCCTTGAACAGGATCTCTGTTATAAGTTGTGTTATTGAACCATTAATTAACATATTAAGGAAAGACTTGAAGGACACTTTTTTCTTGATCTACTTTCTTCATGAATGGAGTCTTCTTGTGCATAGAAATTGCAGGAATCAAATTCAGTTTTTGGAGTTTAATTTGATGACATGCAAAATCTATGATGCACATTGCACATATAAGAAAAGAGTATAGGGGGTAAACAGAAATAAATTTGATGATGTGTGAATCTTACATTGCTTTGAGAAAGATAAATTTATAAATTGATGCCTACAAAAAACTTATGTTCTATGACATTCTGAGATACAGATGACATGTAATTGGGGGACATGTTTCAGGGATTGGCAGTGATGAGGCCTTTTTTGAGGATGTTAGGGGATGGCATCTTATGAAATAGGGAAAATAATAAATATAAATAAATTTCATGAATTGTGTATCTTGCATTGTTTTGAGAAAGATAAATAATTATATTGATGTCCACAAATAACGTATGTTTGATGGCATTTCTGAGACAGGGACAACAGGAAACAGGGGGAATGTGTTTTGGGGAGGGCAGTGATAATTTTTTGAGAATGGCATGGGACTGCAACTTATGAAATAGGGAAAATGATAAAATTCAAAATATAGGAAATTATAGAAACACCTAGAACAAGTATAAGTTGTAACGACCTATCCCTTGCGTAAATTAAAACTTTTCCAATTTTACTCCAAACATATAAAGGTAACAAGTAACAAAGACATTACAATAAAATTTCTTCTTTCTTCATTGAAAAATGCATACAAGTTACAATATATTTCGACATGAATTCCATTTTCATTGCAAATATAAATCAGAATACAAAAGTAATACAATTACATTCATAGCTCGTAAGCTTTTGCACAAATAGAAGTAAGAAGGTCCAGGAGTTCGTCCTTTCAAATCTTGGTACATCGGCCACTTGTTGTGGAGGAGAAACATCACTCGGGCGCTTTTCCGCCAACCACGGACTTATAATGCGGTCCCCCGCACACCTATCGTTAGATAGATGGCCTTCCCTTAGAAGAAGAGATTTGTAGGGTATCCTTTAACAATCACCAATTGAGCATAGTGCCGTGTCCTACACAACTAGAACCTTGCTATTTCACAATCTCGAATTAGTACTCGGATCACAATGAACTGACAGTGTAGTCTTAACTATCTCACACCTAAGTGGATGTCATACATTACACTACTTTGGCCAAAGTATTCTCATTCAGTACTTCGAATGATGGTCATCTATCAGAAACACTACTCAAGGCCAATTTGACTTAAGGCTATCTTATTCTATGCGTAGGCTATGTCCTTCAATGGGTTTCGTTTACCCCGGACTTCCTACTGTAAATTTTAGTGAATAGATTATATGCACAGAAAATTAATTCAAAATCAGACACAATAACACAGCAGATACCCTGGGAAAACCCTCCTCTTGAGGGAGAAAAACCCAGCAACAAAAGTTCTCTCTTATAATGGCAACAATTCTCTTTACAATGAGGCCAATCACAAGGCCAATATTCAGCACCTATACCAGATGCAATAACAGATGAAGATCTGTACTTCCTTGGACTACTAAATTTGCCCTTAAGAAATTCGCAATTCTGCTCTTGAAGAAATTCGCACTTCTGCTCTTGAAGAAATTCGCACCTTAATGAGAGAATGAATAGAACTTGCTTGATAACAAATAGAGGAAGGTGACCTAGTATATATACAAATGAGAGAGGTCGCACCTCTTCATATACAAGGTCGGCCAAGTTACAAAATAATAATAATTACAAATAATAAATATAATTTAGGAAAAGTCGGCCTTTAAGAGAAATTATAATGTTGCCAAGAGAAGCGCCCATCTTTAATAAATGACTCATATAAATAAATAGCCGATAGGCTACATTTATTTATGTCTTCACTCATGGCTGGAAGGATGAACCCGAAGCTGTCATAACATTAACACCTACCTCAAACTATCTACTAAGAAATGAGCTAGTCAACAAGTGTCTTATATCCTAACTCCTAATTTTAGGAAATCTTTATCCTAGGAGTGTTTAGCTTGTCACAGTTAATTTATTAACATAAGCTAGAGACCATACTTGGTTTTGACATCATTTCGTTCCTAGCAGGTAATAATTACTCTACGTATCTCCATATACGGAGATCATAAAAAATGCAATATTCAGTCAAATGCATATAAAACCTTCCTTTTAAAGTCTTTCTCCATTATATCCCTATAATGCAAGATAAGTAAAAACTAATCCCTTAAGCTCCTTATACATTTAATCCTCTTTTCACTATCCCTTTAACCTTGAATTCCTTATTCATTCTACCTTTAAATGCATTGAATTTCCCTTATACATTTACCCTTAAATGCAATGAATTCTCTTATACATTTGCCCTTAAATGTATTGCACATGAAAGTTTAACAAGACAGTTTTAATTAACTTTGGGCTACTTGCAATCATCAAACACAAGACTAAAAGAATGCAACATTTCAAACAAGAATCACCATAAAATAGATTTCATGCTTGATATTTTAAGCTCCTTCTCCCAGCACTGCTCTTCTTGACACTCCTTCAGCAACTTCCAGAACTCCTAATGAAGATGGCTTCTTTGCAAGTTTATCAAACTATGGTGATCTTTCAAGTCACTCTTCACAAATTGCACTCCTCTAATAGAAGTTTACTCAACTATGGCTTCACGTCACTCAAAGCTTAAAAAGGATTTAAGCTTAATAAAATATTTGATATATTAAACAGAGGAACGAAAGTTCCTTATATAGATTTACAAGAGACGATGTTTCTAAAAGAAACGATCGTAGACTGAAGACGAAAATAGAAACTAACTAAACTAACTAAAGACAACTAAGATGACCATTAAAGAAACATTCTATTATCCTAATACCCTCCCTTAATGGTCATCATTCTAACTACCTAGAAAAACAGAGAAGGCTGCCCCCTTCTTCTCAAAACACTTTTGCAACAAAAGACAAGAGCCTGCCACTGACTCTGCCACTTGAGATGAGTCTGCCACCAACCCTCCCAGAAACTGCAGAACTTCTGGAAAAACTAACACTAATCACAAAACATCCAACCTGATGTTGGGTAACAAAGTTGTCCCTCCCTGAAACTAGAGACACATCGAGAACAATGGCCACGATTTTGAGGAAAAATCGTCAAACCCTCCAAACTTTTGCAGATGAGCACGACGCTCTAGAACAGATTGCAAGAAACCACGATTTTTTAGGACAAAATCGCAAAACCTTGAAATTGAAGTTTACAAAGCATCGTTTTTTCGGAAAAAACAGTAAAAACCCACAAAGAAATCCCACGCAACTTTGCGAATTACAGAAACTCAAACAAGTAGCTGGATCAACATACAAAACATCGTTTTTAAGGAAAAACGGTAAAAACCTTTTCAGAAAATAGAGAGCCCTCTCGAATTGCGAAAAACCTGACTAGGGCAAACAGGAATAGACTCTTAATTTTTCAAGAAAAAAATTATAAACCCTCCCATGATTTTTAGAAAACCCAGCAAATAATTTTTTATGGGACAAAATTATAAACCCATCGGAATTTTTTTTAAGACCTAAAAAATTATAAAAACCGTTCAAAATCGAAGCACAAATCAGGCGCTAAAAGACAACAAAGCCCGAGCAAAGAAGAGAAAGACGCACGCCAAGAACTTACGCCAACATCTGTCACAAATCTGGGAATGACTTGCAGAGAAACGTGAGCATGAAGCCATCGCCTAGAAAACTGTCAAAAAATCCTGTCTGGAAACAAAAAAAAAACACTGTAGAAAAGGCCGTCATCCACAGCCACAACTTCGAAGGACACAAGAGCAGAGGTCGCGGACCAAGTTGCGCGCAGATAGACGAGCTCACGACTCAGAAATCGCGCCAAAAATGCAGACAATAGACGCTAAAATCCGCGCCTCAGAAACAAACGAAGCGCGTGCCAAAATGATTGTTGCAGGTCGCGCGGAAAATAAGAGGAATCGAGTCCAAAAAACGCTAGAAGAAACTTCAAAAACTACCAAAAAGGACTAAGAATGCGTCGGAAATAATAGACGCGACCAAAGGAAGGCTCCCAAACAGAGAAAACCGCCCACGAATCAGGGAAATGACGCGATTTTGAAGAGATCCGCGTGACCCAGGAGACTTCAATGCCGCCCAGAAAACTTCTCACTGAAGAAGATGCGACTTCACAACCACGTCCAAGAAATCTGCGAAAAAGATCACGAAAATTTCCTAGAAATGACGCTCGCGTGAAAGAGCAACCACGAACCCTCGAACAGACACCATAAAAATCACGAACAAAGAAACCCTCGGAAAAAGCAGAGTCGTGTTTTCATAAGAAAAAACGATTACAAAATTTCTAGAATAAATACCAGGTAGAGAGGGCTAAAAATTTTGTTTTCTTAAAATATTCGCCAAATCTTATAGAAGCCCATCGACCTGCTCTGATACCATAATAAAATATTTGATATATTAAACAGAGGAACGAAAGTTCCTTATATAGATTTACAAGAGACGATGTTTCTAAAAGAAACGATCGTAGACTGAAGACGAAAATAGAAACTAACTAAACTAACTAAAGACAACTAAGATGACCATTAAAGAAACATTCTATTATCCTAATACTCCTCTAATAGAAGTTTACTCAACTATGGCTTCATGTCACTCAAAGCTTAAAAATGATTTAACACTGTAATTTGATAATTACTGGTAAAAATTCATTGTATTTCTCATACTTAGCATATAGGAAAATGCAGCAAATAAGGAAAACACAGTAACTCAGATAAATGGATATGGGAACTCTTAAAAATGCAAGAATCCAATTGCACAAAAGATATGAAACAAAGAATGGCTGGGCGTGTATTTATAGGCCTGTAATTGTAACAAATTCCTTCATTGTGGGCATATAAAATGACAACAAGGCGCCCAGATTCATTCAAATGCTACCTGGCAGATTCTTAAACCCTATATCATCATAAAAAGGAGTGATTCGACTCTCTTGGAGCCAGCATTACCAGACTTATTCAACTCAAAACTCAAAATTGCCACTTACAGGAAAAACGTCCCTCTTTGGCGCATAACAGAGAATGACTCATGTCTTCTGCGAATTTGTCAAGTTTAGGCTTGCAACATCACATTCCATCTGACTGGCGTTTCCTCTTCTC
Source organism: Sequoia sempervirens (assembly GCA_007258455.2). Classification (NCBI taxonomy): domain Eukaryota; kingdom Viridiplantae; phylum Streptophyta; class Pinopsida; order Cupressales; family Cupressaceae; genus Sequoia; species Sequoia sempervirens. The sequence continues at coordinate 167,510,089 of VDFB02075321.1, read as the reverse complement.
CAGCGTTTGAAACTTTCCTCCATTTTTTCCTGTGTTTGAGGCTTTCCTTCATTTTACGGGAAGAGCTTTCAACAAATATTTTTGGTTTATTTCAAATGTTTACCTCCAAATATTTTGATTCATATTGTTCCTTATGTTTTAAAACAAAGGCTCGATTTATTAATGAAGACTTTTATTTCCTTTAAGTCTAGCGACTATATTTCTCCCAATAGTTCGCTTTATGATGTTTTCTCATATTAAAAGATATAAATCTTTTAATTTTAACACCATAGAGTTTATAAATATTTACACTTTAAATATTTAACTATATATATATTTATATATTTTATAATATCTGTATTTATATTAAGTATTAATATATTTATATATATAAATATATATATTTTCTACATTACTCTCGTAATGTATATTTATATATATGCATATATTACCTTACGATAATGTAATACATATATTTTATTCCTTATAAAATATATAAATATATATATTTACACATGTATTTATGTATCTATGTATATATCATATAATATAATTACTCCATTGATATATACAAATATACATACATATATATGTATATTTTCCAGACAATAATATTAAAATATTATTTTCATCACAGATAATAGGTGGGGTGTGTATGTATATATATGCGTATAACCATATATACTGGTGTATACGTATGCATATGTATATACATGTTGACACATACGTATGAGCATATCCATTTGCCTATCGTACGCATGTATTGATATGTTTATACATATAGATTCGTGTACACAATGTTTATACTTATCCACTCAACCTTAAAACATATATCTTTCACATTTTTCATACAAGGGTCACAAAATAGTAAGTCTGACAATAAACAATCATCACTCACAAAGCACAAAGAAGTAAACCAGACTCCTAAAGCCTATGGATGACTTATCAAGACCAACTTATCTGACTTGGTTACTTAGTCTAAGGAACGTGTGTGTGTGTATACTCAAATGGTACTCGTTACTGTTTACCCGACCAAGCTCCTCTCCGAGTGATATTTCTCCTCTGCCTGGGGGAATGGTCCTCTTACCTGCACATCATGACATGACAATGGAAGTCATATGCTCACAACAAAGCAGTATTCATAAAACATCTCCAAAAGTTAGAATAAACATTATTCCATAACTTGTATGCAACATTAATCAAGAATTACATCAATAGAAGTATTAGTCAAATGAGACAATCATTCAAATAGGACACATTCATTTGATAACAAGAACAACATGTTTTATTCATCTCAATGATTCAAACATTACAATCAATTGCCCTATGCAATAGTAACTATACAATCGGGGTGTAACATAAGTCCATAGTTGCATGGAGATGTGTCTCCGACCCTTGGGACGTGCCTTGGATACCAGGATACATTTCCCTATACCAGAAACTCGTCGGAGACGTTTCAATTTTTCATTTAAAAAAACAAAAAACCCCTACATTTTGGCAAGTTTCCATATGAAAAGAAAAAAAACGAATTGACATTTCTAAATTTCAATGTGTAATATCAAATATGTAATATGAATTCTTCGACTCTTTGACATTTGTGTGTTTAAATTTAATGTTAAACTTTACCAATGTTCTTGTTTTGAAAGTTAAATGTCATGATATTTTCAGTTTTAATGTAGCAAATTTATAAATTATTAAATTATATTAAAAAAAAATGGCGTCTCCAAGTACCTATCTTCTATTTTTCAAAAATAGACGTACCAGTACCGGTACCAGTCTCCTGTACCAGTAACAGTACCATTCTCCTGGCATCTATGAGTATAACTGTCAATGAAAATTAAAAATTTCATCGATTCAAGTATACCATTACATGAAAATCTTAAATTAATTAAGATTCAAGTTTAGACATAATACTTAAAGATTCATTGGTTCAAATATTAGTACATGAAATTTTTTATTGTTTTCATTATGAATATACAATGAGAAGGCCCAAAGGCTACATAATTATAGATATAAAAAATATAAGTGGATCTTCTACCGCTTAACCTTACCTGGGATATTTTGTATCAAACTATATGGTGTTCTAAAGGCTAGGAGTTCAGGGTTTCAATAGTGGCATTCCCTTTGCAGAAGTACCATTCTTGGGACGTTCAGGCTGTAGAGGAAATTTGGGGACAGCCCAGGGGGTGTTTCCTGGCCATCCCTACATCCCTGAAATGCCTAAAGGGAACTCACAGCAAACCCTCAGGGACATGTCTGCGTGTAACTGCAGCTAATTAAATACATCAACGTGACTTAAAAATACCTACTTACAATAGAGATGAAGAATGGTGAAGGGATCCAGGGCTATATTTTTAACTAAACACAATACTAAAGCAAAAACTGAGCAAGAGAAGAATAATCAATGGTTTAAATTCCCAGACTATAAAATCTAATTGCATATGTTCAAGATCTTTATGACACGAGTAGATGTTAAAGATGACTAGGATGAAAAGGAATTAGACATGCTTAGCTATTCTGTTAATTCTTACATGGATGGTTTACCCACTTAAAATGCATGCATATTTTCTATGTTTGTTATTCCATTTTCAATTTTATGATAGGAATAATTAAAGGGCTATTATGATAACTTTCTATTTGTTGTTTTTCATCAGATATTAATGATTGATAACAAGGACATAAAAACATCTCTGTTGAATGATATTGATGAAAGCCAACTGCCTGAAATTTATGGAGGCAAGTTGCCCTTGGTACCAGTTCAGGATGTTGTTGTGCCAAATTGGCCTCCAAACTAGAAGTCGTCATATTTAAAGGATTGATAAAGCCATAAAGTGTTTCACATCATACCATAGATGTGAATTGTGGCCAGTATTTGATCATATAATAGGAAATTTCAGCCTGCACTACAGACGACGGCATTGACTGGTTTACAACCTGTTGTTGTATCTGTACCTGAGCATCTCCTGCACGTTACTTTTTTGATATCTCAGGGCTCAAAAATCTCAAACAATATCATGATATTCCAAAATGTTATTTTTGGTTTAAGATGTCGTCTTGAGAATGGATGATAATTAAGATCTATTCTACTTCATAGTTCAATTTCTTCCAAGAATAGTTAAACATAAAAGAAGTTTAATTGAATCTTGCCAGTAATTGGTGTTGGGTTGTTTAACAGTTAGACCATGAAACAAAAAGAATTGTGTGCACTGTTATGTGAATAATGAAGTTCCATCATCATGCAAATTCAAATAAATTTTTATAGTTAACCTAAAGAGGTATAATTGTGTGCCCCTTTAATTGTTTTAATGCAATTGGTTTATGGTATACAGTAATCTCCAGAAGCTTCTTGTCTTGTTTCATTTTTCGGACACTTTCTAGGTTCTTCATAATGCAACAAAGCTCTCATCTTGTTAGGGCTTCTTTAGTTTAATTGTTCATGCGCTTGTATGCTTTCTATGCAATGTTTTTCTATTGATTAGTTTTTTAATTTGTGAACTGTTAATTAAATGTATCTGTCATGTGACACAATAACTTGAGAGCACTAGATCATTCTAACGCTTGAGTTTCCCAAGGACATCTAACAAGCATTTGTTCAATGTGAAATACCACATTGACTAAGTAAAGCCACCTTGTGATGTCATAACGTAAACTGAATGCTATTGTAACTTTGTTGCTGGATACACCAACCCTTAACCAAATATGCGTTGAAAACACTGGAAAGATGGGGAATGGGAATGGAAATGGATGTGTGATGCTGTTGTAAATTCATAAATTCAATGCATCATTATTTACATCATGGATGGAAGTTTCCTTGTCTACAAAAGTATTCTGATATTTCTTTGGAGATAGAGGTGTAAGTCCTTTATGCCTGACATGGAAATGGGGCAGATGTGGAATAGTTTCTACCAATTATGTTTTCAAATTGATGAATGGTATTTTGAATTTACTTTGTTTTATGGAGGGCGTGCGTGTATTTGTAATATGCCAGCCATATCATATCCAGTGTTTCATAAAGAAATAGCATCATTGCCCCTTCCCTGTACTCATTATGTTTGTGAAAGAAGTTGCAAGTTGGAATATACGTAAATTAGCTCCTTTGCCTTCGTTGATGTCAATTCATTGCACTTCATTGAGTGGTTGAAGGAGAATGTGCTCCAATTCTGGTTAGACAAAGAGGAACTAGCAACATTTTGAAGTGAAGTTAGAGAGAGCTATTAAATTGTATTAAGCTTCCAAACTTAAAACCAATAATTTCAAAAATGAAAAAAATTCAAATTTAAAGAGTTTGCCATTAAAAAAAAAAAAAAAACTTAACTTAATATAAAATTGTGTGATTGCAAGAGTTTGCAAGTGCGGCAATTTATGGCCATAAGAGTAAGCATCCTTCATGGAAAGGATAAACACTTTGACCATTGGAGGCTACACAATAAAATGTCTAATTTGTAAACACATCTTCAATATTAGGGTTGGGGAAGAGTTTAGCAAATGCCTTTCTATATCTTTTGCTGACTTGTATATATTTGTATGTTGTCACCATCATTGTCAAAGAAAGGATCCCATCTTTGTAATATTTGGGAGTTAATATAGAGGTAAGATGTAGTAAATTGGTGATTTTGTTCCATTGTTCAACATAAATTGTTTGCATCTGTTTGAAAATTTCTTGAAGATCTTATTCTTGTATCTATGATCAACATCATCTTTTCAATCATTAGTCAATGTATCATGTACTTGTTCCAAACATGATTTATTCATGCTAGTAAAGTGGATCATATTCATAATGAGCATGATAAAACTAAAAAGGTAATCTATGTGATTCAACCAAGTGTCATCTAGGATATTTTTTTCACATTATTTGTTTTCTTAATGTTGGATTGCTTCTATATAGATCAAAGTTGGCTAATGACCATGTTAGAAAGTGCCTTTTGTATTTTTACGAATTGTCTTAAGAGGATTGCGTTGGAGGCAAATAACGTATCAACCACTTATATGACAAATTAAAAAATAAAAATGAAAACATATTTACATTAAAATAAATATATTATTAAAGTAAAACATAGAATTTTAAAATTGCACCGTTCCAATTACTTTTAATAGTGCCAACTATCCAAAAAAGGACCACAACATGTGGTGGTTTGTGATGAACATTTAGATTTTTCCAGCTTCAACACATTTTTGTTTAATTTATTTTATTTTTTTCACATATTTTGTAGCATGAGGTTGAGTGAGTGGACAACACAAGGTGTCTAAAATATACATGAATATCATACCTCAATCAACAAATTAGTTTCTTTGCAATTTTGTGTTAGACGACTTGGAGAACATTTTGAGCACCTATTTCTTCAATGTATTGTAAAAGTATGTCAACAATAATTTATGCATTCTTCATCTATCTCTCACAACTTCATCTTTTGAGAATGTTGTTGCATTAGAACATATTGCAATCACATTGATCAACAATTGATTCTACCATCTTTCCATCCAATGGAAATGATGGACACCCTTGTCTATTTCCACAAATGCCTAATGGGAGCTTGTTAAGTTTCAAGTTTTTTGACCTTTGATAATATGGTGTTGCACACCTTATTGTAACTCGAGGCCATGTATTGTTTTGGAACATGATTTATTTTTCTCATCATATCTTGCCAAATGGTTACCAAACAACTTTGAAAGACATACCATTTGTGTAGTGGCATCCTATAATAGTTTGATCAACAATTTCTCTAACATCATTTTGAACTGCATTCTTTAATGGTTCTTTTGTTCCTTTCACATTATCAAACTTTTCTTCATTTTTGCCCAAAAACAACTTTAGGGACAACACTATGAGATGGAGGAAGCAAGGGGCCTTCATGACCCCCTTTTGTCTTCTCAAAGGATGCCTTGTTTTAAGGACAATTGTCTCACTTTCTTTCTCTTGCTCTTTGATATGCTCTACTATTTTATGAGTTGGCACAAACACAAGTATTTCTAGGGCAAGCTTTGATTCACATGCTATGATGCAATGCATATATTTTCATTTGATGTACGAGCTTGTGCACCTTTGATCACTTTCATTGCATAACTAGACATGTCCTACCACCTAGAATATATTCTATCATTTCTAAATGTCTCCACAAATGTGAATGTGAGTTGATTTTGAAGGGAGTTGGCTTATGTAGCTAGATTTGGGTGCCACTATGATCCTAAGAATGAGTTTGAAAAAGAACATTGCACAACAGATTGTAGAATCAAAATAAATAAAAAATTGAAAACAAAACCTAAAGGCTAAATCATTTTATGATTTAAAACTTCGAACTTTTAACATACAAGAATGAAAAAATAGTTTGCCATTTTGATTTCAAAATGAGCTATTCTAGCAGTTTGAAGGTTAAATATTTCTAGATTAATTGTTTAATAAAATGCAATTTAGAATATATGTACATGAATTGTTCATATTGAATTCTACTTGATAAATATAGGATTATTAAAACTTTGAATCGCAGAAGCAATGAGAAAGAAATATGCTAAGTAAGTAACGAGATCAAAATATGAAAGCAACAAGATGCAAAGATAGAAGTAGTCAGGTTGTATAGCTGGTAGTCATAGAAACAAAAATATATTTGGGATGTATTGTTGGTAGTTATGGTAGAGAAAAGTTTGAGTAGCCAAAATATATTGAATTCGAGAATCACAAAAAAGTTTGAGCAACTAAAAATGTGTTTTTGTTTGTGTTTGTACTACTTGTGAACATTGGTTTAAGGCCGAGGGCATCATTTCGATGGTTGAAAGTCGAACAAAATTGGTCCAAAGATAGTGAAGATGATGGCTGTTTGGAATCGCCCCAAAATCACCTCAACACAACTGTAATTGCCCAAGTATGAGTAGGCACAATTCCAAACGAATCCAGCTAAAAAAATCGTGCCCTATCCAAATCCATAGGTGAATCAATTCTAATTCCGATTCGAAAGCATATAATATCTAGAATCATCTAGGTGTTTGGGTGATTTGCTAACGTAGAACTACATGCACCTTGCTTTGTACATTTGAAACTCTCTTGAAGCTTTCCAGGTCACTTGATATCTTAATATTATGTGGATTCTACTACAAAAGGGGATGTCTAAATCTTTGAAAGGGGACACCTGGAAGCTTCCCTCGAAGCTTCCCTCAAGTAGCAGGATAAATGTTTGAGTAGTAAAATAACATGGGACAATGAAGGGTGAAACATGTGGGGACTATACTCTTAAATATTGAGGAGTGGGGGACGGGGGGACAGGAGGGAGGAGAGGGGCGCGGGGAAGGACATAATGCCTCTTCTTCATCTCCTTCATGGCTTTGGATTTCCCATGAAATATGAATGTTAATTGGTAATCATAGGTTTGCTAAACATGATGCAAAACGTAGGAGAAAATAAGACAATCCACTTACCAATTAACATTTGGGCTTCATTGAAAACAATATAATTTTTGTAGTATAATGATATAAAAGTTTGTCAATCTTTTTTCAATTGAAGCTTGGGGAAGTGGAGTCTCCTCTCTCAACATCCCCAAGACCAACATCTCCAAGACACAAACATTCAAATGTAGGCCTTTCTTGGGCTGCTTGGACTTATTACTATGTGTACAATGAAAAGAAATAAAACAAAGAACACACCCCCATAAGATAACCTTTGAAGATTAATTGTGATGATGGAAGAGAACCAAATTAACGAGTATATAATGCTCATGAGAAGAACCATTAGAATCACTCCAACATACACCACTTTTTGTGATCAGAAGCTTCGATTAATAGTGTCCTCTTATTATTGTTTTTAATACTCGAGTTTCTTTTTGCATTAGGGTTGTATGCCCTTGTAAACCAACTTAGTATCACCGCCTCTAATGGAATCTCAAGCGTGCTTTGCCATAACATCCTTGGTTTTCTATTTTATGGAGAAACTGGTTCTTTTCTTTTTCATTTTGAATAATGTGTCATTACAATCACATTGTTCTATGGAGGAGTTTTTCAGCTCCATGTACTTTATTTGCATATTTTTAAAATTTTGTTGGAAATGATTGGGTCAACATGTTTCATCAACTTATTCATTGATTAGTCTTACATACATGATAATTCCATGTTATATCTTCCAATCCATTGGCATTAGATATTTCCAGGGTTATCCCAAGTTTTCAGGACGGGGACGGCAGGGGACGGCGAGATGAGTCCCCAAGTTTTCGATTTTTGAGGTCAAATTTAGGGATGGCAGAGGACGACTACATAAAATATAGAAAAATTTAAAATATATAGGGAAACATTAAATATTCATATGAAAACAAGAATAAAGCATGCATATATACATTATAGAAATTTAGCTTATACATTTTTGTTAAGAATTCATTGCCAATATAGTTTTTTTTTCAATTACGATACGAAAATCAAAATAAAAAGAACATGGTACACTGCTGCCATCCCCCTGGCCGTTTCCGGGACAGGGACGTTTCCGGGATGGGGAGGGGGGGGGTTTAGACCTGGGGATGCGTCCCCGGGTAACACTGGATATTTCTTTCCATTACCAAAGTCACTTTCTATCTACAATTGGATTATAGTTTGCAAAAAAAATTGTTCCCAGTGTTATGGCTCAACCCCTCCTAAATACACACATCATTAAAAACAAAGATAATAACACAATATAAATAAAACATCAAGAAGAAAACTTGGACATCTTGTAGAAAGGAAGACCGTTGGTTTGAAGAAAAATGATACTTGACATTTAGTTCCCACATAGTCTTGTTGATTTAGGATTCAAAGTAGTTTGTCTCACCCTCTTCTGTCTTAAAAATTCATTCCCTCAACAAAGGAATTGTAGAGGAACAAATTTGCTACCCCCAAGATGACGAGGTCTCAAGGAGCAAATGGCCCTCTACTACCTCAAAGATCAAAGCTCAGGTGATAGGATAAAATAGTGAAGTTTATTTATTTATGTTTTATGTAGAATAAAAATAGTAGAGTTTCAAAAATTGAAAGAGAAGGTTGTAGAGGTCTTCTAGACAAGCTGACAAGCTCTCAACCTAGGATGACATTGCGACACATTGTAGTCTTGTGCAAATAAAAAATGGAATTTATCTTAGAAAACTACTAAGAACCTATTGATAGTTTCGATAGCTAAACTCTCAAAAATGCACTAAAATGGAAGAGAAATAATTATGACAAACATAATCTAAATCAAATGAAAAGGAAGTGATACAAAAAAAGAAGAAAGGATACACTCACAAGAGGTCCAAGAATGAAGCCTCCAACAAAGCTACACCTTTGATACTTGCACACATAAGAACAAGAAAATTGTTGGGGTTGTTTAGGGGCTTGCCTCAGTCAAACCCTTGCGTAGGTGTTCCCACCTCCAGAGACAACCAAATAGATAGATCAAAAGATGAATAGATAAGATGACAAACACATAGAGAAGGGATGTGATAAATCCTAAGATACTCAAAGACACATGAAAAATAGATATTACTTGTGAGGCTTGAGGAAGCTAGAGAGAGAGAGGGTTGTGAGAGCCAAGAGAGTTTGTAAAGACTATTGTGAGAGCTTGAGACTGTTGTAGCAAGTTGTGTAAAGCTGTGGAAGTTGAGAGAAAAGAGAGATTTAGAGAGAGAGACCTAGAGAGAGCACGTAGAGTGAAACAGATAGATTTAAAAGTGAGAAGAGGGGGGGAAAAGAGGTTGTCGAGCTATTACAAATCATCGTTTCCATTGACCTAGGTAGGTGACAAGTGGAAAAATACTTAGGAATGACCTTTGAACGTTAAAATGTCGCGATACGCTAGTGCATGTGCGAACATCCTCGCAACACACTAGTCTCCAAACAAATCACACTAAAAAATGGTGGAAAACAAGGAAAACACAAGGTTAACAAAAAATTGACATAAGAAGGTAGCTACTTAAAAGGGGTCTTGAGCATCTTGAGGGGAAAAAGGCTGATGCAAGGCTAAGATGAGCATACATAAATACTAAAGTGGATACAAAGTGTAGGCGAAATTACAAGGGTATGTCATTTTGACACTACATTTTGCCCCCACTTTAGTGTGCTTATGAATCTACACGAATATGCACATTAAAGTAAAGCTACTAAAAATAAATAACATAATGATACCAAAAGGATACTCTAGGGGAAGAAAATAGCTCTTCGAACCAAGGAAGGATGTCCCTAGGGTGAAGACCTACAAAACAAATGTATTAGACAGGAAAGATCTGCACAAGAAAACAAGGTTAGAAAATAAAAAGCTATCATATCATCAAGTTAGAACATGATGAACATATAGATAATTAGAAATAAAAACATGGATAACACATACACAAAGGTACATAACAAACAAACGAAAAAGATTTGAGTCAACAAAGTAAAAGAGACCTCGATGCAGGAAGTTGTCTCAATACTATGCGTTGTCCCCAAAATAACAAATAACACATAGAATAATTCTTAAATGGAGTGAAGAATGTGAGGATTGGTTGCTTCAAGGAAGGAATGCACCCAAAAGACAAGGAATCAACCAATGTCGATGAGACTACATGACTCAGACACTAGCTTACTGCATCGCTAGGGTTCATGCAAATGAAATGATTAAAAGACAAATCACAGTCTAGAAAGTTATGCTATGCTAGGTGACCACAAATTAGAACCAACCCCACTATAGAGGAAAGCCACTATCCGATCAGGTGGTAGAACCAACCCCGCTACGGAGGAAAGTTTCTACCAATGTGTGATAGAAACCAACCTCGCTACGGAAGAAAACCCCTATCGATAGAGATATTTTGATAAGTGTTGTAGAAGGAATAGATAGACAATCGCTAGAGTGGACGAAAAAAATAATCACCACAATGGGCGAAAAATAGACAAGGTGCATGCAAGAATGCACAAGAGAGTAGAGATAGAAGAGAGGGGATCCTCAAGAAGGATTCACACCTTCAAAATCAAGTTGTCCTTGCCCCTAGTGTATAGGTGAGGACAATCATTCTAGAGACTATTGTGTTGCTACCATAGACAAAGGGTAAGGTTACACATAAAATTGTACCACCATGAATGGAAATGAGCAAACAACGAAAGCGACAAGTGCCACATAGTGAGGAGCAATGCAATAGAAGAAAGTTTATCATTTAGAATGAACAAGATAGAGGTAAACCTTGATATCACTTGTCATGCGAAGAAAAGACAGGTGCATCAACAAATGGAAGAGTGATGGCACTAGAATCAAGAAGTTGTATTTTGTCCTTCAAGGCTTGACATTCACTAGTGGAATGACCAAGCACTTGATGATATGCCAAAAAGAAAGTTTTGTTTGATCGTGTTTATGAAATTTCTTATGTGTAGGAGGAGGAAGGGTAATCGAGTGAGCTTTGAGAAGCCTCAACCAGATATGCTCTTGTTTAGATAAAGGGTGAGGAGCAGGAAGCAACCCTTTCTCTTGTGAAGAAAAGTCTGGCTGCCCACAAGGAGAATACATAAAGACAATAGATGATGGAAGACGGGGTGAAAACAAAGGAGAATGCTTGTAACCTAAATCCATTGTGAAAGAGCGCGACGTCGGTTCCAAAGGGACTTTAACTCCTTGTTCCATGTGCCCAAGACCATTTCCTTTGTATCCATGCTTAGAAAGAATATTGAATCCCACATTGTAACATGATTGCAACTCTTCAAAAGGGGGAGGATCAACATTAAGGACATTGCAATTGTTCACATTATCCCGCGATACAAAAGAATAGTCACCTTCGGTATCATGTGTGAATGATATTGTCGGGATGTCAAGGTGGATAGGGTTGGCTTTATACTCTCCAATGAAGGATTTTGTAAAGTCTAAGGAACCCCAATCATCACCAAGACATGCTTTTTCTTGAGAAGAAAGTGAGTTAGCACTATCATCGAGATTAGGAACTAATGATGGTGTAACAAGATTTGAAGATAATGAAGGAATTAAATTTTTAAGAGTAGGTACAACTAAAGTTTGACCAACAATTTCCATCTCACATTTATGTGTACAACATCAAGGTCAACCTTGATTGTGATCACTTCATTATTAGCAACAAACTTCATAGAATTGTGTAGAGTAGAAGAAACTACTCCCAAAGCATGAATCCATGGCCTCCCCAAGAGGAGATTATATGGTAATGGTCTTGGCATAAAATATACTAGGGTGGGTATGGTAACGGGTCCCAACCTTAAAGACAAGATTATCATGCCTAAGGCTTGTCAATCGACATTATCAAACCCACTCGAATATATAAGGAAGAAGAAACAAGGGAAGTTGAATCAAATTTAATTTTAGGCAATAAATCAATGCTACATGCATTGAGTGTGGAACCGGTATCAACGTGATCTCTTCTAATGTAGATATTATTAATGTAAATTATTATCATCAAAGGATATGCTTGCTTTTCACTTTCAAAGGCGGGAGTTCATGTTGATGTAGCGTAATATTTAGTACATCCACATGATATGATCTATCAACAAATTAACATATGTTAGCCTAGCAGAAGAAGGCAAAAAAATATTTTGCAAGGCTTCTTGAAGCATACCTCGATAAAGTAGAGCAGTTTGAAGAAAATCCCAAAGTGAGATCTTGGCTAGAGTAACACGAAGTTTCTCGATAAGATCATACTCATCTAGTTGCTTAACTGTAGGTCTAGGTGCTTGAGGAAGGCTTGGTTGAGAAGGTGGTAAAGAACTAGGTTGATTAAGATTTTTCCGATTCCTTCTAGTATTATAAGTATGGGATACCACTCTATAAGAGGGAGCCTTAGATTGCTTGAATTTCATGTAAAGATCTGGTGTATCACTTTGAATCCTTTTAGGAGAAGGACTAGATGGAGTCACATAAATAACCAGTCTCTCAGGCCTTTGAGGAGCAACAAAGACTATGATTACATTTATGGATTCACTATGAATTATAGATGAATTATTTGAAGAAATATACTCAACATCTATGCTTGGCAAGAGGAGATTCATCATTCACTAATGCATCATCTCTAGAAGAGAGTGTATTGGAATGAAGAGAAGGTAGAGTAACATTAAGAAAAGTATCAATGATTTCATCTTCTTGCAATAAAAAATTCTCTAAAACAAGAATTTCATGAGAAGGATCAAAGGTTCAAAGTGACATAGGCAAAGCCAAATCACCATCACATGCATGGAAGGGAACATCATTGCCACTTTGGATAAAACAAGAGATTAAATTGATAAAAGAAGATAGTAAATGCATTTTGAAAGTAATAAGATAAATATAAGAAATAATGCATAAACAAGTTGGCCAAAGGTTGGCGTATTATTTCTACTTTGTCAACATGGAATGGCATTGGGGGTAGTGCCCTGAAAAATTATTTTTGGAAGGGTAAATCTTGGATTTGTTCTTCTTTTTAGTGTTCACGTCAGGTTCACCAAAATGTAGAAGAGATTTGCTACCCCCAAGACAATGAGGTCTCAAAGAGCAAATGGCCCTCAACTACCTCAAAGGTGAAAGCTCAGGTGATAGGATAAAATAGTGAAGTTCGTTTATTTATGTTTTAAATGCAGAATAAAAATAGGAGATTTTCAGAAATCGAAAGAGTAGGTTGCAAAGGTCTTCTGGACAAACTGGAAAGCTCTTGGCCTAGGACGATAACACGACATGCAAATGTCCTTGCGACACGTTGGATCATATAGATTGAAAATGGAATTTATCTTAGAAAACTACTAAGAACCTACTGACAGTTTTGATAGCTGAAACAAAAGAAAAATAGGTGCATCAATAGAAATGAAGGGAAATAAGATTATGATGGACCTATCTTCCCCAATTTTATTAGGAAATGAGATCCCCACCTTAAATTGACTAACAACCCTTAGGTGAATCAATTTAGGGTGAGAATCTTCAGATTTCCTTATGACTGAAGGACGGGGGTCACGGCCAAACAACACTTTGGGGAGAAAAACTAAAAATAGTAAACTAACACCAAAATGTAATTTAACACTTGGAATAGCAAGATTAAACTCAATACTGATAGAACCTACAATTAAATTATAGATCACAGAAGGGCAGATCTGAGTGTACCTTTCACCAAAAGTCAGTTTTTGAAGTTGATCTTGGACTCATTCACACATGGGCGAATGGGTCCTTTGTTAGTATTTTTCTGCAACTTTCGGGAGCCTCTGGTCCTATCTCTACACTTCCAAATTCTTCAAGTTTCAATGTCGGAAAGTTGAAAATAAATTTTGTAGATGAGTTTTCATGAGATGACAACTTTATGACAACTTTTGTAACTTTGTCAACTTCTTCAATTTTGCTCTTCAAGAGATCTTCAAGCTTTCTTCCGCCTAGATATGCAAACACAACATGAAAGGGAAAAATTGTTTGTTTTTGGTGAATGGGGGTTTGCCTTGGTCAAACCCCATTTTGCTAATTAAACCTTGAAATGGAATGAAACATGAAAGAGGGAATGAAGAATGAACAAAGCTACGTTACCACTCAAAAAACCCTTGAATAAACCTTGGAATGTAGATCTACAACTTGCATGAATTGGCTTCAATGGATGTGGATCTTGAACCTTGAATCTTGCTTGAAATAATGGCTTTGAATGCTTGAATTGATCATGAAACCTACAACATCATATTAGCTCCAAAAACATGCATGATGCAAGAAGAATTTGACATGAAAATTGGATCTTGATTGTTGCAATAAAACTTTGATAATTCTTCTCTTGAATGGCTTTGATCACAACTTTGCTATACTCTTGCTCACTTCAAAATGCTAGGTGAAACATAGTGAAATAACCTTATATTTATAGATATGTAACCTCAATTTCTCAAAATTTCAAATATCACAAGCCGACATCTAAATATACACTTAGAGATATTAAAATCCCCCAAAAAACATAATTTAAATGTAGGTCCTAAGGTCAATGGAGGACCCATTCACCCGTGGGCGAATGGGTCCTAGGTCCCTAAACCTAGGACACACATTGCTCAATGAGAAGTGTTATGTTGAGGCATTAATAAATTTTGAGTTTCCTCTTTGGAAAATGTAATAAAATAGGCTTGGTAAATGAATTAAGGGGCCAATTAAGGAAAATTTAAGCCCAATTAATTAAAGGATCCCTAAATAAGTGTGAAAGTGTAAAGGGGTACACTTTACAACACTAAATTAGGGCACAATTAAGTCCAAATTAACTAGAAGGGCCCAAACAAGTGTGAAAATGTAAAAGAGATACATTTTTCTATAGTACAATAGCTAAACTCTTGAAAATGCACTAAAATAGAAGAGAAATATTTATGAAAAAAATAAACTAAATCAAATGAAAAGGAAGTGATAAAAATGAAGAAGAAGAAAGGAGACACTCACAAGAGGTCCAAGAATGAAGCCTCCAACAAAGCTACACTTTCGATACTTGCACACATAAGAACGAGAAAATTGTTGGGGTTGTTTAGGGGCTTGCCTAAGTCAAACCCCCGCGTAGGTGTTCCCACCTCCACCAACAACTAGATAGATAGACAAATAAAAAGATGAATAGATAAGATGACAAATGCATAGAGAAGGGATGTGATAAATCCCAAGATACTAAAAAACACAAGACAAATAGATATTACCTGTGAGGCTTGAGGAAGCCAGGGAGAGAGAAAGGGATATGAGAGCCAAGAGAGTTTGTAAAGACTATTGTGAGAGCTTGAGACTGTTGTAGCAAGCTATAGAGAGCTATGCAAGTTCGAGAGAAAGAGAGATTTTGAGAGAGAGATAGACCAAGAGAGAGCATGTAGAGTGAAAAAGATTAAAAGTGAGAAGAGGGGGGAAGAAGAGGTTGTCGAACCCTAATGAATCGTCTTGAGCCGTTTCCACTGACCTAGGTAGGTGACAAGTTACAAAACACTCAACAATGACCTTTGAATGTTAAATGTCGCAAGACACTAGCACAGTGCGCGGACATCCTCGTGACGTGCCAGTGTCCAGACAAATGATGCTAAAAAGTTGTGGGAAATGAGGAAAACATAAGGTTAACACAAAACTGACATAAGAAGGTAGCTATTGAAAAGGGATCTTGAGCATCTTGAGGGGAAAAAGGTTTATGCAACGCTAAGATGAGTATACACAAATACTAAGGGAGTGGACACTAAAGTGGATATAGAAGTGTAGGTGAAATTGCAAGGGTATGCAATTTTCGACACTACAAGAATTTTTTTTCCATAAGGTTCTATAAAGAGCTTGCCCTTGTTTCTTAAGAAGATGCTTATAAAGAACCTTGGTTTTTGGTTCATAAAGAAACTTGCTAGACCCAAACTAGGTTAATAGTGAATCTTGTTGCACTTCTAAAATAAGGGCTGAATAAGATGGTTTTCTTTCACATGAAGACAAGAATAAATTATAACACCTTAGAAATGCATAACATCTAATGACAATAACATGTATTCGTAATCATTATAATAAAATAAAAAACTAAGTTTATACATTTATTAACATGAAATTAAATTTAAAAAATATTATGATCTTAAAATTTCAAAGATCTTCAAGTGAAGAAATTTTTCACAAACTACTCCCAGTTCCTCCTCCTTGGCTTTAGTAATTGGAAATAGATTCAACATTGACAGATGTTCAAGTTTTTACCAATTTTTTTTGCATTTCAAGTCCCCCTTGCTAAGCTTTGGAATTATATACTTTAAAGATTTGGGAAGAAAATTTTCTATTAATTAACCAAACCCTTCTCTCTTTCTGGTGAATTCAAGATATGTGCCAAGGTCATTGTTATGATATGGTTTTTCTTTTTTTATGTTCTTGTAATAGAATTGAAAAAAAATTTGATAGAATTTTTGTGGGATAATGTTAAAGGAGGTAGAGGATTTTTGTGTTGCTTGGAATCTTTATTGTTGACCTACGAATGTGGTGGTCATAAGCCTCTTTGATATTTAAAAATAGGATACTACTCTTTATGTCATGTGCGTTGTTGGGGTTAGCAAGGGAATGAAACTTGAAAAATTCTTTGTAGCCATTACATTTCTTTTGATAGGAAATAAAACACAAGTTTGCAAAGGGCTTGGGTTTCACTCCATTCATACTATCCTTGTTTGTGCTAAGATTAGTGACACCTTTATTACTAAAATCATTTGGAAAACTTGGAAGAGTGCCGAATCATTGCTTTTTGGGTTGGCAACGTTTAAAATGGCCTTTCCATTAATAGCTACTTTTTGTGGTAGTCTCCCATTTTCACCAAAGGTGACAACACTCTTGTTGAAACTTTGTGAGTTAAGGCATTGATTTTCAAAATGGATATTTACATCATTTCTAAAGTGTCATGTGCAAGAAATTTTATTTTTTAGTTATCTTAGCCTACTTTAAAAGCAAACGAAAATCTTAATGGGATACTTTGACACAACGAAATCATTATGGTTATTTATGCCAAATATGTCCATACTATTGGTCTATCTTCTCCTCTTTAGAGTGATTGGTGATGGTGCACTAACATTTCCTTTCCTTATTATAAGCTTAAATTAAGATGGCTCTAACCTCAAAAGGTGTCTTCTAAAAAAACTCAATCTTAGGTTGAATCTCAATTCTTCCCTTACCACTTGTGTGAGGAGATCCACTATTTGGGATGACATTCTTGAGCTTACAATTGCTCAATTCTAGAGTGGCATATCTACCAAGGTGTTCTACTTTGAGACAAGCTTTTGTATGTAGGTGTTTAAATTCCTACATGCTCCCTCTACAACTAGTCAAAGTATTAAGTACACGTGTTGGTTTTATTCTAGTGACCATTAGTGTGGAAGTGGATTGATTCATTTTTTCAAAAAAATTCATCATGAATTATTTTCTTGGCACATAAACAAACTTGGGTATTCAATTCAAATTCCTATAATTTGTCATATTTTTAACATGAGAATTATTTTTCAAGATTTGGAAAGACATAAATGAACTTTTATTTTCTAAAATGAATTATATAAATATTTTAATATTGTCTCAAAAAATGTGCTATCTAATGAAATGTTGGGAAAATGATCTTGGAGGTGGAGAACCTTGTAACTCTTATTTTCCAATGGGGCATTGCACTTTGTGAGGTTATTTGGGTTCATCTAAATTCTCCACCCAAGCTTGAAATTTTGAGACTAGCCATGGTTTTGACCAATATAGCCTACATGATATTTACATAGTAAACATCAATATGTAATTTTATAGGTGAGAATGATTGAATAGTAATATATTTTTAATATGTGGATCAAGGGGCATGTTATATGGGATGTCTTCCATCAAGCTAATAGGTTTTGGAAGTGACAATTAATATGTAATTAAAGTTAATTAGGCTAATAACATGTCGTTGAAAAGGCTTCAACCTTGAAGCACCATTAGAATATGATAACCAATATGCTCTAACAAATATCTAGAATAGTTTTTATTTGAATTGCTTTGTTTACATTGAAATTTGTTTCAAGAATGATTTTTTTATTGGCACCTCAATTTTATTTGAGTTGCAATTATCTATTCCTCTTTTTTCAAAATCTAAACTTAAAGAAGAATTTGATTATGGTTAGAAAGGTGCAAAATTTCCCCCTATTTTTAGATATAATTTTTAGAGTTCTTATTTTATATTTTCAATTTTAATACTCTAATTACTTAGTCATTCAATTTAATTTTTAACATTAAAATTTTATGTTTAAACTTACCTTTTAGACACAAATATTCTATTGGAAAAAGTAGCAACAAAATTATTGTGGCTATTTGTGCTAATTATCTCCATAGTATTGGTCTATCCTCTCTTCTTTGGAGGGATTAGTGATGGTGCATTGATATTTCCTTTCCTCATCATAAACCTAGGTTACGTTGGTTCTAACCTTAAAAGGTGTTGTGATGCAAAAGCATCTGGGTCCCTAGGCAATCTTGCATCATCCAAAAAATATTTTTAATTTTTGTTTGTGTTTGTGTTTTTTTCTTTTTCTATTTCTTTGGAGAATTTTTAGATTATATTTGGTAGAATTTGTCTAAGTTTGAAAAGCATCGGCAAATCAAGAGGTTTCATAATCAGTTTCGATGTCTGAAGAGGTTTTCAAAACCTCATTGCCTTTCGACACGTTGACAAAACCAAGGGTTTTCACAACCCCATTGGCTCCCGATGGTACTTTCACAACCATTTGAAAAATTCTTGTGTCTTTTCTAATAAGTTTCTAACTCATATGTTTTGAAGGAAAGCTTCATGAAAAGCGGAATTGGAGTTTTATTGTGGTTTCAAAACCATCATCGGTCTCCAACAAGGTTGTCACAATCTTGTCGACACTCGACACACCATTCAAAACCTCTTTTGAAAAGACATTTTATAAAGGATTCTTGGCATTGGTGGGCGGGTGCAAAAAAATGGGTATCCAATTTGTGGCCAACTTTTTAAAAAAGTTTTGAAAGCTCATAATGTGAGCGCGTTTTAACGCACTAGCGTTATGACCTATTAAAAGCACAAAAAAAAAAATCGAATTCATTTTAACTTGTCACTGTGTTTTTTTTCTTTCCTGCAGCCAAAACCCCAATTTTTTGTGCTCGCATTTTGGGAGGAGCTATTTTACAAAATTCTTCATCAACGGTTGTTTTTTCATCGCTAGAATGCCACCATGTCGACAAGGAGGTCTGAGAGGTAAGGATTGTTTATTTTTTGTTTTGAATTTGTTTTTGATATTTATTTTTTGATATTTATTTTTTGAATTTGTAGGACATATTAATCAACCTACCAACCCTCCTCAAAATCCTCAACAAGCACAACAAGAACAACAACAAAATCCTCAAGTTAATCAACCACAACAACAATCTCCTCCACCAATCCCTCAACATCCTCCTGGAACTCAACAAAACTTAATGAGTGAAATTGAGAACAATAAAAAACAAATTAAGGATTTAATCAGGAGGTTGAACGATCCAAATAGTTCAACCGCGGAAAGAATGACTTTGACAACTTCACTGAAAGAAATGTTAAAACATGTAGATTCAATCAACAAACAATTAACTGGTTGGCAAGATAGGAGACATGCAACTAGGGCTTATTACCAGGATAAATTTTCATATAAAGATGTAAAAGATTTAAAAATTACAAAAGGTGATTTGAGCTCATTATTCACTGACCCACAGTCAAATGCAAATCTTACCCTCAATGGGAAGAGGTTTCCTATTCATTGGTGCCACCACCAATAGATTAGGAACTTTTTTTGGATAGGTGGTACATGTTTTTTGATTACCCACCATGCAACAATTGTGAAGTCTCGCAGTATTTCCTTAGGAAACTATACTATGAGTTCATCTTGAACAAAACCCCAAATTATTTTGATATGAGGGAATTCCAGGGGAGAGGTGGGGGGTCAACTCAAGATAGACCCAATGCATAATAGAATCCTATGCGGAAAGGGAGACGACCTCTCACTAGGTCACCTCATGAGCACATCGTTATCCCTTCCGTTGCGAAGGAGAGTTACGACGTAGAGACTTTACAGGTCATCAACTCTTTGACCTAGAGTTTCATCCAACATGCCAACCCTATTCTACAACGCCATCTAGGGGAGTCTTCGAGTGGTGGGCTTCGATCGCATTTGTGTCAATCTTGCGGAGCGACTTGTTCATATGACCCCACCACACTTAGGAGGCTGCTACGTAGGATCTGTCTGTAGCTATGGAGATGTCAAGGGCAACTAACATTTAGCATGAGGTCTATGGCATTGATACTCAGGTAAAAGTTAGCATGTTCATTGAATTTAATTTATTAAATTTTTATTTTGAAATGATAGATTAACTAATTTAGTTTTACGATTTTAATAAAATTGCAGGGTCACAATGTTGATACTGGATACACCGTCCCTACACCTACTTATTTCTCTACTGCACCTACCATTGAGGTATGTAACTAGTAAAAAATTATAAATTTATTACATGTTAATAGCATTGTTTTATGAATGGTATTTTAATATGTGATTTTGGATGTTGAATAGGCTAATATTGGAGGTTTCGAGGGAACACCTCCTAGTGCCAGTGGATTTAGTCAAATCTACATGCAGGTAATAGAATAAATAATTTAACTTATGAATTATACTTAATAGATTTGTGTAGTTTATATTCATATAGCTGATTATGTTGCATTGCACATCTTTCAAACTCAAAGCATTACTTCACATTCCATAACTAATAACTAGATGTTGATAGATGACAAAATTTTAGCTACAATATAGTTGTTTAGAAATTCAACATAAACAGTGATGCAATTACTTCACATAGCATAAGTAATAAGTAGGAGCAACTTCCAATTGCATTTGCTTGTCATGACATTCCATGAGACCACTTTTTACTGAGGCATATTTTCAAACAGTTCACTACCTTGTCTATGCTATGGATGCTTGGAAGGAATATATGAAAGAATAATAGTAAGCAATAGCATAGACAAGGCAATGAGTTGTTTGAAAAAATTCCTCAAAGAAATGTGGTCTCATGGTGATGTCCATCACCATGAGACCCAATTTATTTGAGGAACTTTTTCAAATAACTCACCGCCTTTTCTATGCTACCACATTTTCCATACATGTCTACCAAAGCATTTTATCAAACAATTCATTTCCTCACTGCTATGGCTAAAAGCTTAAAAAATGTGCTTTCCAACAAACTATGGATGCTTGGAAAAAATCTATCAAAGCATAATAGTAAGAAATAGCATAGACAAGGAAGTTAGTAGTTTGAAAAATGCCTCGAAGAAATGCGGTCTCATGGTGATGGAATGCCATTCCATCACCATGAGACCACATTTCTTCGAGACATTTCTTCAAACAACTCACCACCTTTTCTATGATACCACATTTTCCATACATGTGTACCAAAGCATTTTATCAAACTACTCACTTCCTTGCTGCTATGGATAAAAGCCTAAAATAGATGCTTTCCAACAAACTATGGATGCTTGGAAAAATTTCTATCAAATCATAATAGTAAGCAATAATACCATAGAGAAGGCAATGAAATGTTTGAAAAAATGCCTGAAAGAAATGCGGTCTTATGGTGATGGAATGCCATGACGTGCATTTGTTTGTAATGGAATTCCATCACCACGAGACCCCATTTCTTTGAGGCATTTTTTCAAACAGTTCACCACCTTCTCTATGCCATCACAGTTATCGTACATGTCTACGAAAACATTTTATCAGACTGTTCACCAACTTGCTGCTATGGGTAAAAGCCTAAAAACATGTGCTTTTGAACAAGATATGGATAGGGAAAATAGTAAGCATGATATTTAAAAATATATAGTTTAATAAGTACTCAAAATTTTGTTCATTATCTCATACATTATAAGTCATGATGTGGATCGCTATTGTAGTTTTTGTGATTGAATAATTTGTTGTTTTATTTTCAGATGTTGCAAGTGGAAACACCTCTGAATATTCAGATGGAAATGGACATCGGTGTTTCATCTACTATAGAATCCTTGATGGCTCTGACAGGGGAGGTATGAGACAAATTACTAAATTTAAATTTAAATTCGATGTTATAGATGTTAGTTAGTGAAAAATCAAACCATTATTGATTCGTAGTTTAATTTCTATTTGGATGGTTTATACAGGGCTTCAACACACCTCAACATGGGAATTTGAATATGTCCCTTGTGGAGAGTGATCATTAGCTGGCGGTAAGTGATTATTTTGTTAAATATATCATTTTTTTAATGTAATTTCTATATATTAATGAATTTACTTCTTATTGTAACAGATAATACTTGACCAAGAATTAAACCCTAGGAGGAGCACTAGGAGCACTCCTCGACCGCAACATAAACGAGTGACAGACATATCGTCATCCGATCGACAAGCAAAGGGAAAAAGTTTATTTTGAGAGCATGGAGAGCAATGACTTTTGATTCCAGAGCCCTTTGTTGTATGCCTATATGGCATTTTTGTACATATTTTGTATTGGATATATTTGAAATTGTATGCTTATATGAAATTTTCATAAGCCTATATGGCTATTTTGTACCTATATTTTATACTAATATCAACATATATTGATGTATGCCTACATGGATATTTGGTTTATACAAATCTTTTTTATCGATAGTGTCCATATTTGCATTATAAATCCATGGTTCAACATATATGAGTTACATGTATTCAAGTGTATACTTTACAAATTATGTGTATACTTTGTGACTTACATGTATTTCAATGTATACTTTGTGACTTATGTGTTTTCATGCGTATACCTTGTATTCATGCATATACTTTGTATTAATTTGCCTATACTATGTATTCGTGTGTATACTTCAAGGCTTACATGTTTTTGAGTACTTGTTCTTCCCTTATTCACATGTAGATGCTTGAATTATTCACATGTATACTTATTAATTGGTTAACCCTACCATTGATCATTGATGTCCTTCATGGTTTGTCTTGAATATTAATTGATTGATGCTAAACAACTTTATTAGTTGATGCTAAACAACTTCAATATTTCTAGGAATACTAGTAGAGTTACAAATTCCAAAATTGCACAAATTGAAAAGAAAATAATAACTGTAAATAAATGCACTAATTATTAACTTGATAATTGATTAAGAATGAGTATAAAATATATCAAGAGATGAGCCTTCTAGAATGGCAACTGCCAACTAGAAAATAGGCAAATCATTCCCAATACTTTGAAAGTAATAATTCACCCAAAATTGCAACGGGAGAGAAATGATGTAGAGTAGGGAGGCCTTTAATTACCAATCACAAATTCAATTGATTTCAACAAACCTTCTATCTCCAAAACCCTAACTAGGGTGATTCCCTTCACAACTTCACTATTTGCCTTATAGGTCTGCAGACCTAGTTTCTTGGACCTATCTCACAACTCCACTCTCAAACCCATTAACCAATTATATTTTTAGACACCCTTTAAGGCATACCAAAACATATCCAAAAGCTCATATAACTCTTTTGGAACAAATCCCTTAAACTGATGCTTTTATGCTGTCCCTTTAAGCCAAATAGGCATAATTTACAAAGAACTCTCCTCTAAACAATCTCCCAACCCAAATACCTATGGAAAGTCATTTACCAGTCTATAAAACCACCAAATCTACAACTTTTAGCCAGTGAACTGCTCACTAAGTCCTCTTTATACAAAACCCTCATTTTTAGCAAGTTATAAAGGGGTTTACTGAAAATCCCACTTCTCAACTTCTTTACAATTCACCAATGCATCAAACATGCTTCAAATGGCCTACACATTCTTAATATATCACCAAAATTTTCTTCCCCAAGAGTTTTCCTCACCTACCCACCTTTAACCATTAAATTTCACTAAAAACATTCAAATTTGACAACTAGGGCATCATGCCCAAACCCCCAAATGACCTCTCCTGCTCCCAAAAATATTCAATCAACTAAATCCTACCATATTGGGCCCATTCCACTAAGCTACAGGAGTTACAGTCAATGGAATGGACCACAATCATATTTTTATGTCTTCAAAACCTTAAAATTGGAGTTTCAGACCCACTTATAGGGAAAACTCAATAAGATTCTACAACGCTAATGGGAACACTTCAAAATAAGTCAAAATGATAAATAGGACACTGAAACAACAATTCAAATCAATTTGGAGTCACTATCAGGCCATACAGGCCGTGCAACTACTCGGCAATAGCAATATTCAATAGAAAAGATATAGAATTTCAATGAAAACATGAGCTTTATTATTCAATATTTCAGAAAACCTCCAACAACCTTCATCCATCGAGTTTCCAACATATTTTAAACCTTAGCCAACCTATTACCACTGTTCTAACTGCCCTTTGAATTCCCATGACCGTTGGACTTCCTCAATTTTATATATTTTTTGCACTTTTACAACTTTTCAATATTGCACCTTTGACAATTTTGCAAAAATGTGACAATATCAACTTAGTGACTCCTAATTACCAATTAGATGGTCTATTAGGACCTTATTGAATTGAAAAAAATTCAAACACACTTAAAACTATCAAAAGACCTCATTTGACAACATTAACACAAAATGCATTTGGTACCCCTACACCAAGAAGTCTTATTTAAGATCTTTGAGTAATGTATTTCCTAATGCTCTCTTGTTCTTACATATCTCAATTCAGTTTAATCCAAAGAGTTCCATGAAATACTTTATCTATAAGCAAAAAACACGTTTTCAATTGGTATTCCATGAAATGATTCATAAAAAGATTCCAATATATTTAATCCTTTGATTGGAACAACTCAATTAAGCAAAGGATACATAATCTTCACAACATTTGCAAAACATAATACTCATAGTAGATGAAGTAGTGTTTCAGTGTGAAAGAGGACCATGCATAGCGTAAAAGTACATATCGGGATGTGTTGGAGCAGTTTGTTTGGTCGCACAAATTACAAAACGAAAGTTGCACCACTTTACAACTTTACACTACTTACATTTGACACTTTTTCCATCAAGTGAAAATTAGACACCACGGGAAAATGACTCTAAGATAACAAAAACCGAGAGAGATTATTGTAGAGGGACCCAACACGATCCCGTAGGCTCAAACGGAGAGTTCGTAAGCATCACGGTTTTCGAGTAATAGCCCTTCAAAGATTGCTTCCCTTTTGCACTTTGGACCCTTAAGGGATCGAGCCGATTGAACGTAGCTTAGAGCGATTCTGCGTGTTTGGGTGCGAAAGAAGACCATTCCTAGCGTAAATGTACCCATTCAAATGCGTTGGAACAGTCCATTTGGTCACACGAGTTACAAAATGAAAGTTGCACCACTTTGCAATTTTCAACTACTTGCATTTGACAACTTTTTTCCCAAGTGAAAATTTTACATCACAGGAAAATGCCTTTGAGATAGAGAAAATCGAGAAATGATATTATAGAGGGGCACAACGCGATCCCATAGGATCAGACGAGAAGTTTCTAAGCATCATGGTATTCGAGTAACAACATGCTGAATTTTGTAGCCATTCTGCACTTTGAACTCTTAAGGGATTGATCTGGTTGAACATAGCTCAGAGCGATTTCGCGTGTTTGGGTGCAAAAGAGGACCATTCCTAGTGTAAAAATACCTATTCAGATAGGTCGGAATAGTTCGTTTGATCACACGAGTTGCAAAATGAAAGTTGCACCACTTTGCAACTTTCAACTACTTGCATTTGACAACTTTTTCCCCAAGTGAAAATTCACCACCATGGGAAAATGCCTCCAAGATAGTGAAAGAGAGGTTATTGTAGAGGGGCCCAACGTGGTCCCATAGGATTAGACGAGAAGTTTCTAAGCACCATGGTATCTGAGTAACAACATGTTGAATTTTGCAACCATTTTGCAATTTGGACTCTTAAGGGATCAATCCGGTTGAACGTAGCTCAGAGTGATTCCGTGTGTTTGGGTGTGAAAGAGGACCATGCCTAGCATAAAAATACCTATTTGGACATGTTGGAACAGTCCGTTTGGTCACACGAGTTGCAAAACAAAATTTGCACCACTTTCCAACTTTCAACTACTTGCATTTGAAAACTTTTTCCCCAAGTGAAAATTCACCACCACGAGAAAATTCCTCTGAGATAGCGAAAACTGAGAGAGGTTATTGTAGAGGGTCCCAACACAATCCCATAGGATTAAATGAGAAGTTTCTAAGCATCACGGTATCCGACTAACAACATGTTGAATTTTGTAACTATTTTGCACTTTGGACTCTTTAAGGGATCGATCCGGTTGAATGTAGCTCAGAGCGATTCCGCGTGTTTGGGTGTGAAAGAGGACTATGCCTAGCGTAAGCATACCTATTCAGATATGTTGGAACAATATGTTTGGTCACATGAGTTGTAGAATGAAAGTTGCACCAATTTGCAACTTTCAACTACTTGCATTTGACAACTTTTTCCCAAGTGAAAATTTGCCACCACGGGAAAATGCTTCCGATATAGCGAAAACTAAGAGAGGTTATTTTAGAGGGGCCCAACATGATTCCATAGGATTAGACAAAAAATTTCTAAGAATCATAGAGTCCGAGTAACAACATGATGAAATTTGCAGCCATTTTGCACTTTGGACTCTTAATGGATCGATCTGGTTGAACATAGCTTAGAGCGATTTTGCGTATTTGGGTGTGAAAGAGGACCATGTCTAGCATAAAAATACCTATTCGGACGCGTTGGAACAATCCATTTGGTCACATGAGTTGCAGAATGAAATTTGCACCACTATGCAACTTTGCACTGCTTGCATTTAACACTTTTTCCATCAACTGAAAACTAGACACCGCGGGAAAACCACTCCAAGATAGCAAAAACTGAGAGAGGTTATTGTAGAGAGGCCCAACGTGATCCCATAGGCTCAGAAGAGAAGTTCTAAGAATCACGGTATCCGAGTAACAACATGCTAAAGTTTGCAGCCATTTTGCACTTTGGACTCTTAAGGGATCGATCCGGTTGAACGTAGCTTAGAGCGATTTTGTATTTTTGGGTGTGAAAGAGGACCATTCCTAGTGTAAAAATACCTATTCAGACGTGTTGAAACAGTCCATTTGGTCACACGAGTTGCAGAACGAAAGTTGCACCACTTTGCAACTTTTCACTGCTTGCATTTGACACTTTTTCCATCAAGTGAAAACTAGACACCACGAGAAAACCATGCCGAGATAACAAAAACTGAGAGGTTATTGTAGAGGGGCCCAACTTGATCTCGTAGGCTCAGATGGAGATTTTGTAAGCCTCACAGTCTCTGAGTAATAGCCCGTCAATGATTGTTGCCCTTTTGCACTTTGGACTCTTCAGGGATTGATCCAGTTGAACGTAGCTCAGAGCGATTCCACGTGTTTGGGTGTAAAAGAGGACCATTCCTAGTGTAAACATACCCATTCGAACGCGTTGGAACAGTCCGTTTGGTCACACAAGTTGCAAAACAAAAGTTGCACCACTTTGCAACTTTACATTACTTACAATTGACACTTTTTCCATCAAGTCAAAATTAGACACCACGGAAAAATGACTCTGAGATAACAAAACTCGAGAGAGGTTATTGTAGAGGTTCCCTACATGATCTTGATGCCTCAGATGAAATGTTCGTAACCAACATGGTATCCGAGTAACAGACCTTCAAAGATTGTTGCCCTTTTACAATTTGGACTGTTAAGGGATTACATTGCTTGAATTACAAATGTTTGAGGGCAGCAATAACTTTTGATGCAGAGTAGGGAGGAAATCAACCTAAAATCACAATTCAAGCCTTTAGAAACAACTTTGCAACCCTTTTAAACCTATCTCGCCAACTCTTCACAAATTCACTCAAATTTCCTTGTAGGTCTGCAAACCTAGTTTTTGGACCAAAACTCTCAGATCCAATCTCAAACCCACTAACCAATTGTATTTTTAGACACACTTTAACATCTTACAAATCATATCTCAAAATCAACATAGGTCACTTTAGACCAAATTCTCCAAAATCATGCAACTACGCTATCCTAGACCTCAATTAGGTCACTTTAACAAAGCATCACCCACTCAAACGTCTTTCCAACCAAAATCTTCATGGATAGTCACTTACTAGTCTACAAAACCTCCAAATCCACAACTTTTGATCAAAGAATCACTTCCTATGACACCAAAACATGAAACCCTCACTTTATGCCATTCCAAAGGGGTTTATTGAAAAAAATTGTTAGGCTTCTACACAACCAACCAAGGCCTCAAACAACTTTAGTTATTTCTACACATGCTTGAAGGTTCATCAAAATCTTCTGCCCCCAAGAGTTTCTACAACTTCCCTCCTCTAACCATCAAATTTCACTCAAAATACATAGTTTGACAATTAGGACATCATGCCCAGGCACTCAACTCGCCTTCCCTGCCCTTCCAAAGATTCAAACACTTCAATATATTCTTGCTCATGGCAAATCAATCATCTCCCAATCTTTCCTAATACAATTTCACCAAAACCCAACATCTAAACTCCATTTTTAAGCCAAAATTCACCCAATTTCCTCTGGGACAACAACCAAAAACACTCCTAAACATTTTCCATACTCCTAAATATTATTCCTACATATAATCCTACCATTTTGGACACATTCCACTGAGCCATAGAGAGAAACAATAGGTGGAATGAGTCATTTATTCATTTTTAGTCTTCAAACCCTTATGGCTGGCTATACAAACCTGCAATCAGTAATTTGACAATAGAATTCTTAAAACTCAATGAATTTCCTTCACTCCAAATCCAAAACGTAGCTAACACCTATCTCTACCCTTTGGAAAAGCTTTTAGGACATAATACTTCTGTACAACCAAGTATAATAGTCTGCAACATAAAAATTCAATGAAACACACAAAATTATAAGAGAAATCAGGGGATTTTTATTATTTTTCCTTCACAAAACCTTCAACAAGCTCTTCGTTTGAGTTCCCAACATATTTAAACCTTAACCAACCTATGAAAACAGCTCTATCTTCCCTTTGAATGCTCATGACCGTTGGTCTTCTTCAAGTTTACATTTTTTTGCACTTTTTTCACATTGACAACTTTTCAATTTTTGCAATTTTACATCATTTTGACAAATATGCAACATGAACTCCAAAATGACCCCAAAAACAAATAACATGACTTATTAAATTATAAATTGGTCTAATATGAGCTTATTCAATTGAAAAAACTCAAAACACAAAACTAACTTAAGACTTCTATGAACCAAATTTGCTCAATAACCTTGGTGCCCCTGCACCAAATTTCAATATTTGAGTAAATCTCATTACAAGTGTTTATTTCAATAGAATGTATGCTATATTGATATTGATATATAATAATTAGGTTGATTTGTTTTATTTAATGAAGTTTTTATAATAAGTTAGACTATATGCTAATTATATTGATGCAGAGCAGGCTATCAAAACACTATAACTCACTCAAATCCCAATGAAATCAAATGAGACAAGATGCAAATGAAAGGTAGTTCACTCCTCCATCAATTCCAATGAAAAAATGAGCATTTCTAGGCCGTACCAAAATGTACAAGTTGTTGTAGCAGCAAAATTCAATGTAGGAAAACACGGAAAACAATGAATCTTTGTTATTCAATCCTCCAAATGCACAATTTTTGCAACTTTACCAAATTGACTCAAAATGACTCCTCCTAACCAAAACCAACCCAAAACATTGCAACATGGTCTTAAATACCTTGTTTCAAAACAAAAACATGACCTTAAACATAAAGACACACATACTAAAGCCCTTTTACAAAATGAAGGCCTAGGTGCCCTGCACCATAGGCACAATGCCTTAGGTACTCCATTCTCACAAATATTTTACAATGTCACTCATACATTCGAGATTATCTTATAATGTATACATCATAGGTGTTCATGACGAGGTTAACTTCAAATGAGTAACTTGAGATTCCCTCGCTAAGCTTCACACGCTCTTTTATAATGGCTTCAAATCAAAATTGAGATTTGTCAAGATCATCAAAATTAGGATGTTGCATTGCTTTTTTGGCTGAGATTCTCTTCGATGGCTCATAAATCAATATTTTTTGCATGGAGAGACCAATCAATTTTTAGTAGTTTACTTACAAATACACAAAGTAAAAGAAGAAAAAGAAATAGCATCGAAAATGGAAATGAAATGAAAATAGATGGAAGGAACTTACAGACAACAAATCCACACCATTTGGTTCCAACTCGGGAAAAACAAGGCATAAATCTTGATGCTTCCATTAAGGATAGGTATGCCAGTCTCTTAACGTAGTCACTCCTGGTCATGCATCTTCACTGGAAGTTCCAAGATACCTATTGCACACAATACCTCTCATGAATATAATAACTTGAAATTCAAGATGCTCTTATAATGTCTACATCATTGGTGCTCATGATAAGGTTAACTTCAAATGAATAACTTGAAATTCCCTCACCAAGCTTTGCACACACTTTTGTAATGTCTTAAAATCATAATTGAGATTTTTCAAGATCATCAAAATAAGGATGTTGCATTTCTTTTTTGGCTGAGATTCTCTTGGATGGCTCATAAATCTACATTTTCTGCAAGGGGACACCAATCAATTTTTAGTAGGTTACTTACAAATAGGCAAAGTAAAAGAAGATGATAGCATTGGAATAAAAAAAAATAATGTGAATACAAGTATAAATTAATAAGAACCAATGTGCATACTTACAAATTAATCCAACGAACCATCTGGGTCTACTCTACTCTTTATTGTGTCAAGTATTGTCTCATGGTTAGACTCATAGACCTTCCACAAGGTCTTGTTCAAAGGTCTCCCCCATATTTGGTCAAATGAACATTGGATTCCATGACAAGGTTTGAGTAATGAAGAATCTTATGATGCATTTCAAAGTCCTGAAACAACCAATGTTTAACACTCTTATGTGGGTACCTTCTAAGCCACGTTCCAGTAACACCAATTGAGCTTGTAGGGTATTCAATGTTTTCTCCATCTATAACTGGGGCCTCCAATTTCTTTTTGGCCTCAACACAATGACACAAGTAATATTTTGTTCCCTCTTCATTGTATTCATCTATAATAACTGCATAAACATGCCCTACATTGATATGTGCAACAAATCTCTTGAAATTAGTCAACATTACAAATACACTACAAAGTAAGATAACAATAAGAATTTCAAAAACTAAGCAAGTAGATATATTACCTAGTTGAACTAGATCTGATACGTGGTCAAAGTCGACCGATGATTCCATCTATGTTAGTTCCAATGTCATCGAAGGGAAATACGTGTGAAGTTGGATAAGATAACTTGTCAACCATTTGTTAACCCACTCCCTTGACTCACAATCATTCAAGGCTTGCATTGTACATGAAGAACAAAAACATGCCATCTTCCATGTATTGATACTCCATGAACTTGCATCTGAGCTAAGGAAAGTGTAGCTCACTCGATCCTATTAGTGTGCAATAATCCTCATATGGTGCAATGTTAGTATCATTCATCAACCAAAAAAACCTATGAACTGAAGACGTACCTTCATTACTTGGACCCATCGAAGCATTACACCACTCGACGATTGATCTTGCATCTGTCAACTTTTCACTGTCTTTATACTTTAACTCTTCCCATGCTAATGCTCTTTTCATGCATGATCCTACACCATCATGCTCCTCCTTTCCATGCCCGGCCTCACAAAAGTTCCACATATTCTCAACACCTGTAATGACATGAATCCTGCTCAACTAGTAGAACATGCATGAGTTCTTGAACTATGTTGCATAGTTATCCGACCATACTATATGTTGACCGTATGCTATGCCCCTTTGAGCTAAATCACTATAGAACATCTGGAATCAACCTTGCATGAACTTTGGAGAATGTGTGTGATCATCACTAATATAAAAGTGATAGTCCCTCAATACATTCCTTTGGTCCTCTGTACTATCAGCTACATGAATGAATGCTGTGTGCACAAATATCAAAACCTATGTGGAGTTGTAATATTGTGACTGCACCTCATGCTATGGATGTAGAGTGTAGTTCTCTACAAATTCAACCACTGATACTATGTTTCCAACTAGAAAGATGTCCTTGCATAGCTTGAATTGCGTATCTAGCCATTGAGCTCTATGGGTATGCCTTGCATACTCATAACTCTATTGTCATGAAACATGGACATAAATTGATACACTAGAATATTTTGAATAACCAAATCACACCTTTTTGCTTGAGACCCATCTTTTATAACATATGCCACTATTTTATACTTCCCGAACTCTACTAGTTTTTGTCCCACCTCATATGTTCTTTCCATATGTTGACATATTGGCATATGCTGCAAGCCACCACAATGCTCGCATGAACCATCCAAGCATGTTGTCCTGTAGAATATCTGGCCATCCTCTATTTCAAATAAAATTTTGGATAAGAACTCTCTTAAAGATGTTGGTGGGGCTTCTATGCCACAATCTTGCAAAAAATTATTAGTATGCAAATCTAAACATATAGAACGATAAACATCATAATGGTTTAGAGAATTCAATATGTAGTCTACAACAAAAAGTAGTGTGTGTGTGATTTATCTTTACATAAAAATGTTTAAGCATTTCAAAATATCTTTGAAAAATACTAATTTGAGGATAATCTTGTTGAAATTTATAAAAAAATTGGGTTTGAGTCGTATCCAAAAAATGCTTTGGATGTGGCTCACGGTTTCGACTATCGATTCTCCTTCTTACCACATCCCTTTGATTCAAAGATGGACTTGTGTTATTCTTCCAATACTCTTCAATTAGTGTTCTCAATGCTTCAACAAGTTTTTTATCTTTGCATGGCAATCCCGAGAATGCCCATAATTCATTTGAATTGGTGCCCTCAATTCTTTGCTACCGTTGAACGACTCTTGATAAAGTTTTTCTACTAATTCTCATTTGTTCATTCGTCTTTCTAATGAGACGAGCTCTCTTTGTTTGAATACTAACCAAAGTTGATGTAGTGACACGTCGGATGACATTACTATCCTTTGAGTGTGTGGTCTTACCCACACTCTCATAAGCATCCATTAGATTCTTCACAATAGTGTTTTCACTCGATGCATTCAATGTTCTCAACCCAAGAGTTTTCATGATGTTTCTATACTTTATACCCCGCATCATTTCAACAAATAGTTGACATCTTGCGGTCTCATTTAGGCTTTCAAATAATGATTTCCAAATGTTATCAACATATCTTCTACAAGTGTGTGTTGTAATCTTACCTTCCATGTGCTACAAAATATCCTCGTCAATATTAATCAAATACTTTGGCTTTCTAAACAAAATTCTTGGTGGTGTTCTCCTAGGTACATACATCTCAACATTAGGAATAATATCAATATTTAATTGAGGTGGGATAGATTGTGTACCTTCGTTCGAGGGTGGAGTACAAGACATACCTTCAGGTTCATGTGGGGATGATGGCATACCTTCTTCATCAAATCCGAGTGATGATGTACTCTCAACTTGAGATGCCCTGGATGGTGTCCAACCATATTCACTTGTGATAGATAGTGTCCCTCCATATTCACTTACGGGAGATGGTGTCCCTCCATATTTGCTTCTGCTTAATGGTGTCCCTTCGTATTCACTTGTCGTAGAGGGTGTGTCTCCAACTATGGTATCTGAATCTGTCTTACCACGATGCTTTTGCAATCATTCCCTTTGTGCTACCAATGCCTGTTCTCTTTTTTAGAGTTGAGGTTCCTCTTTAGTTGGCTTGTTTTTGTCAATCGTATCCAATTTCTTCTTTTCACGATATTCTGCCACCTATTCTCTCTCCTTTTCTTTTTTGGTTTCATACTCTTCGTCTATTAGTTTATTCCTTTTTCGTTTCTTTGGCATGGTAGATAATTTTACCTATAGCATGGTAATGAGACAAATATTAGTTCCTGAAAAATGTATCCATTCAAATAAATGAAATATATGTAATTCAAGGCTTCATAAAAAATACTTACAATCATCCTGTAGAAGAGTATTTCTAGCATAGACAAAGGTGACATGAATTTTTTCGATGGAATACCTTAAAGAAATGTGGTAATGAGGGATTCCATGATTGCAAGATAGGTTGAAAATGGAAGCATGGACAAGCCATGTGGTGCAAGGGCACCTAGCTAAGTTGAAATTTTGGTTTTTTGATAGGTCATTAGGTGTTTTATGTCTTTTTTTGTCATGAATAAGGTCTGAAACCCTGTTTTGAAGGGTTGTGGTTGCTTAAAATGAGAAATTGACTCATTCCACCTATTGTAAATATTGTGAATTGGTGGAATGAGTCCAAAATGGTAGGAATAGATGTTTGAATGAGATTTAGGAGCAGGGGAGGCCTTGAAAGTGGTTTTGTGTGATGCCCTAGATGGCATTCCTTTATTTTTTGATCAAATTTGGTGGTTAGAGGGTGGTGATAGGTGAAAATCTTGGGGGAAACACATTTTGAAGGTTAATTAAGTTTTTGTAGACAATTTTCAAAGTGTTTGAAGTGTTGTTAGATTGAAAATAGTTTGGGAAGGCATATTTCCAATAAACCCTCCCTAAAACAAGCCAAATTGAGGGTTTCATGGTTGGGTGAGTTAGTGGGTCTTCCTCTGATTAAAAATGGTAGATCTTGAGGATTTACAACCTGGTACATGAATTTAAAAAGGAATTTTGGGTGGGAAGTAACTTTAAAGGGGTGTTCCTTTGTAAAAGTGACCTAATTAAAGGTCTAGGACAATGCAGAAGCACCTGTTTGAGGGTTTTGTTCCAAACGAGTTCTATGAGTTTTTGTGATATGTTGTGTAAGGACATAAAGGGTGTCTAAAAATGTATTTGTTCAGTGGTTTCTAGTTTGTATTTGTGAGATAGGACCTAGAAACTAAGTTGGTAGACCTACAAGACAAACATAGAGATTGTGTGAGAAATCTAAGAGCTAGGGTTGTAAGAGCTGCAAAATTGTTTCAAAGGACTTGAATTGTGGTTGATGAACGATTTACTCCCTTCTTTGCATCATGTGAATTCTATGAGGCATATGTTGCCCCTACCTTCTCAACCCTACCACATTGGTAGGCTAGTGAGTGAGCTCACTAGCCCGCCAATGTGGTATGGTTGAGAAGGTAGGGGTAGCATATGCCTCATAGAAATGGGGTCTCACAGTGATCGTGAGACCCCATTTCTATGAGGCATACGCTTCCCCTACCTTCTAAACCCTACCGCATTGGCAAGCTAGTGAGTGAGCTAGCTTGCCAATGCTCCACTAGCTTGCCAATGCGACAGGGTTGAGAAGGTAGGGGAGTGTATGCCTCATAGAAATGGGGTCTCACGGTGATTTGCATCACCATGAGACCCCATTTCTATGAGACATATGCTTTTTACATCACCATGAGACCCCATTTCTATGAGGCATATGCTTCCCCTACCTTCATCACCGTGAGACCCCATTTCTATGAGGCATATGCTGCCCCTACCTTCTCAACCCTATTGCATTGGAAAGCTAGTGAATGAGCTCACTATCTTTCCAAGATCACTAGCTTGTCAATGCTACCACATTTTTCATACATTTATATGAAAAAATTATTTTCAAACAATTCAAATGCTTTTTCCATGCTTCCATTTTGAGTCATGATTGAAAGATAGGTTGCACCTTTCCCCATGTTGCTAACTTAGCCTTGAATAAAGAGTCTTGAAACAATGGAGAGAAGGGTTAGAATCCCTTGTAGGCAGACTAATCAAGGAAAGATTTAAAATATATCACAACATAAGTGATGAGGTAAATTTATAAATAGAGATGAAAACCAAAATAGTTTCAAAGATCTATCAACATGGGAGGAGTATATTCCAATTTTTTAGAGACATGTATGGAAAATTTGGTAGCATTGACAAGGAAATCAACTGCTTGGTATAACTGTTTGAAAAAATACCTCATTGAAAGCTTTGGAGAGTGGTATGCACATCCATAATAAAGGATTGAGAAATAATGTTTTTTTTTACTTCCTTAAAACTTATGTCATATATATGTGTATACAAAATGTGGAAGCATACACAAGGTAAGTCAATTGTTAAATAAAAAAATGCGTCAAAGAGATGTGGTTTAAAAATGTAATTGGAAAGTGTATAGAATTTTGTAATTTAAAATGTGCATTGACAACCTAACGTTATAATGACAAACAAACAATGATCAACATGGAATATGCAAAATAACAAAAATGAAAGAAAGCCATAATAGAATGAAAGAAAATGTGTAAATACTTCACATAGCTAAAAAACCAAAGTTTCAAATGAAGGAGTTCTACCCAATTATGTAGCTTTTGCTTCTTCTTTCTTCAAACTCCTCAACAATTTGAATTTTTCAAAAGCTTGTTCCCTTCCAAACTTCAATTATATATCACTTTTGAATGGAATTCAGACTTGAATTGATATTATATGCCTTTCAACATGAAAACTCTATTATTTAATGCAAAGGTGGTGGAATGTGAAAAACATGCATGCACACTTCACAACATCATAAAAAAACTACTTTTTGTCGGAGCACGCAAAAAACCAGGAGAATATGCAGAATGTGGGCCTTGAGATCACGAGTATATTGATTTTTTTACCATTTTTAGAGCAAGCCAAAACCTGCTCGCGTTATAACGCGAGGGTGTTATTTCTTGCTAAAAACGGTCATATCTCTACTTCAAAACGTGCTTGCGTTATGAGAAAGTTGGTTTTTTTTATAGATTTCTTTTCTCTCTCTTTGTCTATACCCTCTATACCCTAATTCTATCTCTCCCCTCTACCCTTATACCCTAATTTTATCTCTCTCTCCTCTACCCTCTACCCTCTACCCTTATACCCTCAACCCTTATACCCTAATTCTATCTCTCTCCCCTCTATCCTCTACCCTCTATCTCTCTCCCACTCCCTCTCTCTCTCTCTCTCTCAAGTCTCTCCCTCCTATCCCTCTCACTCTCTCAGAGTCTCTCTCACTCCCTCTCTCTCTCTCCCTCTGCCGGTAACCCTTATGCCCCTCAGCCCCTACTAATTCTATCTCTCTCCTCTATCCTCTACCTCCTCTCTCCCACTCCTCCATCTCCATCTCTCTCTCAGGTCTCTCCTCCCTACCCCATCTCCCTCTCTCAACTCTATCTCTTTCTCTCTCTCACTCCCTCCCTTCCCTATCTCTCTCCCCTCTACCCTCTACACATATACGCCTGGCCTCAACATAAACAGTTATCTCTCCCTCTCCTCCCTTAACCCTTGCTGCCTCCTCCTCCCTCTATCTCTCCCACTCCCTCCATCTCTCTCTCTAAGTCCTCTCCCCTCTCTTGCTCTCCCCTCCTCTCAGCTCTCTCTCTCACCTCCTTACTCCCTATCTAGATCTCCCCTCTGCCCTCACCCTTAACCCCTTATGCCCTCCAGCCCCTTTCTGGGTGTATCTCTCCCTACCTCTGCCATTAACCTTATGCCTCAACCTTAGGCCCTAATTCCTCTCTCTCCCTCTCCTCATCCTCTACCCTGTCTCTCACTCCTCCCTCTCTCTCTGTCTCTCTCTTGAGTCTCCCTCCTACCCCTCTCCTTCCTCTCAGCTCTCTATCTCTCACTCCTCCATTCTATCTCCCTCTCCCCCTCCACCCTTAACCCTTATACACTAATTCTATCTCTCTCACATCTATCTTCTACCCTCTATCTCTTTCCCACTCCCTCCGTCTCTCCCTCCTACCCCCTCCCCCTCTCTCAACTCTTTCTCTCTCTCTCACTCAATCCTTCTATCTCTCTCCCCTCTCCCCTCTACCCTTAACCCTTATAACCTCATCCCTTAAACTCTAATTCTCTCTCTCCCTTGTACCCTATATACCCTCTATCCACTACCCTTTATCTCTCTCCCACTCCCTCCGTCTATATCTCTCTCTCTCAAGTCTCTCCCTCCTACCCCCTCTCCCTCTCTCAACTCTTTCTCTCTCAATCACTCCTCCCTATCTGCCTCCCCTCTCCCTGCCCCTTAACCTTGTGCATCAGCCCCTATCTCAATTATATCTCTCCTCATACTCATACATAGCATATACCTCAACTCCTCTGCCTCTATCTCTCACTTTCGCATCTCTCTCTTTCAAAGTCTCTCCATCCTGCCCCTCTCCCTCTCAGCTCTCTCTCTCCCGGTCCACTCCCTTCTTCCATCTGGATCTCCCCTATGCCTCTGCACCAACCCACCCTGCCTCGGCCCTATACCTAGTTATATCTCTCCTCCCCTCTGCCTCTGCCCTTAGCCATATATTCTATGCTCTGCCTCCAACCGCTTAAGCCTAATTATATATCTCTCCCCTCACCCTCACCTCTACCCCCTTAGCCTTGTACCTCATCACTTACCTATGTCTCTCTCCCACTCCTCCCTCTCTCTGCTTCTCTCTCTTGAGTATCCTTTCCACTCTCCCCCCCCTCTCCCTCTCTCAGTTCTCTCTCTCACTGTCTCACTCCTCCTTCCTATCTCTCCCTCTACCTCCCACCCTTAACCTTATACCCTCAACCCCTATACCCTAATTCTATCTCTCTCCCCTCTATCCTCTACCCTCTATCTCTCTCCCACTCCTCTCTCTCTCTCTCTCTCTCTCGTCTCTCCCTCCTACCCTTCTCCCTCTCTCAACTCCTCTCTCTCTCTCACTCACTCACTCCTTATCTCTCCCCTCTCCCCTCTACCCTCTACCCTTAACCCTTATACCCTCAACCCTTAAACCTAATTCTATCTCTCTCCCCTCTACCCTCTACCTTTAACCCTTATAACCTCTATCCTCTACCCTATATCTCTCATTACCTCTGTCTCTCCCTCCTGCCTCTCTCCACTCTCTCAGAGTCTCTCTCTTTCCTCCTCCCGTTCCATCTCTCCCTCTACCCTCTACCCTCTTAACGCCTTACCCTCTGTCCTCTACCCTCTATCTCTCCCCAATCCACTGTGTCCTCTTGTCTCCCTGCTCTCTCACTCAGGTCTCCTCCCTCCACCCCTAATATCCTCTCTCAACTCTCTCTCTCTCTCTCTCTCTCTCTCTCTCTCACTCCTATCTCTCTCCCTCCCCCTCACCCCTTAACCTTATACCTCTTCTGCCTAATTCTATCTCTCTCCCCTCTACCCTCTACCCTTAACCCTTATACCCTCTATCCTCTACCCTCTCTCTCTCTCTCCTACCTACCCCCTCTCCTTCTCTCAACTCTCTCCCTCTCTCTCACTCACTCATTCTATCTCTCTCCCCTCTACCCTCTACCCTTAACCCTTACCCCCTATCCATCTCTCAAGTCTCTCTCACTCACTCACTCCTTCTATCCCTCTCAGGTTAGGTTGCCAATTTCACCAAATTGGCAAGCTAGTGGGCTCACTAGGTTGCCAATTTCACCCACTAGCTTGCCAATTTGGTGAAATTGGCAATGTAGTG
Source organism: Sequoia sempervirens (assembly GCA_007258455.2). NCBI lineage: Eukaryota > Viridiplantae > Streptophyta > Pinopsida > Cupressales > Cupressaceae > Sequoia > Sequoia sempervirens. Next base: position 167,470,305 of record VDFB02075321.1, on the reverse strand, counting down.
GCTTGTTTGAAAAAATGGGTCGAAGAAATGGGGTCTCTACATCACCGGGAGACCCCATTTCTTCGACCCATTTTTTCAAACAGGCCACTACATTTCCAATTTCACTGAATTGGAAAGCTAGTTGGTGAAATTGGCAACCTAACTTGGCCTGTTTGAAAAAATGGGTCCAAGAAATGGGGTCTCTCGGTGATGTAAATCACCGGGGGAGACCCCATTTCTTGGACCCATTTTTTCAAACAGACCACTACATTGCCAATTTCACCGAATTGGAAAGCTAGTGGGTGAAATTAGCATCCTATACATTGGACCCTCAACCCTAAACCTTCAACCACGTACCATTAAACCTTACCCTAAACCCTCTACCCCCAACCCTAAACCCTAAAACCTAAAACATTACACCCTAAACCCTTAAACCGTGTACCCTCTACCCTCAACCCAATACACTAAACCATCAACCCAATAGGTCCTCAACCCTATACCCTCAATTCTCTCTCTCACTCACTCACTCCTATCTCTCTCCCCTCTACCATTAACCCTCTACCCTCTACCCTTAACACTTAAATCCTCTACCCTCCACACTTAAACCCTTAAACCCTCTACCCTCTACCGTAAACTGTAAACCGTAAACCCTCTACCCTCAACCCTAAACCCTTAAACCCTAAAACCTCTACCTTGAACCCACGGCCCTTAATCCCTCTACCCTTAAACCCTCTACCCTCTACCTAATCCTTCAACCATATACCCTCAAACCTATACCCTCAAACCTAATCCTTAAACCATACACCCTCAAACCTATACCCTAAACCTTCTACCCTCAACCCTTAACCCTCAACCCTAAACCCTTTAACCCTAAACCCTTAAAACTTCTACCCTATACCCTCAACCTAATATCCTATACCCTCAACCCTAATCCCTCAACCCTCAACCCTTAAACTCTCAACCATTAAACCCTTAAACACTCAACCCTAAACCCTCCACCCTTAAACCCTAAACCCTTAAACCATCTACCGTCTACCCTCAACCCAATACCCACTACCCTCAACCCTAATACCTCAACCCTTAAAACCTTAAACCCACTTAGTAAACTCTTTAACCTAATCCCTCAACCATCTTAACCCTTAATCCCTCAACCCTCAACCCTCAACCCTTAAACCCTAATCCCTCAACCCCTATACCCTCTAACCTATACATTGGAACCTCAACTCTATACCATCTACCCTCAACCTTAAACCCCCAACCCTCAACTCTTAAACCATCTACCCTCTACCCTCAACCCAATACCCTCTACCCTCTACCCAATACCCTAAACCATCAACCCTTAAACCCTTAAACCCACTCAATAAACTCTCTACCCTAATCCCTCAACCCTCTTGACCCTTAATCCCTCAACCATCAACCATCAACCCCTATACCCTCTATCCTATACATTGGACCCTCAACCCTAATCCACCAACCCTATACCCTCAATCCTCTACCCTCAACCTTAAACCCTCAACTGTTAAACCCTATACCCTCAACCCTCTACCCTATAAACCCTTAAACACTCAACCCCAAACCCTAAACCCTAAAACCACAACCCTTAAACCCTCTACTCTCCACCCTCAATCCTCTACCCTCTACCCTCTACCCTAATCCCTCAACCCTTAAACCCTTAAAACCCACTTAGTAAACTCTATACCCTAATCCGTCAAACCTCTTGACCCTTAATCCCTCAACACTTAAACCCTAATCCATCAACCCCTATACCCTCTACCCTATACATTGGACCCTCAAACCTAATCCCCCAACCCTATACCCTCAATCCTCTACCCTCAACCATAAACCCTCAACCCCCAACCTTAAAACCTCTACCCTCTACCCTGTACCCTATACATTAAAACCTCAACCCTCAATCCTTAATCCCTCAATCCTCAACCCTCAAACCCAAAACCCTCAACCTCGATACCCTCTACCCTATACATTGGAATCTCAACCCCAATCCTTCAACCATATGTACCCTCAACCCTAATAACTCAACCCTATACCCTCAACCCAATACCCTAATCCCTCAACCCTACAGGTCATTAACCCTATACCCTCTATTCTCAACCTCTACCCTAAACATTGGATCCTCAACCCTCATATATCTATGTCCCTCCATCCACCTCTCTATCCATCCATCCCTCCCTCTCTACCCTAATCCCTCAACCCTTAAACCCTTAAACACTCAACCCTAAACCCTAAACCCTCAATCCTCAACCCTTAAACCCTAAACCCTTAAACCCTCTACCCTCTACCCTCTACCCTCAACCCAATACCCTCTACCCTAAACCCTAATCCCTCAATCCTAATCCCTCAACCCTTAAACCATTAAATCCAAGAAAAATCTCTACCCTAATACCTAAACCCTCAACCCTTAATCCCTCAACCCTCAACCCTGTACCCTGTACCCTCAACCCCTATACCCTCTACCCTATACATTGTACCCTCAACCCTAATCCCTCAACCCTATACCCTATACCCTCAATCCTCTACCCTCAACCTTAAACCCTCAACCCTCAACCCTCAACCCTTAAACCATAAACCATTAAAATCTCTACCCTCTACCCTCTGCCCTATTGTAAGGAAATGTAGGGAGCACATCTTATAAAAACTCCAAACAGTAGTGCCTTTAGTAACTTCAATTTCGATTAGATTACCTCAAAGACACAAACAACTATTTCCTAAAGCAGAAAAAGACACAGTTCATTTCCCACATTGATCCTTCTGAGAGAAACACATGTAAATTCAACAACAAGCAACAACACAGATGAAAGATACTACAAAAAATAGAACACAAAATTTTTACGTGGGGAAAACCCTTTTGGGTAAAAAACCCCACTCTCCAAAGTTCAAGCCATTGTATTATTCAGCAACAGAAAGTTACTATATAGTTTCAGGCTCTTAGCCTTTCAGAGATTACATCTTGTTCATTCTGGATACAACTGGTAGCAAACTCTCCCAAAGAGATCATCCATGGCATTCATGATCAAGAGAGATTCCAGCACAAATTTGCCTCTCTCTTCCTCTGCTTCGACCTCATGGCCTTGGCCTTTCGGCTAGCCACTCGGCCCTCACTATCTCTCTCTGGCTCTCAGCTCTTCAACTCCTTGGCTTATCAGCTTTCTGCTTTAGAATGTCCAATGCATACGTATATACATTCGTTCTCTGCAGGCTCTATGAAATTGTTCTTTTCCAACTGTCGGATCAGATCTTACAAATCATCCAGCCCAACATCATTAGATGTTTCCACTTCCTCATGTTTTAGTTTTCCAACTTCCACACAGAAATGGTTTGGCAAATGGTTCACATCCTGCTTTCTCTGATTGGTCGAAGTTGCACCACGTCGGACAACCTTCATTCAGTCAAAAGGTGTTCAACCTATGTTGGCATGTTGGTGAGACACTAACTGTGTCTCCCCGATGCCACAGAGCCCATATCATCTTTATCGTGAAGAGTCTTCACTATTGGCAAGATGTTACACTGAGTCCAGAAAGCTATCACTCAGACTTCGCCGTGTCACCAAGACATCACTCTGATGTTCACAAGTTACATCGACATCAGTATTCTCATCAGCGAGACAATTGCCATTCGATGAGACATCATACCGATGTTCAAAAGGTCATTCCGAAGTGTAGTCGACAAGAATAACATCTTTCACCAAGACATCATACTGAGCTTTCAAGTCATACCGAACATCGAGCAGTCGCCAAGAGTCATACCGACATTAGGATTCCCATCGGTAAGACAAACGCTCTTCGCTAAGACTTCATAACGAGCTCTTCATGTTATATCGAAACATCCCAGTCGGCAAGACATATCACTTTCACTGAGACGTTACTTTGAAGTCTTCAAGTCATACCGAGTCGGAAAGACTTTCCACATTCGGTAAGACAACATACCGAAACACATGTGTTACACTGAAGTCTCTTGTTGGCCAGACCTACCATTGTCGCCAAGAGGTTACACCGAGCCTCTTATGTTAAACCGAAGTCACACAGTCATCGACGAGACCAACACCTGTCACCAAGACTTCACGCTGAAGTCTCCAGGTTATCCTGAGCCCACCTTTTGCCAGGAGTCATGCCGAACACATCCCACACCGTTGGTGAGACAAACGCCCATCGCCAAGAGTTCTTACCGAACTCTTTCGTTATTCTGATGACTCCATGTGTATGACTATCGGCGAGACATCCATATCGGTAAGACCTCATATTGAAACATAACCCTTTTGGCCAAGTCTCCCTGATATCCGATAGAAACCAACCTGTCAGCCAGACATCTCCCAGTCGCCAAGACTTCTCATCGAGGCCCTCAAGTTACTCTGAGTGTATATAGTCGGCCAAACATCTCCCAGTCACTAGGACCACATACCGACACACTTGAGTTACCCTGACATACGCTAGGAACCCGATAACAAACCCTCCTATCACCGAGACATTCCATATATGTAAGAGATTTCACCGAGTCTCCATGTCATAGCGATAGGTCCATTCAGAAAGACTTAAACAAAGTCTCAGCGACCAGTGCAAACCACAGGGTTCCTGAACTTCCAGTCAGCCAGACAAAAGGAATGTCACACCGACTTTGCTTTTCCATGGGTTACAGCCTGTGAGATTGAGGCACATATTTCAACAATATCCCACTTGACGAAGATCACACAGGCACCTCCAAAGCAACCAATCACAGCCTTCCAGGAAACCACATAGATGCCAAACATGCTCTCATGCTCCATCAAGAATTCTACTCCAACATCCAATATGTTCACCTTCAGGAAACAATCCTGTCATCTTCCACGTGTGGAAGAAAGATACATCGCCAAGGTGAATAAGTATCATTCCAACGAACACAAGAAAAAGATCCCAGTGATATCTTCAACAAGATACTGCTACCACTTCACTGTGCTCAAATGCTATACATAAGCAATATCAACTTCAGAGCTTCAAACAGAACACACCAGTGAAGTCATTCTCTAGAAACAAGATATAAAACACCAGCTAGAACAACAGTCAGGCTGACTGCTCCCATCCAACTGATAAACCCACACAATTGAAAATAGCACCCACAGCTCGTGCTATTCCATTCGATCACACATACCTCAACAGGTATCACCATTAGTAAACTTCTGCCAATCTAGAACCAACTCATCAACATCAAATACAAGCTCCAAGTTTTAACCAGTTGAAGACGAAAAGACGCATACATGAACTCCCACTGCCTGAGTAATCTAGATTTGAAAGAGAAAAAAAAAGGCATCACAAGTCTACCACTACCAGCACATAGAAAATGTAACCCTGTAGTACCAAGGAAAAATCCACAATGATATGCACAATTTGCAACAACCTACCACAAGAATCATTTCCCTCACCAAAAACCTTCACGGCCACAGAGAGAAACTCTGCACATCATCTTCCTGTAGAACATCCTTCTACATACACTTCTAACAACCAGCTGTGTCAAGAATGATCTTCTTCATAACCCAAAAGAGAAACCTTAACAACATCCATCTGTTCAATCACCAAGATCAAACCAATTTAACAAACAACATGGATGTAAGCAACTCTAAGAAGATCAAGCTAGTTCATTCCCCATTTCAGGAAATCAGCCGATACAACATCTCCTACCAATTCTCATTAGTAACAAGGAGATTAAACAAAACTATAAAACTTCCACTATGAATCCTCCAGAACCATTAAACAACAATTCAAGATCCATATCATGAAAGTAAACATAAAACACATCTGAAAGATATAAAGGGCCAAATACCTCTTAGATAAACTGCCGAGTAGACCAAGAGTGGGAACGAGAATACTCCTTCAAGATATACAAGCCATCATGACTAATCCAAGAGCTATCTCCTCATAGGTCTCTTATTGAACTCACGTTCAACCAAGGTGTAGGCTTCTCGAACTTTCTGCTAGAAAAAATTCATCAAGAATACCAATCAACAACACTTCTCTCATAAGAGAAAGAAAACCTCACCTTATTCTTCATGTATCCATGAGTACTAGCAATCGATCATCTCATGCTAAACTTCAACTACATTACTGCACTATCACGAAGTACCAAGCAAATAATCAAAGCACCCAATACACAAAGAATTACCAAACCACTGTCAAAGCTCCAATCTTCCGAATCAAGAACTTATCATGACACCATGATCTACACATCCCCATAGGAGATTCCATGCTTCAAGTGACCTCACCATTGTCTCAAGTACAATGCACAATGCCAAAAGTCCAGTGCACAAACAAGAGTATACCATGACATAAGAAAATAGACTTAAAAAACATCACCTGTCAAGCACCACCAACACCTTAGCCAAAGACTCCAAGAATCCTCCATGGTTCCAAGATGTTGTACATCTTCAAATAATGTCCATGCAAATGCGAAAGAAACCTTCTGTAGTAACAGGATCTAAGAGCTCTCCCAAGAAACATCAGCAACACTAAAGAAGACCATTCACCACCATGTGATGAATCCACAGTCATTGCTAGAGCTCCCACTGAAATGTGACACCTGAGCTCTCCAAGCATCATGACCACTTGCTACAGGTTCCCATAACCTACTATTTAGGTACTCAATAGTATCCATCCTCTCATCTCACAGCACCACACCAATGCACAAGTGACCATCGACAAGGCCAGCTAACAACTTTGTACCAACAATGAATCAACCTTGTGGATATAGACAATCCACTTCTGAGTTGTCTCATAGAAAACATGTAGGTAAAGACAACCCAAAACATTGCACAAACCATAGATCCATTCAACAGAAATGTGCAAACCCATCATCACATTGGAAATGCAAAACTGAGATCTCAAAGAGAATAACCACGTAGACAACATGACTCAACCAACAGGTCAAGCTTAGATCCGATTCACCAATCACATCCACAACAAGCACCATAGTCAAGGAACCCACAAGCATCACCACAAGAATTTTGAGTGACTAATCACGTACCAACACTCCCATGCAGAGAAGAAATCACACCTTCTCAAACCATGCACAAAGCATGCATGCAGATGGTGTATGATGTAACCAAAGGTTGCTTGCACAATCTCCTAGAAGACTTCTCTCTGTCTTCCACCAAGAACCTGACACCTTTAGGGCTCTGTTTAGACTTAGATCATTAACTAAGTCTTGCTTCAACTCTTCTCAAAGAGTTTTCTACCTTGTGCTTTACCTTTGGAAGACCAACACCTCCTTTGAAACTGATCACTCTTCCTTGGACTTAGAAGAATCTAAGTGCCAACATCATCATCATGCTTGAACTGTTTGTAGGGGAGCTAAAGGTACTGTCCTCATGCTTCTTGCATCCAAATAGGTCCATCTTACTTGGTGTTCAATCTTCAAATTACCCGTTTTCAAGAATTTTCCTTGGAGAGGCCTAATTCCTACTAGCCCTTACCAGTCACTCTTTGGATTTTCTTGCTTAAATTTGTCAAACAACCTAGCAAATAAATTGCATTTCCAGACACCCTTTTTGGACCTTTAAATATTTCATAGGGTTTTAGACCTCTGTATCTTCCGTATAGTAGGTTCCTACAATCAAGGAGAGGTAGGGCTAATTGACCTAATTCCTAGGGTTTTAACACTTTCTCCTTCAAATCTATCTCAAATGGATTGGTTGAGATTTCAATCCTTTCAACTTGTCAAAATGTGACTAAGACCTCCCTAAACCCGTACAGATTCCATACTGTACCTTCTACCCCTGCCTGTACTCTTCAATTTTCACTCTCAAACTCCTAACCGGGCAGTCCTAGCTCGCCCTAGGGTTTGAGTTTCATAATCCTTTCTTGACTCCACATGTTTCCTATGGATAAATATTTACAAGTAAATGGCTCCCCTGTCATTTCAATCTAATTTCAGGGAGATCCCATTGTTAGATCTTATGGGGGAGCCATGAGAAGACTGACTGCTCAAAACTACAATTACAAAACCCTCTAGACTCTAGACTATGGATTCAAACACTAAACCTACTCAAAGCAACTTGATTACAAAATAAAATATACTTAAAAATATTCTAAGAACATTGTTATAGTGCTGAATCAGTATTTACAATGCTTATGATAGCTCTATTTTGCAAAACACATGGGTAAACACAGAAAATGCAGAATTTCTCTTATTCACACAAAGCTAAAACTTGATTACAATGCTTCTAACTGCTCTCTACGAGCCACACCTCTACTTAGATGCCTTTTCCATGTTTCAAGGGAATTTTCTCGACCACTTACTCCTGATTTCAAGGGATTCCAATCCACCTAAGCTGCATGCAACCTAACAAAATGTTACCATGCAATTTTACAACTTTACCACTTCCATCATTGTGTCATGATCCTCAATCTTAGGACCTCTAACACCTTGATCTCGAGCCAACAACTCCCTTAACTGTCCATTAGCATCTTCTAACAACAACCATGTGTTTAGAACACATTAAAGGCTCATTACTCACATTAAACTACTAACCTAATTAAAGTAAAAAGATGCCTAACAAAGACTAAGCTATGATGACCTTAGTCCTAGTGACTACTTCATTTATTCCACACACAAACAAGACCTTCTAAGGTCCAAACTTAGCACTCTAATACCCTGATTTGGCTAAGGTTAGGTACAAGCCAAAATTGATGACAAACCAAAATGGAGGTTAGCCTAGGTGCTCCTGCACCATCCTCCCCAAAACAGAAGATTTCAATCCACCCTTGGATTGAGCAAGTTGAGATCAATGCCCAACTTCTTGAACTCTGATTCCTTGATCCACACTGCATCAACATCAGGTTGACCATGCCTCTTAATCAAATGTTCTTTGTACTCCTTGGTTCTAGTTTTCTTGTAGACCCTGGTATCCAATATCTTGTCAGCTTGTTTGATCGTAGTGGAGGGCAGTTTAAGTTCTTCCACATCTTGGGTGACTTCATGGATGGTCTGATCCATGTTTAGTGGTGGTCCTTTGTAGTGTACAAGATCTGCAACATTAAAAATAGGGGACAGTCAACTGTCATATGGTAATTGCACCTTGAAAGCATTGTTTCCATACTTCTCCAAGATAGGACAGGGACCTATCCTCTTCATTTGCAACTTATGAGGAACTCCTTTCTGCAGTCTAGACTTGTTCAAATGCACCATCACCAAGTCTCCAACATTCAATTGAAATTTTTTCCTATGCTCATCCACCTTGGTCTTATGTTTCATGGTGTTTTCTGCCAATGTTTTTCTGACTGTATCATGAATCTCCTGCATTGCATAGGCAAAGTCATCAGCATATCCACTTCCTTTGACTCCATCCTTCAACTCTCTCAGCTCATAGACACCTCTAGGATGTAATCCATAGAAAATTTCAAAGGGACTCTTCCCTGTTGATCTGTTGATAGTATCATTATAGGCATATTCAACTTGCCCAATCAATTGATCCCATTGTTGACCATACTCCTTGGTCAAGCATCTTAAGAGGTTTCCAAGAGTTCTATTAACCACTTCGGTTTGACCATCAGTTTGGGGATGGTATGCAGATCCAAAAGATAGATTAGTGCCCAATCTTTGCCAAAGAGTCTTCCAAAAATGACTCATAAACTTAGTATCTCTGTCTGATACAATGCTGATTGGTAATCCATGAATCCTTACTATCTCTTTGAAGAAAAGAGAGGCTATTTGACTGGCATCATTGGTTGTTTTGCATGGCACAAAGTGAGCCATTTTTCTGAATCTGTCTACAACCACATAAACACTGTCCATGCCTTGCCTTGTCTTGGGTAACCCAACTACAAAGTCCATACTCAAGCATTCCCATGGCCTAGTAGGAATAGGCAGTGGCTGGTATAGGCCCGCATTTGAAGAAGTACCTTTGGCCTTTTGACACACTACACAACTCTCCACATACCTCCTGACATCTAAGTTCATTCTTGGCCAATAGTAAAACCTTTGAACCAGTTCCTGAGTTTTGGTGATCCCAAAATGACCACTCAATGCACCATTATTCTTTTCTTGTATCAAGTTCTCTCTAATAGAACCTCTAGGAACACATAGTTGATTCCCTTTAAACAAAAGATCACTTTGCAAAGTATATTCAACATATTTGCTATTAAAATGATTCTTGTACTCAACACATACCTTATAAATATCTGCAAAATCTTCATCATCTTCCTATAGATCTTTGAAGTGATCTATTCCCATGCTCTTCAATTGAATTTCCTGAATTGTGAGGAATCTTCTGCTCAAGGCATCTGCCACCTGATTGAGAGCTCCTTTCTTATGCTTGATATTGAAAGTGTAAGCTTGCAAGTACTCCACCCATTTCATATGTCTGTGACTCAACTTCTCTTGTGAATTCAGGAAATTGAGTGCTTGGTTGTCTGAATACACTATGAATTCCTTGTGAAGCAAGTAGTGCCTCCATTTCCTTAGAGCTTGAACCAATGCATACATCTCAAGGTCATAAGAAGAATAATTCTTCTTGGCTTCACTTAACTTCTCTGAATGAAAAGCCACCGGTCTTCCCTCTTGACTGAGAACAGCTCCAATAGCTACATTGCTTGCATCACACTCAATGGTGAATAGCTTCTCAAAGCTTGGTAACACCAAAACAGGTTGGGTAGCTATCTTCTCCTTCAGCAACTCAAAACTCTTGTTAGCTTGCTCATTCCATACAAACTTTGTTTTCATTCCTCCTTTTATAGTATCCAACATAGGAGCACAAATAGCACTAAACTATCTTATGAATTTTCTATAGTATTGAGAAAGACCATGGAAGCTTCTTACCTCTATTGCTGTCTTTGGAGTAGGCCAATTGAGGATGGCTTCCACTTTGCTGCTATCCATCTTCAAGTTGCCATGTGATAGCACAAATCCAAGGTACACCAGCTCTATTTTGATGAACTCACACTTTTCCAAATTGATCATCAGCTTCTCCTCCTGCAGCCTTTTGAAAATTAACTCTATTTGGTGGAGGTGCTCTTCTCTTGTTCTGCTATAGATTAGTATATCATCAAGATACACTACTACAAATTTTCCAATGTAGTCTTTGAGGATTTCATTCATAAGTCTCATGAATGTGGAGGGGGAATTAGACAGTCCAAATGGCATAACTTGCCACTCATAGAGACCCTCATTGGTTTTGAAAGCTGTTTTCCACTCATCTCCCTCATGTATCCTAATTTGGTGATAACCACTCTTTAAATCTATCTTAGTATAGTACCTAGCTTCACCTAGACAATCCATGAGATCTTCAATCCTAGGGATAGGGAACCTATACCTGATGGTTATCTTGTTTATTTCCCTGGAATCAGTACAAAGCCTCCATTCTCCTCCCTTTTTAGGTGCTAAGATAGTGGGTACTGCACATGCACTAATGATTTTCCTAATAAGACCTTGGTTTAGGAGTTCTTGAATATGCCTGGTTATTTCCTCATTTTGTTGAGGCGTCATCTTGTAAGCTGCTTTGTTTGGAAGGGTAGCTCCTGGTATCAAGTCTATCCTATGACTTATGGCTCTTTTAGGAGGTAATGTTGTTGGTTGACCACTACTTACAATGCCTTCATAGGCCTGTAACAATTTCTATATCTCCTCAGGTAACTCTTGCTTTTCAGCTGCTTTCTCTTTGCTCACCTCTCTTGGCGTTATCATCACTGCATAGCCAACTCCTTCTCCTTCTTCCAAGGCTTCCAAGAACTCTTTTTCACCCACCATGAACAGTTTAGGACCTACTATCTGCACCTCTGTATCTTCTAGCAAAGACTGAATTTTGAAAGTCACCTTATCTTTCTTGAAGGTATAGGAGTTCTTTGCTCCATCATGCATAGCTTGGCAGTCAAATTGCCATGGTCTACCTAGGAGCAAGTGGCATGCATCCATAGGTAACACATCACACAAAACTTTTTCCTTGTACCTACCAATTGAGAACTCCACCCATGCTTGTTCATTCACCAAGACATGCTGACCTTTATTGAGCCATGTGACCTTGTAACGATTGTTGTGGGGTATCCTTGTCAACTTCAACTTGCTGACTGCCTCCTCTGACACAATATTGTCAGTAGAACCTAAGTCAATGATGACTCTACACACTTTCCCCATCATCTTGCACTTTATCCTAAACAAGGACCTCCTTTGGCTTGGCTCTTCTTTAACCGGTTCCTTGATCAAAGTTCTCCTCATCATGAGATTCTCACCTTCCTCTGAATTCAATGGCACTTCAGGATGTTTATCTACTGTAGCTGTCTCATCTTGAATCAGGTTAGTTCTCTTATCTCCTCCATGAGAAGTACTACCTTTCTCTGGACATCTATAGGCCGGGTGTCCCAATTGATTGCAGTGGTAACATTTCATATTGGTAAAATAGTTGCCTCTTCCTTGTCCACCACTTCTTCCTCTGGAGCTGAAACCTCTTCCTCTACGACCTCTACTAGAGCTTCCTTCTTGTTGTTCAGAGTATTTGAATTCTCCTTGGGCTCTTGGTTCTGAACTTCTTCCACCATAACCTCCTCTTTGTTCTCTGCTGTCTTTCCCTTTACCTCTACTTTTGGGGTTTTGCTCTTGCTTCTTTTTTCCTTTCTCCTCTATCTTCAAAGCCATTTGATAGCATTGGTGGACTGTTTTGAAGTTCACTAGGCTCATGTCTTCTTGAATAGACCATTTAAGTCCATTTAAGTACCTTGCTAGCTTGATGCTTTCATCTTCAACCACCTTTGATCTGAGGCATAATTTTTGAAACTCCTCGGTGTATGTTTGGACATCCATATCTTTTTTCCTAAGATTGTGTCTTCTGCTATGCAATTGAACTTCATAATCATCAGGTAGATAGGTCTGCCTTATCTTAGTTACCATTCCTCTCCATGAAACTATGGGTCCTTTGCCTTCCTTCTCTCTTTCAGCTTGTACAAACTTCCACCATGTGAGAGCTGCTCCTCTCAACCTTGACTTGGCCACCTTTACCTTTTGGGCCTCTGTTATTCCATCACATTCAAAGTGATTTTCTATGCTTTCAATCCAGTCTACAACTGAATCAGGGTCCATTTGTCCATTGAATAGTGGCACACCTTCCAATGCTTTACCACTTAAGGCCTGCAATGCCTTCAAGAAAGGTTCTTCAGCAAGAACAGGATCAAGCTTTGGAGCTTCCTCCTCCAAGTCCTCTTCTTTTTCCTTGGCTTCCTGCTCTTCCTTCTGCTCTATCTTGTCTGTCACTTTATCTGCTGTCTCATGGACTTCATCCAAGAGCTTCTCCACTTGAGACAACCTTTCTCTTAGCAGCCGGTTGTCTTCCTCTTGCTCTTCTACCTTTTTAGCTAACTCTGCATTAGTCACCATGGTTCTTTCCTCTGGTGTGTTCTCTCCTACTGACTCAATGGGCTGCAACATCAATCACAAGCCTTGAATCAAACATTGCTCTGATACCAATATGGTGTATGATGTAACCAAAGGTTGCTTGCACAATCTCCTAGAAGACTTCTCTCTGTCTTCCACCAAGAACCTGACACCTTCAGGGATCTGTTTAGACTTATATCATTAACTAAGTCTTGCTTCAACTCTTCTCAAAGAGTTTTCTACCTTGTGCTTTACCTTTGGAAGACCAACACCTCCTTTGAAACTGATTACTCTTCCTTGGACTTTGAAGAATCTAAGTGCCAACTTCATCATCATGCTTGAACTGTTTGCAGGGGAGCTAAAGGTACTGTCCTCATGCTTCTTGCATCCAAATAGGTCCATCTTACTTGGTGTTCAATCTTCAAATTACCCGTTTTCAAGAATTTGCCTTGGAGAGGCCTAATTCCTACTAGCCCTTACCAGTCACTCTTGGCTTTTCTTGCTTAAATTTGTCAAACAACCTAGCAAATAAATTGCATTTCCAGACACCCTTTTTGGATCTTTAAATCTTTCATAGGGTTTCAGACCTCTGTATCTTCCATACAGTAGGTTCCTACAATCAAGGAGAGGTAGGGCTAATTGACCTAATTCCTAGGGTTTTAACACTTTCTCCTTCAAATCTATCTCAAATGGATTGGTTGAGATTTCAATCCTTTCAACCTATCAAAATGTGACTAAGACCTCCCTAAACCCGTACAGATTCTGTACTGCACCTTCTACCCCTACCTGTACTCTTCAATTTGCACTCTCAAACTCCTAACCGGGCAGTCCTAGCTCGCCTAGGGTTTGAGTTTCATAATCCTTTCTTGAATCCACATGTTTCCTATGGATAAATATTTACAAGTAAATGGATCCCCTGTCATTTCAATCTAATTTTAGGGAGATCCCATTGTTAGATCTTATGGGGGAGCCATGAGAAGACTGACTGCTGAAAACTACAATTACAAAACCCTCTAGACTCTAGATTATGGATTCAAACATTAAACCTACTCAAAGCAACTTGATTACAAAATGAAATATACTTAAAACTATTCTAAGAACACTGTTACAGTGCTGAATCAGTATTTACAACGCTTATGATAGCTCTATTTTTCAAAACACACGGGTAAACACAGAAAATGCAGAATTTCTCTTATTCACACAAAGCCAAAACTTGATTACAATGCTTCTAACTTCTCTCTACGAGCCACACCTCTACTTAGATGCCTTTGCCATGTTTCAAGGGAAGTTGCTCGACCACTTATTCCTGATTTCAAGGGATTCCAATCCACCTAAGTTGCATGCAACCTAACAAAATGTTACCATGCAATTTTACAACAACTTTACCACTTCCATCATTGTGTCATGATCCTCAATCTTAGGACCTCTAACACCTTGATCTCGAGCCAACAACTCCCTTAACGTCCATTAGCATCTTCTAACAACAACCATGTGTTTAGAACACATTAAAGGCTCATTACTCACATTAAACTACTAACCTAATTAAAGCAAAAGATGCTTAACAAAGACTAAGCTATGATGACCTTAGTCCTAGTGACTACTTCATTTATTCCACACACAAACAAGACCTTCTAAGGTCCAAACTTAGCACTCTAATACCTTGATTTGGCTAAGATCAGGTACAAGCCAAAATTGATGACAAACCAAAATGGAGGTTAGCCTAGGTGCTCTTGCACCTCCAGACCTGCAACTATCTCATCCAACAACACCCCAAAAGGCCAGAGACTAGACAATAGCTTAACAACAACTACACATGACCACAAGGTTTTCTTAACCGTGTAAAACCTACAAAACCACAGAGCCATGCAAGTAGAAATCATCCTTAGAAAGAAACCAGCAATTCAGAAGAATCCAGGTCCCTTTCAGACCAACTCTAAAACCACCAACATGTACATGCATCCGAGAAAGAGAGAAAGGCTATTTTAGAAGCTTGCAAATCATCTAATGATTAACTCCACAGCCTTTAAGCATTTGAGGTTAATAGGAAACAGTGCCTTCCAACACCAGGAACCACCACCTAGCATAAGCACTTTCTTCCATGACTGAGAAATAACCTAGGCTTCTCCATATCACCTAGGAGCCTGACACACAAATGCCCAATATGATAGCTTTACTGCTACACAACCACAGAGCAAAGAAATCCACCTCATACTCCAAGGTTATACCTCTACCATCCAGGAGACACAGATCACAACTTGACCAACTCCTTTTTCCATCTTGACCATCCTTCAAGCTGCATGTTGTCTCAGAATACCACAAGGCTTCCACTCATTAAAGGATCAATACATTAGTCCATTCCTCCAGATTTCTTCTAGCCCATCAAGCTAAGAAATCTTCATAGGAGAAATATCCAAAACCAACAACCAGAAGAAGACTCTTATACCACTTGTAAGGAAATGTAGGGAGCACATCTTATAAAAAATTCAAACAGTAGTGCCTTTAGTAACTTCAATTTCGATTATATTACCTCAAAGACACAAACAACTATGTCCTAAAGTGGAAACAGACATAGTTCATTTCCCACATTGATCCTTCTGAGAGAAACACATGTAAATTCAACAGCAAGCAACAACATAGATGAAAGATACTATAGAAAATAGAACACAAAAATTTTATGTCGGGAAAACCCTTTTGGGTAAAAAACCCCACTCTCCAAAGTTTGAGCCATTGTATTATTCAACAACAAAAATTTCATTATAGTTTCAGGCTCAGCCTTTCAGAGATTACATCTTGTTCATTCCCGGATACAACTCGTAGCAACCTCCCAGAGAGATCATCCATGGTGACTCATGATCAAGAGATTCCACAACTTTTCCTCTCTTCTTCTATTTCGACCTTTCATGGCTCGCCTTTCGCCAAATTTACTCGGCTCCCTACTTTATTCTCGTTTCCGCCTTTCAAATTCTTAGCTATCGCCTCTTCATCAACATCCAATGCATACATATATACATTCATTCTCTACAGGCTCTACGAAATCGTTCTTTTCCAACTGTCGGATCAGATCTTACAAATCATCTAGCCCAACATCATTAGATGTTTCCACTTCCTCGTGTTTTAGTTTTCCAACTTCCACACAGAAACAGTTCAGCAAACGGTTCACATCCTGCTTTCTCTGATTGGTCCAAGTTGCACCACGTCAGATAGCCTTCATTCAGTCAAAAGGCGTTCAACCTGTGTTGGAATGTCGGTGAGACACTAACCGTGTCTCCCTGATGCCACAGAGCCCATATCGTATTTATCGCCAAGAGTCTTCACTATCAGCAATACGTTACACCGAGTCTAGAAAGCTATCGCTCAAACTTCGCTTTGTCACCAAGACATCACTCTGATGTTCACAAGTTACATCGACATCAGTATTCTCATCGGCGGGACAATCGCCATTCGATGAGACATCATACCGATGTTCAAAAGGTCATTCCGAAGTGTAGTCGGCAAGACTAACGTCTTTCGCCAAGAAATCACACCGAACACCGAGCAGTCGCCAAGAGTCATACGGATGTCAAGATTCCCATCGGCAAGACAAACGCTCTTCGCCAAGACTTCATAACGAGCTCTTCATGTTATACCGAAACATCCCATTCTGCAAGACATATTGCTTTCGATGAGACGTTACTCTGAAGTCTTCAAGTCATACCGAGTTGGCAAGACTTTCCACATTTGGTAAGACAGCATACCAAAACACATGTGTTACACCGAAGTCTCCTATCGACTAGACTTACCATTGTCACCAAGAGGTTACACCGAGCCTCTTATGTTACACCAAAGTCACACAGTCATCGGCGAGACCAACACCTGTCGCCAAGACTTCACGCCGAAGTCTTCAGGTTATCCCGAGCTCACCTTTCGCTAGGAGTCATGCCGAACACATCCCACACCGTCGGTGAGACAAATGCCCGTCGCCAAGAGTTCTTACCAAAATCTTTCATTATTCCGATGACTCCATGTGTATGACTATTGGCGGGACATCCATATTGGTAAGACCTCATACCGAAACATAACCCTTTCGGCCAAGTCTCCCCAATATCTGATAGACACCAACCTGTCAGCCAGACATCTCCTAGTCACCAAGACTTCTCACTGAGGCCCTCAAGTTACTCTGAGTGTATATAGTCGTCCAGACATCTCCCAGTCGCTAGGACCACATACTGACACACTTGAGTTACCCCGACATACGCTAGGCACCCGATAACAAACCCTCCTGTCACTGAGACATTCCATATCGGTAAGAGATTTCACTGAGTATCTATGTCATAGCGATAGGTCCATTTGGAAAGACTTAAACAAAGTCTCAGCGACCAGTGCAAACCACAGGGTTCCTAAACTTCTAATCAGCCAGACAAAAGGAATGTCACATCGACTTTTCTTTTCCAGGCGTTACAACCTGTGAGATTGAGGCACATATTTCAACACGTATACATTAAACCCTCAACCCTAAATTGTCAACCCTCAACCCTTAATCCCTTAATCCTCAATCCTTAAATCCTAAACCCTCAACCCCTATACCCTCTACCCTTTACATTGGACCCTCAACCTAATACTTCAACCATATACCCTCAAACCTATTCCCTAAACCCTCTACCCTCTACCCTCAACCTTAAACCCTAAACCCTAAACCCTAAACCCTAAACCCTTTAACCATAAACCCTAAAACCTAAACCCTAAACCCTTTAACCCTAAACCCTTAAACCTTCTACCCTATACCCTATACCCTATACCCTATACCATTAACCCAATACCCTCTACCATCGACCATAATCCCTCAACCCTCAACCCTTAAACTCTAATACCATAGAAACCATCAACCTTATAGGTCCTCCACCCTAATCCCTCAACCCCTATCACTTTCCCTCTATCTATACATCTCACCTCTCCCTCCCTCTCTCCTACCCTCTCTAATTGTATCTATCTACCCTCTCCCTCTTTCTACGTACCTCTCGTTCAATCAATCCCTACCACACTTCAATTCCCATCGCCTGATGCTTTGATTTTTCCTGACGATTGATCTCGATCGCAAAAAGATTGATCTTGATTTGAGTCAATGCCTGATTTATGCGCAGATTTGAGATTTCGCGGATTGATGATTCCGGATGCCGGATCTGATTTCGATCCTCTGACTTGATTGATAAAACCTTCGACGCTGGATTTGATTGATCTTGATAAAAGACTGAGGCGCTTAGGTAAAGAAGAAACCTAGAGGGTTAATTTTTGTTTTGTTGTCATAAGGTCATGTAGACCATTTAGTGTTGAGCTTAGAGGTGTTTTTGTTCTTTGGGAAAGAGGTTGTCAAGAGTTCAATAAGTTTAGAGGCTCATTTTGCTGAATGGTAAAAAGTTGCCAAAGATTGAAAAACACAGTGGGTTTGATAATTTTTGTTTTAGGTCATCTAAAGGCTCGACCCAAGAAGCTCAACTATTTTTGGAGCCTATTTAAGGGATGACTCGACCCTGGAGCAGGGTTGGAAGATTTAGTGTTTTGGTGAAATCTTGTAAATTTGATGGAAACAACGTTCTGAGAGGCAGTTTTTTAATTTTTTGCATCCAAATTGTGCTTTGATGGAGTAAACCTACTGTTATTTTATTTTTAGAATGTAGTGTGAGTATTGTGCAAGCTTTGTGTGCCATCCATTTGTTTTTGTAAATCATTTTCACCTTTTATTTGTAAATAGTTTGTTTTCTGTCTTTTTCTGGCCTGAATTAGGTAGTTTTGAGAGAATGGAGTCCTAGAGCACTTTCCCACCATACAAATTGTACAACCCTTTGGGAATAGTGACTAGGCTCCCTTAGTGTAAATATGATAGCTTGTATGGCTTGTGGGAGTTTAGGAGATGCTAGCAAAGTCATGCCCTAGGCGAGCCAGGCAGGGTCTGGCTAGGGAAGATAGTGAGAAAAGACTCATATCTTGCAGGGGTATTAAGATTTTGGAGAAATTGTTTTTGGTGAATTTTGTTGAGGGTCTTGAAAATTCTTGGTAGTTAGGAGGAGATTCTATCAAGTCGTTTGGAGGGATAACTTTTTGACAGTCTGAAATCAGCCTGGGAAAGCTTACAAACCCTAGCTTTTGGGTCAATTTTGTGTGTGGACAGTGTACAGGCTGTGCAGGTTTAAAACCCTAAAAATATTTAAGGTGTAGGCATGAGAAACACAAACCCTAAATAAAGAACCTAGGCCATTTGGTGGGTTTAGGAGAAAATTTCCATTTACCCGGGTAAGAGGCCTAATTGGGGCTCTAGGCTTGTAGCCTTTCTAACCCTAGGAAGGGATTTTGTGAAAGCGATGGTTAGTTGGAGTCTTGTGATGGAAAAAGAACCCTAGATTGATAATCTTGAAGCTATTACAACATCTACACACCCCTGCAAGAATCAAAATTGAATATTGAGAGGATTTGGCCTTTAGGGAAGAATAAGGGTCAATGGTGAGATAGTGGCAAGGCACCAAGGTTGGCTTGGTAGAAGGAAAGAATGTTGATAGTGGGGTTGGTCAATAGGAGTAGTGGCACCTAAACCAGAGGTAGGACCACTAGGACAAGGTGGAAGAGACACCTAGGAGTTCTTAGGAGCAAGGACTTAGAGCATGGGGCAGTGAGTGCCTCATCCAACCCTACCCTATCAGATTGGTATTGGAGCAGGTTAAAGATTTGGGAAGCATCTTATATGTCAGAGGTTGAGTCTATTGATTCTTCCATCATGGTGACCAATGCAGAACTGGCTAAGATGGTTGAAGAGCAAGAAGAAGACAATAAACAATTGAGGGAAATAATAGCCCAACTTGAGCAAGCAGTGAGGAGTGCACAGTTTGAGGGAAGGATACCAAAAGAGGAAGAGGTTGCAGAGGAAGATAAGACCCCTGAACCTGACCCTATTTTGAAGGAGGAGCCTTTCTTGAAGGCATTGAAAGCTTTGAGTGGGAAAGCACTTGAAGGTATACCACTTTTTAGTGGAAAGATGGAAGCTGACCTAGTCATGGATTGGATAGAAGGCATCGAAAATCATTTTGAGTGTGATGGAGTCACTGAAGCACAGAAGGTAAAGGTTGCTAAATCAAGATTAAGAGGCTCTTCCTTGACATGGTGGAAGTTCATTCAGATAGAGAGGGAAAAAGAAGGAAAACAACCCATATCGACTTGGAAAGGAATGGTTGCTAAGGTGAAGGAAGCCTACATGCCAGATGACTATGAGATTCAATTGCACAAGAAGAGGCAAAGTCTAAGGCAGAAAGACCAAGATGTAAACACTTACACTGAGGAGTTTCAAAAACTTTGCATGAGATCTAATGTGACAACGGATGAGAGTCTCAAGGTGGCTAGGTACCTTAATGGCTTGAAATGGAACATTCAAGAGGAGATGGCTCTACTAAGTCCCAAGACAGTACACCAATGTTATCAGTTGGCTAACAAGATTGAGGAAAGGAACAAGAGGAAGCAAGATCAGGCTTCTAAGGGTAGAGGCAAAGGCAGAGATCAAAGAGATCAAAGAGGACAGCGTGGTGGCTACCAAGGTAGAGGCAATGACCAAAGAAATCATGGAGAATCTAAACTCACTGAGCATGGAGGTGAAACATCTTCCAGAGGTGGATTTAACAGAGGTAGAGGACCTCAAGGAGGTTCAAACAGAGGAAGAGGAGTAGGCAGGAGCAATTCTTATTTTGCAAACATGAAGTGTTATCATTGTAGTCAAATAGGTCATCCTGCTTATAGGTGCCCGAAGAAGGCATCTTCATCAAGCAATGAAAAGAGAGTGGCTTATGCACAAGAGGACACTATGAGTCCCAAAGCATCTAAGATCAGTCATATAGAATCTGAGGTAGGAGAGAATCTGATGTTTAACAGAGTCTTGATCAGACAACCGATTAGGGAAGAACCTAAACAAAGAAGAGCTCTTTTTAGAGTAAGGTGCAAGATACTTGGAAAAGTATGCAAGGTCATAGTAGATTCAGGTTCAACAGACAATATAATCTCAGAGGAGGCAGTAGCAAAACTAAAATTGGAGAAGGTACCCCACACTAACCCCTACAAAGTCACATGGTTGAACAAAGGGCAAAGTGTTTTGGTGAATGAGCAAGTAACGGTGGAGTTCTCCATTGGAGGATACAAGGACAAGTTAGTTTGTGATGTATTACCCATGGATGCATGCCATCTACTACTGGGCAGACCATGGCAATATGACAAAAGTGCTATTTATAATGGGAAAGAGAATACCATTTCATTCAAAAAGGATGGAAGGACCCTCAAGCTGCAGTCATTGTCAGAAGAAGAAGAGGGACAGTCAAAGGCACCAAACATCATGTTGAGCAGTGGTAAGGAGTTCCTTAAGAATCTACACCAAGGGGATGAAGGATATGTGGTTGTGTTGCAACCTAAAGAAGAAGACAAGGCTGAAAAGACAGTCCTACCGGAAGCAGTCCAAAAGTTGCTTGGTAGGTACAAGAGTATAGTCAGTGATGGTACACCTACAACTTTACCACCAAGGAGAACCATAAGTAATCAAATTGACTTCATACCTAGAGCCTCATTGCCTAACAAAGCAACATACAAACTTACACCAAAGCAGAACCTAGAGGTAGCTAGGCAAGTGCAAGAATTGTTGGATCAAGGTTTGATTCAAAAGAGCATCAACCCATGTGCAGTACCAGTGGTCTTGGAATCCAAGAAGGGAGGTAAGTGGAGACTTTGTATTGATTCTAGAGCAATAAATAGAATCACAATTAGTTATAGGTTCCCTCTTCCTAGAATTGAAGATTTAATGGATTGTCTTGGAGGAGCACAGTACTTCACCAAGTTGAATCTCAAGAGTGGATACCATTAGATCAGAATTAAGGATGGAGATGAGTGGAAGACAACTTTTAAGAAAAATGATGGGTTATATGAGTGGAAAGTGATGCCATTTTGCCTCTCAAATGCCCCTAGCACATTCATGAGACTCATGAATGAAGTGCTTAAGGATTTCACAGGGATATTTGTGGTAGTGTATCTTGATGACATACTCATCTTTAGCAAGACAACAAAAGAACACTTGAAGCATGTGGAGATGGTTGTTAAAAGGTTGCAAGAGGAGAAG
Organism: Sequoia sempervirens; assembly: GCA_007258455.2. NCBI lineage: Eukaryota > Viridiplantae > Streptophyta > Pinopsida > Cupressales > Cupressaceae > Sequoia > Sequoia sempervirens. Next base: position 167,447,879 of record VDFB02075321.1, on the reverse strand, counting down.
TTGGCAATCAATCTTGAGAAGTGTGAGTTCTTCAAGAAAGATCTTGTCTACTTGGGTTTTGTAGTATCCAAAGGCTCATTAAAGATGGATCCAAGCAAGGTGGAATCCATCCTAAACTGGCCTACACCAACCACAAGGATAGAGGTAAGGAGTTTTCATGGATTGGCTCAATTATATAGAAAATTCATAAGGAACTTTAGTGGCATATGTGCACCAGTTCTAGACACAATCAAGGGTGGTTTGAAAACTAAGTTTGTGTGGACACAAGAAGCTGAGAAAGGGTTTGAGAAACTGAAACAAGAAGTGGCAACTCAACCTATTCTCTTGTTACCTAGTTTTGACAACTTATTCACTATTGAATGTGATGCAAGTGGAGTGGCAATAGGAGGAGTGCTAAGTCAAGAGGGAAGGCCTATAGCCTTCTTTAGTGAGAATCTCAATGAAGCTAAGAAGAAATATTCAACCTTTGACTTGGAACTTTATGCTTTGGTTCAGTCACTTAGGAAATGGAGGCATTACCTTCTACCCAAGGAGTTTGTGGTTTTTACTGACAATCAGACACTTAGTTTTATCAACACTCAAGAGAAGTTGAGTAATAGACATTTGAAATGGATGGAATACATCCAAGCTTTTACTTTTACCATCAAGCACAAGAAAGGACAAATGAACAAGATGGAAGATGCATTAAGCAGAAGGTTGTTGACAGTGCAAGAGATACAACTCAAGAGCATTGGCATAGAGAGTTTCAAGGATCTATATGGAGAAGATGAAGACTTTTCAAAGGCCTATAAGGTATGTTCTAACTTTGAGAACCATTTCCATAGTCAATACTCAGAGTATACTTTGCAAAGTGGGTTGTTGTTTAAGGGAAATCAGTTATGTGTTCCAAGAGGGTCAATGAGGGAAAATTTGATTCAGGAAAAGCATAATGGCAGTCTTAGTGGGCATTTTGGTATCAATAAGACCTTAGAGTTAGTACAAAGATTCTATTATTGGCCTAAGTTGGCAAGAGATGTTAGAATGTATGTGGAACAATGTTTTGTGTGCATGAAAGCTAAGGGAGGAGCTAGTAATGCTAGTTTATATCAACCCCTGCCCATTCCTAACAGACCATGGGAGTGTGTGAGCATGGATTTTGTGGTAGGCCTTCCTAAGACCAAGACTGGTTTTGACAGTGTTTATGTTGTGGTAGATAGATTTAGCAAGATGAGTAATTTTATTCCCTGCAAAACTACTCATGATGCCAGCTACATAGCTCATCTTTTCTTCAAGGAAGTTGTTAGGATCCATGGGCTACCTTTGAGCATTGTTTCTGACAGAGATGTGAAGTTCATGAGTCACTTTTGGAAGACTCTATGGAGCAGATTGGGTACCAACCTATCTTTTGGATCAGCTTACCATCCTCAGACCGATGGTCAAATAGAGGTGGTTAACAGGGTATTAGGTAATATTTTAAGGTGTCTAACCAAGGAGTATGGATAGACATGGGATATGGTTATCTCACAAGCTAAGTATGCTTATAATGACAGTGTCAACAAAACTACAGGGAAGAGTCCTTTTGAAGTTGTGTATGGAATGCACCCAAGAGGGATATGTGATCTTAGAAACCTTGGAACTATGGAACAAAGAAGTGGACATGCAAAAGACTTCAGTCAGACCATGAAGGAGATTCAGGAGCAGGTTAAGAAGACAGTCAGTGATGCTACACAAAAAGTGAAGGAGAAGGTAGATATGTATAGAAAAGATGTGCAATTTCAAGTAGGGGACTATGTTATGGTCCACCTTAACAAATCAAGGTTGCAGAAGGGAATTTCAACCAAGTTGCAGATGAAGAGAGTGGGTCCATACAAGATATTGGCCAAGTATGGCAAGAATGCATACAAGGTGGAGTTACCTACCGATCTGGGAATCTCACCAGTTTTCAACATTGCTGATTTGATCAAGTATAAGGGAACAGTCAGTGATGAGGTTCAGAACAGTCAGGATATCTTCAAGGACATCAGTAATGTACCCCTACCTAATCAAGAGAAGCCTCAGGCAGAGCAGATCTTGGAGTCAAGAGTGCAAAAGTCTACAAGGAACAAGGTGTACATGGAGCACCTTATCAAGTGGAAGAACAAGTCTAAATCAGAAGCTACATGGGTACAAGAAGATCAATTTAAGAAGCTTGGAATTGACCCATCATTGATCTCTCCTTCCAATCCTTAGTGTTTGAGCTGAGAGGGGGAGAATGGTGCAGGAGCACCTAAGGAACAACAGGCAGTTTCTTAGGTAAAGAAGAAACCTAGAGGGTTAATTTTTGTTTTGTTGTCATAAGGTCATGTAGTCCATTTAGTGTTGAGATTAGAGGTGTTTTTGTTCTTTGGGAAAGAGGTTTTCAAGAGTTTAATAAGTTTAGAGGCTCATTTTGCTGAATGGTAAAAAGTTGCCAAAGATTGAAAAACACAGTGGGTTTTATAATTTTTGTTTTAGGTCATCTAAAGGCTTGAACCAAGAAGCTCAACTATTTTTGGAGCCTATTTAAGGGATGAATCGACCCTGAGTAGGGTTGGAAGATTTAGTGTTTTGGTGAAATCTTGTAAATTTGATGGAAACAGCGTTCTGAGAGGCAGTTTTCTAATTTTTTGCATCCAAATTGTGCTTTGATGGAGTAAAATTATTGTTATTTTGTTTTTACAATGTAGTGTGAGTATTGTGAAAGCTTTGTGTGCCTTCCATTTGTTTTTGTAAATCGTTTTCACCTTTTATTTGTAAATAGTTTGTTTTTTGTCTTTTTCTGGCCTGAATCAGGCAGTTTTGAGAGAATGGAGTCCTAGAGCACTTTCCCCTCGTAAAAATTGTACGACCCTTTGGGAATAGTGACTATGCTCCCTTAGTGTAAATATGATAGCTTGTAGGGCTTGTGGGAGTTTAGGAGATGCTAGCAAAGTCATGCCCTAGGCGAGCTAGGCAGGGTTCGGCTAGGGAAGACAGTGAGAAAAGACTCATATCTTGCAGGGGTATTAAGATTTTGGAGAAATTATTTTTGGTGAATTTTTTTGAGGGTCTTGGCAATGCTTGGTAGTCAGGAGGAGGTTCTATCAAGTCGTTTGGAGGGAGAACTTTTTGACAGTCTGAAATCAGCCTGGGAAAGCTTACAAACCCTAGCTTTTGGGTCAATTTTGTGTGTGGACAGTGTACGAGCTATGCAGGTTTAAAACCCTAAAAATATTTAAGGTGTAGGCATGAGAAACACAAACCATAAACAAAGAACCTAGGTCTTTTGGTGGGTTTAGGAGAAAATTGCCATTTACCCGGGTAAGAGGCCTAATTGGGGCTCTAGGCTTGTAGCCTTTCTAACCCTAGGAAGGGATTTTGTGAAAGCGATGGTTAGTTGGAGTCTTGTGATGGAACAAGAACCCTAGATTGATCATCTTGAAGATATTACAACATCTACACACCCCTGCAAGAATCAAAATTGAATGTTGAGAGGATTTGGCCTTTAGGGAAGAATAAGGGTCAATGGTGAGATAGTGGCAAGGCACCAAGGTTGGCTTGGTAGAAGGAAAGCATGTTGATAGTGGGGTTGGTCAAGAGGATCAGTGGCACCTAAATGAGAGGCAGGACCACTAGGACAAGGTGGAAGAGACACCTAGGAGTTCTTAGGAGCAAGGACTCAGAGCATGGGGCAGTGAGTGCCTCATCCAACCCTACCCTATCAACATATGTACATACAATCCTACACACATACAAGCATACATGTACATGTGTAGATACAATCTTACATTCATATACGCATACATACAATATACATGCATTGATACATACAAGCAAGCATACATACATACATACATACATACATGACATACAAGCATAAATGTACATACAAACATACAAATATATAAAAATAAATTCAATAGAGTAGCATTTAACATAAAGGAAGACATAACACAAGCACATTATACCGCACTCGCGTTATGTCTTGCTAGACATGTTCCCCACAAACGCAAAAAAGCATGTCAAAACTGAGATATAACATGAGCGTGTTATAATACACACGCGTTATATCTTGCTTTGGGAATCCCCAAGCCTTAGGATTGGTCTTTTCCTTGGAATACCAACCCAAAGGCTTGGAGGGCATTCCCAAGGACTAGAGATGTGTTTTTGCAAATTCTACAATATTTCACATAATCGGGTTTGTACTCACCGTTAGGATTGCACATGGTTCAATATCAAATAAATCAAGCATTTGGGTAATGTTAGGTTCTCTCTTAGCTATCCAACGATGTAATTTTTTTCACTATCTGACAATGT
>VDFB02075321.1:167402691-167443486 GCA_007258455.2 Sequoia sempervirens | reverse complement strand
AATTTAAATTCGATGTTATAGATGTTAGTTAGTGAAAAATCAAACCATTATTGATTCGTAGTTTAATTTCTATTTGGATGGTTTATACAGGGCTTCAACACACCTCAACATGGGAATTTGAATATGTCCCTTGTGGAGAGTGATCATTAGCTGGCGGTAAGTGATTATTTTGTTAAATATATCATTTTTTTAATGTAATTTCTATATATTAATGAATTTACTTCTTATTGTAACAGATAATACTTGACCAAGAATTAAACCCTAGGAGGAGCACTAGGAGCACTCCTCGACCGCAACATAAACGAGTGACAGACATATCGTCATCCGATCGACAAGCAAAGGGAAAAAGTTTATTTTGAGAGCATGGAGAGCAATGACTTTTGATTCCAGAGCCCTTTGTTGTATGCCTATATGGCATTTTTGTACATATTTTGTATTGGATATATTTGAAATTGTATGCTTATATGAAATTTTCATAAGCCTATATGGCTATTTTGTACCTATATTTTATACTAATATCAACATATATTGATGTATGCCTACATGGATATTTGGTTTATACAAATCTTTTTTATCGATAGTGTCCATATTTGCATTATAAATCCATGGTTCAACATATATGAGTTACATGTATTCAAGTGTATACTTTACAAATTATGTGTATACTTTGTGACTTACATGTATTTCAATGTATACTTTGTGACTTATGTGTTTTCATGCGTATACCTTGTATTCATGCATATACTTTGTATTAATTTGCCTATACTATGTATTCGTGTGTATACTTCAAGGCTTACATGTTTTTGAGTACTTGTTCTTCCCTTATTCACATGTAGATGCTTGAATTATTCACATGTATACTTATTAATTGGTTAACCCTACCATTGATCATTGATGTCCTTCATGGTTTGTCTTGAATATTAATTGATTGATGCTAAACAACTTTATTAGTTGATGCTAAACAACTTCAATATTTCTAGGAATACTAGTAGAGTTACAAATTCCAAAATTGCACAAATTGAAAAGAAAATAATAACTATAAATAAATGCACTAATTATTAACTTGATAATTGATTAAGAATGAGTATAAAATATATCAAGAGATGAGCCTTCTAGAATGGCAACTGCCAACTAGAAAATAGGCAAATCATTCCCAATACTTTGAAAGTAATAATTCACCCAAAATTGCAACGGGAGAGAAATGATGTAGAGTAGGGAGGCCTTTAATTACCAATCACAAATTCAATTGATTTCAACAAACCTTCTATCTCCAAAACCCTAACTAGGGTGATTCCCTTCACAACTTCACTATTTGCCTTATAGGTCTGCAGACCTAGTTTCTTGGACCTATCTCACAACTCCACTCTCAAACCCATTAACCAATTATATTTTTAGACACCCTTTAAGGCATACCAAAACATATCCAAAAGCTCATATAACTCTTTTGGAACAAATCCCTTAAACTGATGCTTTTATGCTGTCCCTTTAAGCCAAATAGGCATAATTTACAAAGAACTCTCCTCTAAACAATCTCCCAACCCAAATACCTATGGAAAGTCATTTACTAGTCTATAAAACCACCAAATCTACAACTTTTAGCCAGTGAACTGCTCACTAAGTCCTCTTTATACAAAACCCTCATTTTTAGCAAGTTATAAAGGGGTTTACTGAAAATCCCACTTCTCAACTTCTTTACAATTCACCAATGCATCAAACATGCTTCAAATGGTCTACACATTCTTAATATATCACCAAAATTTTCTTCCCCAAGATTTTTCCTCACCTACCCACCTTTAACCATTAAATTTCACTCAAAACATTCAAATTTGACAACTAGGGCATCATGCCCAAACCCCCAAATGACCTCTCCTGCTCCCAAAAATATTCAATCAACTAAATCCTACCATATTGGGCCCATTCCACTAAGCTACAGGAGTTACAGTCAATGGAATGTACCACAATCATATTTTTATATCTTCAAAACCTTAAAATTGGAGTTTCAGACCCACTTATAGGGAAAACTCAATAAGATTCTACAACGCTAATGGGAACACTTCAAAATAAGTCAAAATGATAAATAGGACACTGAAACAACAATTCAAATCAATTTGGAGTCACTATCAGGCCATACAGGCCGTGCAACTACTCGGCAATAGCAATATTCAATAGAAAAGATATAGAATTTCAATGAAAACATGAGCTTTATTATTCAATATTTCAGAAAAACTCCAACAACCTTCATCCATCGAGTTTTCAACATATTTTAAACCTTAGCCAACCTATTACCACTGTTCTAACTGCCCTTTGAATTCCCATGACCGTTGGACTTCCTCAATTTTATATATTTTTTGCACTTTTACAACTTTTCAATATTGCACCTTTGACAATTTTGCAAAAATGTGACAATATCAACTTAGTGACTCCTAATTACCAATTAGATGGTCTATTAGGACCTTATTGAATTGAAAAAAATTCAAACACACTTAAAACTATCAAAAGACCTCATTTGACAACATTAACACAAAATGCATTTGGTACCCCTACACCAAGAAGTCTTATTTAAGATCTTTGAGTAATGTATTTCCTAATGCTCTCTTGTTCTTACATATCTCAATTCAGTTTAATCCAAAGAGTTCCATGAAATACTTTATCTATAAGCAAAAAACACGTTTTCAATTGGTATTCCATGAAATGATTCATAAAAATATTCCAATATATTTAATCCTTTGATTGGAACAACTCAATTAAGCAAATGATACATAATCTTCACAACATTTGCAAAACATAATACTCATAGTAGATGAAGTAGTGTTTCAGTGCGAAAGAGGACCATGCATAGCGTAAAATCACATATCGGGATGTGTTGGAGCAGTTTGTTTGGTCGCACAAATTACAAAACGAAAGTTGCACCACTTTACAACTTTACACTACTTACATTTGACACTTTTTCCATCAAGTGAAAATTAGACACCACGGGAAAATGACTCTAAGATAACAAAAACCGAGAGAGATTATTGTAGAGGGATTATGCAGTCCATGGGCTCAATGATTCATGCATCCTGGTTTGATATGTCCTTAGGAATTGCTTCCCTTTGGACCCTTGGGGATCGGGCCGATTGAGCGTGGCTTAGGCGATTTTGCCGTATTTGGTGAGAAAGAAGACCATTCCTAAGCGTAAATGTACCCATTCCGTCGTTGGAGCGATTCCATTTTGGTCACCGAGGTTAAAATGAAGTTGCACCACCTTTGCAATTTTCAACGCTGCTGCATTGACAACTTTTTTCCCAGTAGAAATTTTTACATCACCCAGGAAAATACTTGCCTTTGAGATAGAAAATCGAGAAATGATGTTATAGAGGGGCTGGCATGATCCCATGGGATCCAGGGCGAGAAGTTTCAAGCATCATGTTGATACTCGCATGCTGAATTTGCGGCAATGCGCTGAACTCTGAGGATTGATCCTAGTTGAACACTAGCTTTCAGACGATTTGGCGTGTTTGGGTGCAAAGAGGACCATTCCTGGTGTAAAATTATCCACTTAGATGTGTTGTAATAATTATTTTGGTCAAACAACTAGTTGAACAAAATTTGCACCACTTTGCAACTTTGTACTACTTGCATTTGACAAATTTTTTCCTAAACGAAATCTCACCACCAAAGGAAAATGCCTCCAAGATAGTGAAATAGAGACAGAGGGCTAGCGATCTAGGATTAAACAGTTTCTAAGCACATTATGGTAACAACATGTTGAATTTTGTGTTTATTGGACTCTTAAAGGGATCATCCGAGGTTGGAAGGCGTAGCTGGAGTGATTCAGGTATGTTTAGATTGTGAAAAGAGGATGCATGCTGTAAATACCTATTTGGACGTGTTGGGAGCGGTCATAGTTTGGTCTGGGACTTGCAAAACAAGTTTCACTTTCCAACAACTACTTGTTGAAGGCACCACAAGTGAAAGGTCACCACACGAGAAAATTCCTAGGATAAGCGGCTGAGGAGGTTGTTGTGGGGTCCCAACACAAAATCCCATAGGATTAGTGAAGTTTCCTAAGCATCACGTTATCCATTAACAACATGTTGAATTTTGTAACTGTTTTGCTGGACTCTTTAAGGATGATCAGGTTAGATGTAGCTCGGAGGCGGTGGCGTGTTTCAGGTGTGAAAGGAGGACTGCCTAAACTAAGCTTGTATACCTATTCGGATATGTTGGAACAATATGTTGGTCATGGGTTGCTAGGTGATTTTAGTTGCAGCTTTTCGCTCTACATTTGACAACTTTTCCCAGGCGGTGCCCTGCACGGAAGATGGCCCGATATAAGCGAAAACAGGAGGTTGTTTTAGAGGCCAACATGATTCCATAGGATTAGACAAAAAATTTCTAAGAATCATAGAGTCAGAGTAACAACATGATGAAATTTGCAGCTATTTTGCACTTTGGACTCTTAATGGATCGATCTGGTTGAACATAGCTTAGAGCGATTTTGCGTATTTGGGTGTGAAAGAGGACCATGTCTAGCATAAAAATACCTATTCGGACACGTTGGAACAATCCGTTTGGTCACATGAGTTGCAGAATGAAATTTTCACCACTATGCAACTTTGCACTGCTTGCATTTCTTGCCTTTTCCATCAGCAAAAATGAACACTTGGAAGAAACTATCAAGATAGCAAAAGCGAGGAGGTTATTGTGGGGGTAGCGTGATCCCATGAGCTCGGAGAAGTTCTAAGAATCCATGGTATCGGTATAACATGCTAAAGTTTTTGTGTTTGCCTTTGGACTCTTAAAGGGATCGTCAGGTTGAGCGTAGCTTAGGCGATTTTGTATTTTTGGGTGTGAGAGGACCATTTCTAGTGTAAAATGCCTGTTAGGACGTGTTGAAGCGGTCCATTTGGTCACATGAGTTGGGGCAGTTGCCACTTGCAGCTTTTGCTTACATTTGACACTTTTTCCATCAAGTGAAAACTAGACACCACGAGAAAACCATGCCGAGATAACAAAAACTGAGAGGTTATTATAGAGGGGCCCAACTTGATCTCATAGGCTCAGATGGAGATTTTGTAAGCCTCACAGTCTCTGAGTAATAGCCCGTCAATGATTGTTGCCCTTTTGCACTTTGGACTCTTCAGGGATTGATCCAGTTGAACGTAGCTCAGAGCGATTCCACGTGTTTGGGTGTAAAAGAGGACCATTCCTAGTGTAAACATACCCATTCGAATGCATTGGAACAGTCTATTTGGGCACACAAGTTGCAAAACAAAAGTTGCACCACTTTGCAACTTTACATTACTTACAATTGACACTTTTTCCATCAAGTCAAAATTAGACACCACGAAAAAATGACTCTGAGATAACAAAACTCGAGAGAGGTTATTGTAGAGGTTCCCTACATGATCTTGATGCCTCAGATGAAATGTTCGTAACCAACATGGTATCCGAGTAACAGACCTTCAAAGATTGTTGCCCTTTTACAATTTGGACTGTTAAGGGATTACATTGCTTGAATTACAAATGTTTGAGGGCAGCAATAACTTTTGATGTAGAGTAGGGAGGAAATCAACCTAAAATCACAATTCAAGCCTTTAGAAACAACTTTGCAACCCTTTTAAACCTATCTCACCAACTCTTCACAAATTCACTCAAATTTCCTTGTAGGTCTGCAAACCTAGTTTTTGGACCAAAAATCTCAGATCCAATCTCAAACCCACTAACCAATTGTATTTTTAGACACACTTTAACATCTTACAAATCATATCTCAAAATCAACATAGGTCACTTTAGACCAAATTCTCCAAAATCATGCAACTACGCTATCCTAGACCTCAATTAGGTCACTTTAACAAAGCATCACCCATTCAAACGTCTTTCCAACCAAAATCTTCATGGATAGTCACTTACTAGTCTACAAAACCTCCAAATCCACAACTTTTGATCAAAGAATCACTTCCTATGACACCAAAACATGAAACCCTCACTTTATGCCATTCCAAAGGGGTTTATTGAAAAAAATTGTTAGGCTTCTACACAACCAACCAAGGCCTCAAACAACTTTAGTTATTTCTACACATGCTTGAAGGTTCATCAAAATCTTCTGCCCCCAAGAGTTTCTACAACTTCCCTCCTCTAACCATCAAATTTCACTCAAAATACATAGTTTGACAATTAGGACATCATGCCCAGGCACTCAACTCGCCTTCCCTGCCCTTCCAAAGATTCAAACACTTCAATATATTCTTGCTCATGGCAAATCAATCATCTCCCAATCTTTCCTAATACAATTTCACCAAAACCCAACATCTAAACTCCATTTTTAAGCCAAAATTCACCCAATTTCCTCTGGGACAACAACCAAAAACACTCCTAAACATTTTCCATACTCCTAAATATTATTCCTACATATAATCCTACCATTTTGGACACATTCCACTGAGCCATAGAGAGAAACAATAGGTGGAATGAGTCATTTATTCATTTTTAGTCTTCAAACCCTTATGGCTGGCTATACAAACCTGCAATCAGTAATTTGACAATAGAATTCTTAAAACTCAATGAATTCCCTTCACTCCAAATCCAAAACGTAGCTAACACCTATCTCTACCCTTTGGAAAAGCTTTCAGGACATAATACTTCTGTACAACCAAGTATAATAGTCTGCAACATAAAAATTCAATGAAACACACAAAATTATAAGAGAAATCAGGGGATTTTTATTATTTTTCCTTCACAAAACCTTCAACAAGCTCTTCGTTTGAGTTACCAACATATTTAAACCTTAACCAACCTATGAAAACAGCTCTATCTTCCCTTTGAATGCTCATGACCGTTGGTCTTCTTCAAGTTTACATTTTTTTGCACTTTTTTCACATTGACAACTTTTCAATTTTTGCAATTTTACATCATTTTGACAATATATGCAACATGAACTCCAAAATGACCCCAAAAACAAATAACATGACTTATTAAATTATAAATTGGTCTAATATGAGCTTATTCAATTGAAAAAACTCAAAACACAAAACTAACTTAAGACTTCTATGAACCAAATTTGCTCAATAACCTTGGTGCCCCTGCACCAAATTTCAATATTTGAGTAAATCTCATTACAAGTGTTTATTTCAATAGACTGTATGCTATATTGATATTGATATATAATAATTAGGTTGATTTGTTTTATTTAATGAATTTTTTATAATAAGTTAGACTATATGCTAATTATATTGATGCAGAGCAGGCTATCAAAACACTATAACTCACTCAAATCCCAATGAAATCAAATGAGACAAGATGCAAATGAAAGGTAGTTCATTCCTCCATCAATTCCAATGAAAAAATGAGCATTTCTAGGCCGTACCAAAATGTACAAGTTGTTGTAGCAGCAAAATTCAATGTAGGAAAACACGGAAAACAATGAATCTTTGTTATTCAATCCTCCAAATGCACAATTTTTGCAACTTTACCAAATTGACCCAAAATGACTCCTCCTAACCAAAACCAACCCAAAACATTGCAACATGGTCTTAAATACCTTGTTTCAAAACAAAAACATGACCTTAAACATAAAGACACACATACTAAAGCCCTTTTACAAAATGAAGGCCTAGGTGCCCTGCACCATAGGCACAATGCCTTAGGTACTCCATTCTCACAAATATTTTACAATGTCACTCATACATTCGAGATTATCTTATAATGTATACATCATAGGTGTTCATGACGAGGTTAACTTCAAATGAGTAACTTGAGATTCCCTCGCTAAGCTTCACACGCTCTTTTATAATGGCTTCAAATCAAAACTGAGATTTGTCAAGATCATCAAAATTAGGATGTTGCATTGCTTTTTTGGCTGAGATTCTCTTCGATGGCTCATAAATCAATATTTTTTGCATGGAGAGACCAATCAATTTTTAGTAGTTTACTTACAAATACACAAATTAAAAGAAGAAAAAGAAATAGCATCGAAAATGGAAATGAAATGAAAATAGATGGAAGGAACTTACAGACAACAAATCCACACCATTTGGTTCCAACTCGGGAAAAACAAGGCATAAATCTTGATGCTTCCATTAAGGATAGGTATGCCAGTCTCTTAACGTAGTCACTCCTGGTCATGCATCTTCACTGGAAGTACCAAGATACCTATTGCACACAATACCTCTCATGAATATAATAACTTGAAATTCAAGATGCTCTTATAATGTCTACATCATTGGTGCTCATGATAAGTTTAACTTCAAATGAATAACTTGAAATTCCCTCACCAAGCTTTGCACACACTTTTGTAATATCTTAAAATCATAATTGAGATTTTTCAAGATCATCAAAATAAGGATGTTGCATTTCTTTTTTGGCTGAGATTCTCTTGGATGGCTCATAAATCTACATTTTCTGCAAGGGGACACCAATCAATTTTTAGTAGGTTACTTACAAATAGGCAAAGTAAAAGAAGATGATAGCATTGGAATAAAAAAAAATAATGTGAATACAAGTATAAATTAATAAGAACCAATGTGCATACTTACAAATTAATCCAACGAACCATCTGGGTCTACTCTACTCTTTATTGTGTCAAGTATTGTCTCATGGTTAGACTCACAGACCTTCCACAAGGTCTTGTTTCAAAGGTCTCCCCCATATTTGGTCAAATGAACATTGGATTCCATGACAAGGTTTGAGTAATGAAGAATCTTGATGCATTTCAAAGTCCTGAAACAACCAATGTTTAACACTCTTATGTGGGTACCTTCTAAGCCACGTTCGAGTAACACCAATTGAGCTTGTAGGGTATTCAATGTTTTCCTCCATCTATAACTGGGGCCTCCAATTTCTTTTTGGCCTCACACAATGACACAAGTAATATTTTGTTCCCTCTTCATTGTATTCATCTGTAATAACTGCATAAACATGCCCTACATTGATATGTGCAACAAATCTCTTGAAATTAGTCAACATTACAAATACACTACAAAGTAAGATAACAATAAGAATTTCAAAAACTAAGCAAGTAGATATATTACCTAGTTGAACTAGATCTGATACGTGGTCAAAGTCGACCGATGATTCCATCTATGTTAGTTCCAATGTCATCGAAGGGCAATACGTGTGAAGTGGGATAAGATAACTTGTCAACCATTTGTTAACCCACTCCCCTGACTCACAATCATTCAAGGCTTGCATTGTACATGAAGAACAAAAACATGCCATCTTCCATGTATTGATACTCCATGAACTTGCATCTGAGCTAAGGAAAGTGTAGCTCACTCGATCCTGTTAGTGTACAATAATCCTCATATGGTGCAATGTTAGTATCATTCATCAACCAAAAAAACCTATGAACTGAAGACGTACCTTCATTACTTGGACCCATCGAAGCATTACACCACTCGACGATTGATCTTGCATCTGTCAACTTTTCACTGTCTTTATACTTTAACTCTTCCCATGCTAATGCTCTTTTCATGCATGATCCTACACCATCATGCTCCTCCTTTCCATGCCCGGCCTCACAAAAGTTCCACATATTCTCAACACCTGTAATGACATGAATCCTGCTCAACTAGTAGAACATGCATGAGTTCTTGAACTATGTTGCATAGTTATCCGACCATACTATATGTTGACCGTATGCTATGCCCCTTTGAGCTAAATCACTATAGAACATCTGGAATCAACCTTGCATGAACTTTGGAGAATGTGTGTGATCATCACTAATATAAAAGTGATAGTCCCTCAATACATTCCTTTGGTCCTCTGTACTATCAGCTACATGAATGAATGCTGTGTGCACAAATATCAAAACCTATGTGGAGTTGTAATATTGTGACTGCACCTCATGCTATGGATGTAGAGTGTAGTTCTCTACAAATTCAACCACTGATACTATGTTTCCAACTAGAAAGATGTCCTTGCATAGCTTGAATTGCGTATCTAGCCATTGAGCTCTATGGGTATGCCTTGCATACTCATAACTCTATTGTCATGAAACATGGACATAAATTGATACACTAGAATATTTTGAATAACCAAATCACACCTTTTTGCTTGAGACCCATCTTTTATAACATATGCCACTATTTTATACTTCCCGAACTCTACTAGTTTTTGTCCCACCTCATATGTTCTTTCCATATGTTGACATATTGGCATATGCTGCAAGCCACCACAATGCTCGCATGAACCATCCAAGCATGTTGTCCTGTAGAATATCTGGCCATCCTCTATTTCAAATAAAATTTTGGATAAGAACTCTCTTAAAGATGTTGGTGGGGGCTTCTATGCCACAATCTTGCAAAAAATTATTAGTATGCAAATCTAAACATATAGAACGATAAACATCATAATGGTTTAGAGAATTCAATATGTAGTCTACAACAAAAAGTAGTGTGTGTGTGATTTATCTTTACATAAAAATGTTTAAGCATTTCAAAATATCTTTGAAAAATACTAATTTGAGGATAATCCTGTTGAAATTTATAAAAAAATTGGGTTTGAGTCGTATCCAAAAAATGCTTTGGATGTGGCTCACGGTTTCGACTATCGATTCTCCTTCTTACCACATCCCTTTGATTCAAAGATGGACTTGTGTTATTCTTCCAATACTCTTCAATTAGTGTTCTCAATGCTTCAACAAGTTTTTTATCTTTTCGTGGCAATCCCGAGAATGCCCATAATTCATTTGAATTGGTGCCCTCAATTCTTTGCTACCTTTGAACGACTCTTGATAAAGTTTTTCTACTAATTCTCATTTGTTCATTCGTCTTTCTAATGAGACGAGCTCTCTTTGTTTGAATACTTACCAAAGTTGATGTAGTGACACGTTGGATGACATTACTATCCTTTGAGTGTGTGGTCTTACCCACACTCTCATAAGCATCCATTAGATTCTTCACAATAGTGTTTTCACTCGATGCATTCAATGTTCTCAACCCAAGAGTTTTCATGATGTTTCTATACTTTATACCCTGCATCATTTCAACAAATAGTTGACATGTTGCGGTCTCATTTAGGCTTTCAAATAATGATTTCCAAATGTTATCAACATATCTTCTACAAGTGTGCGTTGTAATCTTACCTTCCATGTGCTACAAAATATCCTCATCAATATTAATCAAATACTTTGGCTTTCTACACAAAATTATTGGTGGTGTTCTCCTAGGTACATACATCTCAACATTAGGAATAATATCAATATTTAATTGAGGTGGGATAGATTGTGTACCTTCGTTCGAGGGTGGAGTAGAAGACATACCTTCAGGTTCATGTGGGGATGATGGCATACCTTCTTCATCAAATCTGAGTGATGATGTACTCTCAACTTGAGATGTGCTGGATGGTGTCCAACCATATTCACTTGTGATAGATAGTGTCCCTCCATATTCACTTACGGGAGATGGTGTCCCTCCATATTCGCTTTTGCTTAATGGTGTCCCTTCGTATTCACTTGTCGTAGAGGGTGTGTCTCCAACTATGGTATCTGAATCTGTCTTACCACGATGCTTTTGCATTCATTCCCTTTGTGCTACCAATGCCTGTTCTCTTTTTTAGAGTTGAGGTTCCTCTTTAGTTGGCTTGTTTTTGTCAATCGTATCCAATTTCTTCTTTTCACGATATTCTGCCACCTATTCTCTCTCCTTTTCTTTTTTGGTTTCATACTCTTCGTCTATTAGTTTATTCCTTTTTCGTTTCTTTGGCATGGTAGATAATTTTACCTATAGCATGGTAATGAGACAAATATTAGTTCCTGAAAAATGTATCCATTCAAATAAATGAAATATATGTAATTCAAGGCTTCATAAAAAATACTTACAATCATCCTGTAGAAGAGTATTTCTAGCATAGACAAAGGTGACATGAATTTTTTCGATGGAATACCTTAAAGAAATGTGGTAATGAGGGATTCCATGATTGCAAGATAGGTTGAAAATGGAAGCATGGACAAGCCATGTGGTGCAAGGGCACCTAGCTAAGTTGAAATTTTGGTTTTTTGATAGGTCATTAGGTGTTTTATGTCTTTTTTTGTCATGAATAAGGTCTGAAACCCTATTTTGAAGGGTTGTGGTTGCTTAAAATGAGAAATTGACTCATTCCACCTATTGTAAATATTGTGAATTGGTGGAATGAGTCCAAAATGGTAGGAATAGATGTTTGAATGAGATTTAGGAGCAGGGGAGGCCTTGAAAGTGGTTTTGTGTGATGCCCTAGATGGCATTCCTTTATTTTTTGATCAAATTTGGTGGTTAGAGGGTGGTGATAGGTGAAAATCTTGGGGGAAACACATTTTGAAGGTTAATTAAGTTTTTGTAGACAATTTTCAAAGTGTTTGAAGTGTTGTTAGATTGAAAATAGTTTGGGAAGGCATATTTCCAATAAACCCTCCCTAAAACAAGCCAAATTGAGGGTTTCATGGTTGGGTGAGTTAGTGGGTCTTCCTCTGATTAAAAATGGTAGATCTTGAGGATTTACAACCTGGTACATGAATTTAAAAAGGAATTTTGGGTGGGAAGTAACTTTAAAGGGGTGTTCCTTTGTAAAAGTGACCTAATTAAAGGTCTAGGACAATGCAGAAGCACCTGTTTGAGGGTTTTGTTCCAAACGAGTTCTATGAGTTTTTGTGATATGTTGTGTAAGGACATAAAGGGTGTCTAAAAATGTATTTGTTCAGTGGTTTCTAGTTTGTATTTGTGAGATAGGACCTAGAAACTAAGTTGGTAGACCTACAAGACAAACATAGAGATTGTGTGAGAAATCTAAGAGCTAGGGTTGTAAGAGCTGCAAAATTGTTTCAAAGGACTTGAATTGTGGTTGATGAACGATTTACTCCCTTCTTTGCATCATGTGAATTCTATGAGGCATATGTTGCCCCTACCTTCTCAACCCTACCACATTGGTAGGCTAGTGAGTGAGCTCACTAGCCCGCCAATGTGGTATGGTTGAGAAGGTAGGGGTAGCATATGCCTCATAGAAATGGGGTCTCACAGTGATCGTGAGACCCCATTTCTATGAGGCATACGCTTCCCCTACCTTCTAAACCCTACCGCATTGGCAAGCTAGTGAGTGAGCTAGCTTGCCAATGCTCCACTAGCTTGCCAATGCGACAGGGTTGAGAAGGTAGGGGAGTGTATGCCTCATAGAAATGGGGTCTCACGGTGATTTGCATCACCATGAGACCCCATTTCTATGAGACATATGCTTTTTACATCACCATGAGACCCCATTTCTATGAGGCATATGCTTCCCCTACCTTCATCACCGTGAGACCCCATTTCTATGAGGCATATGCTGCCCCTACCTTCTCAACCCTATTGCATTGGAAAGCTAGTGAATGAGCTCACTATCTTTCCAAGATCACTAGCTTGTCAATGCTACCACATTTTTCATACATTTATATGAAAAAATTATTTTCAAACAATTCAAATGCTTTTTCCATGCTTCCATTTTGAGTCATGATTGAAAGATAGGTTGCACCTTTCCCCATGTTGCTAACTTAGCCTTGAATAAAGAGTCTTGAAACAATGGAGAGAAGGGTTAGAATCCCTTGTAGGCAGACTAATCAAGGAAAGATTTAAAATATATCACAACATAAGTGATGAGGTAAATTTATAAATAGAGATGAAAACCAAAATAGTTTCAAAGATCTATCAACATGGGAGGAGTATATTCCAATTTTTTAGAGACATGTATGGAAAATTTGGTAGCATTGACAAGGAAATCAACTGCTTGGTATAACTGTTTGAAAAAATACCTCATTGAAAGCTTTGGAGAGTGGTATGCACATCCATAATAAAGGATTGAGAAATAATGTTTTTTTTTACTTCCTTAAAACTTATGTCATATATATGTGTATACAAAATGTGGAAGCATACACAAGGTAAGTCAATTGTTAAATAAAAAAATGCGTCAAAGAGATGTGGTTTAAAAATGTAATTGGAAAGTGTATAGAATTTTGTAATTTAAAATGTGCATTGACAACCTAACGTTATAATGACAAACAAACAATGATCAACATGGAATATGCAAAATAACAAAAATGAAAGAAAGCCATAATAGAATGAAAGAAAATGTGTAAATACTTCACATAGCTAAAAAACCAAAGTTTCAAATGAAGGAGTTCTACCCAATTATGTAGCTTTTGCTTCTTCTTTCTTCAAACTCCTCAACAATTTGAATTTTTCAAAAGCTTGTTCCCTTCCAAACTTCAATTATATATCACTTTTGAATGGAATTCAGACTTGAATTGATATTATATGCCTTTCAACATGAAAACTCTATTATTTAATGCAAAGGTGGTGGAATGTGAAAAAATGCATGCACACTTCACAACATCATAAAAAAACTACTTTTTGTCGGAGCATGCAAAAAACCAGGAGAATATGCAGAATGTGGGCCTTGAGATCACGAGTATATTGATTTTTTTACCATTTTTAGAGCAAGCCAAAACCTGCTCGCGTTATAACGCGAGGGTGTTATTTCTTGCTAAAAACGGTCATATCTCTACTTCAAAACGTGCTTGCGTTATGAGAAAGTTGGTTTTTTTTATAGATTTCTTTTCTCTCTCTTTGTCTATACCCTCTATACCCTAATTCTATCTCTCCCCTCTACCCTTATACCCTAATTTTATCTCTCTCTCCTCTACCCTCTACCCTCTACCCTTATACCCTCAACCCTTATACCCTAATTCTATCTCTCTCCCCTCTATCCTCTACCCTCTATCTCTCTCCCACTCCCTCTCTCTCAAGTCTCTCCCTCCCACCCCCTCTCCCTCTCAAGTCTTCTCTCACTCACTCTTCTATCTCTCTCCTACCATTAACCCTTATACCCTCAACCCCATACCCTAATTCCATCTCTCTCTCCCCATCCTCTACCCTCATCCTCTCCCAATTCTCCATCTCCATCTCTCTCAAGTCTCCTCCTACCCCATCTCCCTCTCAACTCTATCTCTCTCTCTCTCTCTCACTCACCCTTCGCCTCTCCCTCTACCCTCTACCCTTAACCCTTATAACCTCAACCTTAAACCTTGATTATATCTCTCCACCTCCTTAACCCTTATACCTCTATCCCTCACCCCACTTCTCTCCCACCTCCTCCATCTCTCTCTCTCTCTCCTGCAAGTCTCTCCTCCTACTGCCTCCCTCTCAACTCTCTCTCTCTCACCCACTCACCCTGTCTAGATCTCCCTCTACCCCACCTCCTCCTTAACCTTATACCAACCCCTATAACCAATTCCCATCTCTCTCCCTACAATTCTACCATTAACCCTCATACCTCTATCCCCAACCTCAACCTCAAACCCTAATTCTATCTGCCCTCCTTATCCTCTACCCTATATCTCTCTCCCACTCCCTCCCTCTCTCTCTGTCTCTCTCTTGAGTCTCTCCCTCCTACCCCCTCTCCTTCTCTCAACTCTCTATCTCTCACTCACTCATTCTATCTCTCCCCCCTCTCCCCTCCACCCTTAACCCTTATACACTAATTCTATCTCTCTCCCATCTATCCTC
This sequence comes from Sequoia sempervirens, assembly GCA_007258455.2. Lineage (NCBI taxonomy): Eukaryota > Viridiplantae > Streptophyta > Pinopsida > Cupressales > Cupressaceae > Sequoia > Sequoia sempervirens. The sequence goes on along the minus strand of VDFB02075321.1, from coordinate 167,427,998 downwards.
TACCCTCTATCTCTTTCCCACTCCCTCCGTCTCTCCCTCCTACCCCCTCCCCCTCTCTCAACTCTTTCTCTCTCTCTCACTCACTCCTATCTCTCTCCCCTCTCCCCTCTACCCTTAACCCTTATACCCTCATCCCTTAAACTCTAATTCTCTCTCTCCCTTGTACCCTATATACCCTCTATCCACTACCCTTTATCTCTCTCCCACTCCCTCCATCTATATCTCTCTCTCTCAAGTCTCTCCCTCCTACCCCCTCTCCCTCTCTCAACTCTTTCTCTCTCAATCACTCACTCCTATCTCTCTCCCCTCTCCCCTCTACCCTTAACCCTTATACCATCAACCCCTATACCCTAATTATATCTCTCTCCCCTCTACTCTCTACCCTTAACCCTTATACCCTCTATCCTCTACCCTCTATCTCTCCCCCACTTTCTGCATCTCTCTCTCTCTCAAGTCTCTCCATCCTACCCCTCTCCCTCTCTCAACTCTCTCTCCCAGTCACTCACTTCTTCTATCTAGATCTCCCCTATACCCTCTACCCTTAACCCTTATACCCTCAACCCCTATACCCTAATTATATCTCTCTCCCCTCTACCCTCTACCTTCTTTATACCCTATACTCACCTCAACCCTAAAACCCTAATTATATCATCTCTCTCTCTCCCTCTACCCTCTACCCTCTACCCTAACCCTATACCCCCATCCTATCTCCACCCTCCTCTCTCTATCTCTCGAGTATCTCCTCCCTCTCCCTCTCACCCTCTCTCTCTCACTCACCCTTCTATCTCTCCCTCTACCTCCAAATTCTTAACCCCATACCCCCAACCCCTAAATTCTCTAATTCCTATCTCCCCTCTATCCTCTACCCTCTATCTCTCTCCCACTCCCTCTATCTCTCTGTCTCTCTCTCAAGTATATCCCTCCTACCCCCTCCCCCTCTCTCAACTCTCTCTCTCTCTCTCTCACTTTGTCTCTCTCCCCTCTCCCCTTAACCCTTATAACATCAACCCTTAAACCATAATTCTATCTCTCTCCCCTCCACCCTCTACCCTCTACCCTTAAACCTTATAACCTCTATCCTCTACCATATATCTCTCTCCCATTACCTCTATATCTCCCTCCTACCCCTCTCCCTCTCTCAAGTCTCTCTCTCTCACTCACCACCACCCTATCTCTCTCCCCCACCCTCTACCCTCTACCCTTAACCCTTATACCCCATCCTCTACCCCCATCTCCCCAACCGTGTCTCTGCCTCATCTCTCAAGTCTCTCCCTCCTACCCCTATCCCTCTCTCAACTCTTCTCTCACTCACCCCATCTCTCCTCTCCTCCACCTTTAACCCTTATACCCAATCATCTCTCTCCCTCTCCCCCACCCTTAACCTCATACCCCCATCCTCTACTCTCTCCCACCACCCCTCTCCTCTCAACTCTCTCCTCCTCACCACCCACCATTCCCATCTCTCCCCACCCTCTACCCCAACCTCACCCCCATCCCTCCTCAAGTCTCTCTCACCACCACCTCTATCCCTCCTCAGTTAGGTTGCCAATTTCACCAAATTGCAAGCTATGGGCCCACCAGGCCAATTACCTGACTAGCCTGTTAATTTTATGAAACTGGCACGTAGTGGCTTGTTTGAAAATGGGCCCGAAGAAAATGGGGTCCTCTACATCACCGGAGACCCTACTCTTCACCCATTTTTTCAAACAGCCACCACATTTCCGGCAATTTCAATCAATTGGCAAGCTAGTTGGTGAAATTACAACCTAACTTGTCTGTTTTAGGGACTGGGTTCAAGAATGTAGTCTCCCAAGGATGTAAATCACCGGGAGACCCCATTTCTTGGACCTTTTTAAATAGGACCACTACATTGCCAGCCTCCACCGAATTGGAAAGCTAGTGGGTGAAATTAGCATCCTATACATTGGACCCTCAACCCTAAACCTTCAACCACATACCCTTAAACCTTACCCCAAACCCTCTACCCCCAACCCTAAACCCTAAAACCTAAAACATTACACCCTAAACCCTTAAACCGTGTACCCTCTACCCTCAACCCAATACACTAAACCATCAACCCAATAGGTCCTCAACCCTATACCCTCAATTCTCTCTCTCACTCACTCACTCCTATCTCTCTCCCCTCTACCATTAACCCTCTACCCTCTACCCTTAACACTTAAATCCTCTACCCTCCACACTTAAACCCTTAAACCCTCTACCCTCTACCGTAAACTGTAAACCGTAAACCCTCTACCCTCAACCCTAAACCCTTAAACCCTAAAACCTCTACCTTGAACCCACGGCCCTTAATCCCTCTACCCTTAAACCCTCTACCCTCTACCTAATCCTTCAACCATATACCCTCAAACCTATACCCTCAAACCTAATCCTTAAACCATACACCCTCAAACCTATACCCTAAACCTTCTACCCTCAACCCTTAACCCTCAACCCTAAACCCTTTAACCCTAAACCCTTAAAACTTCTACCCTATACCCTCAACCTAATATCCTATACCCTCAACCCTAATCCCTCAACCCTCAACCCTTAAACTCTCAACCATTAAACCCTTAAACACTCAACCCTAAACCCTCCACCCTTAAACCCTAAACCCTTAAACCATCTACCGTCTACCCTCAACCCAATACCCACTACCCTCAACCCTAATACCTCAACCCTTAAAACCTTAAACCCACTTAGTAAACTCTTTAACCTAATCCCTCAACCATCTTAACCCTTAATCCCTCAACCCTCAACCATCAACCCTTAAACCCTAATCCCTCAACCCCTATACCCTCTAACCTATACATTGGAACCTCAACTCTATACCCTCTACCCTCAACCTTAAACCCCCAACCCTCAACTCTTAAACCATCTACCCTCTACCCTCAACCCAATACCCTCTACCCTCTACCCAATACCCTAAACCCTCAACCCTAATCCCTCAACCCTTAAACCCTTAAACCCACTCAATAAACTCTCTACCCTAATCCCTCAACCCTCTTGACCCTTAATCCCTCAACCATCAACCATCAACCCCTATACCCTCTATCCTATACATTGGACCCTCAACCCTAATCCACCAACCCTATACCCTCAATCCTCTACCCTCAACCTTAAACCCTCAACTGTTAAACCCTATACCCTCAACCCTCTACCCTATAAACCCTTAAACACTCAACCCCAAACCCTAAACCCTAAAACCACAACCCTTAAACCCTCTACTCTCCACCCTCAATCCTCTACCCTCTACCCTCAACCCTAATCCCTCAACCCTTAAACCCACTTAGTAAACTCTATACCCTAATCCGTCAAACCTCTTGACCCTTAATCCCTCAACCCTTAAACCCTAATCCATCAACCCCTATACCCTCTACCCTATACATTGGACCCTCAAACCTAATCCCCCAACCCTATACCCTCAATCCTCTACCCTCAACCATAAACCCTCAACCCCCAACCTTAAAACTCTACCCTCTACCCTGTACCCTATACATTAAAACCTCAACCCTCAACCTTAATCCCTCAATCCTCAACCCTCAAACCCAAAACCCTCAACCTCGATACCCTCTACCCTATACATTGGAATCTCAACCCCAATCCTTCAACCATATGTACCCTCAACCCTAATAACTCAACCCTATACCCTCAACCCAATACCCTAATCCCTCAACCCTACAGGTCATTAACCCTATACCCTCTATTCTCAACCCTCTACCCTAAACATTGGATCCTCAACCCTCATATATCTATGTCCCTCCATCCACCTCTCTATCCATCCATCCCTCCCTCTCTACCCTAATCCCTCAACCCTTAAACCCTTAAACACTCAACCCTAAACCCTAAACCCTCAATCCTCAACCCTTAAACCCTAAACCCTTAAACCCTCTACCCTCTACCCTCTACCCTCAACCCAATACCCTCTACCCTAAACCCTAATCCCTCAATCCTAATCCCTCAACCCTTAAACCGTTAAATCCAAGAAAAATCTCTACCCTAATACCTAAACCCTCAACCCTTAATCCCTCAACCCTCAACCCTGTACCCTGTACCCTCAACCCTCAACCCTTAACCCTAATCCCTCAACCCCTATACCCTCTACCCTATACATTGTACCCTCAACCCTAATCCCTCAGCCCTATACCCTATACCCTCAATCCTCTACCCTCAACCTTAAACCCTCAACCCTCAACCCTCAACCCTTAAACCATAAACCATTAAAATATCTACCCTCTACCCTCTGCCCTATTGTAAGGAAATGTAGGGAGCACATCTTATAAAAACTCCAAACAGTAGTGCCTTTAGTAACTTCAATTTCGATTAGATTACCTCAAAGACACAAACAACTATTTCCTAAAGCGGAAAAAGACACAGTTCATTTCCCACATTGATCCTTCTGAGAGAAACACATGTAAATTCAACAAAAAGCAACAACACAAATGAAAGATACTACATAAAATAGAACACAAAATTTTTACGTGGGGAAAACCCTTTTGGGTAAAAAACCCCACTCTCCAAAGTTCAAGCCATTGTATTATTCAGCAATAGAAAGTTACTATATAGTTTCAGGCTCTTAGCCTTTTAGAGATTACATCTTGTTCATTTTGGATACAATTGGTAGCAAACTCTCCCAAAGAGATCATCCATGGCATTCATGATCAAGAGAGATTCCAACACAACTCTGCCTCTCTCTTCCTCTGCTTCGACCTCATGGCCTTGGCCTTTCGGCCAGCCACTCGGCCCTCACTATCTCTCTCTGGCTCTCAGCTCTTCAACTCCTTGGCTTATCAACTCTCTGCTTTAGAATGTCCAATGCATACGTATATACATTCGTTCTCTGCAGGCTCTATGAAATCGTTCTTTTCCAACTGTCGGATCAGATCTTACAAATCATCCAGCCCAACATCATTAGATGTTTCCACTTCCTTGTGTTTTAGTTTTCCAACTTCCACACAGAAACGGTTTGGCAAATGGTTCACATCCTGCTTTCTCTGATTGGTCGAAGTTGCACCACGTCAGACAACCTTCATTCGGTCAAAAGGTGTTCAACCTGTGTTGGCATGTCGGTGAGACACTAATCGTGTCTCCCCGATGCCACAGAGCCCATATCATCTTTATCGTGAAGAGTCTTCACTATTGGAAAGACGTTACACTGAGTCTAGAAAGCTATCACTCAGACTTCACCATGTCGCCAAGACATCACTCTAATGTTCACAAGTTACATCGACATCAGTATTCTCATCAACGAGACAATTTCCATTCGATGAGACATCATACCGATGTTCAAAAGGTCATTCCGAAGTGTAGTCGACAAGAATAACATCTTTCACCAAGACATCATACTGAGATTTCAAGTCATACCGAACATCGAGCAGTCGCCAAGAGTCATACCGACATCAAGATTCCCATCGGCAAGACAAACGCTCTTCGCTAAGACTTCATAATGAGCTCTTCATGTTATATCGAAACATCCCAGTCGGCAAGACATATCACTTTCACTGAGACGTTACTTTGAAGTCTTCAAGTCATACCGAGTCGGAAAGACTTTCCACATTCGGTAAGACAACATACCGAAACACATGTGTTACACTGAAGTCTCTTGTTGGCCAGACCTACCATTGTCGCCAAGAGGTTACACCGAGCCTCTTATGTTAAACCGAAGTCACACAGTCATCGACGAGACCAACACCTGTCACCAAGACTTCACGCCGAAGTCTCCAGGTTATCCTGAGCCCACCTTTTTCCAGGAGTCATGCTGAACACATCCCACACCGTCGGTGAGACAAACGCCCATCGCCAAGAGTTCTTACCGAACTCTTTTGTTATTCCGATGACTCCATGTGTATGACTATCGGCGAGACATCCATATCGGTAAGACCTCATACTGAAACATAACCCTTTCGGCCAAGTCTCCCTGATATCCGATAGAAACCAACCTATCGACTAGACATCTCCCAGTCGCCAAGACTTCTCACCGAGGCCCTCAAGTTACTCCGAGTGTATATAGTCGGCCAGACATCTCCCAGTCGCTAGGACCACATACCGACACACTTGAGTTACCCTGACATATGCTAGGAACCCGATAACAAACCCTCTTGTCACCGAGACATTCCATATATGTAAGAGATTTCACCGAGTCTCCATGTCATAGCGATAGGTCCATTCAGAAAGACTTAAACAAAGTCTCAGCGACCAGTGCAAACCACAGGGTTCCTGAACTTCCAGTCGGCCAGACAAAAGGAATGTCACACCAACTTTTCTTTTCCAGGGGTTACAGCCTGTGAGATTGAGGCACATATTTCAACAATCTCCCACTTGAAGAAGATCACACAGGCACCTCCAAAGCAACCAATCACAGCCTTCCAGGAAACCACATAGATGCCAAACATGCTCTCATGCTCCATCAAGAATTCTAATCCAACATCCAATATGTTCACCTTCAGGAAACAATCCTGTCATCTTCCATGTGTGGAAGAAAGATACATCGCCAAGGTGAATAAGTATCATTCCAACAAACACAAGAAAAAGATCCCAGTGATATCTTCAACAAGATACTGCTACCACTTCACTATGCTCAAATGCTATACATAAGCAATATCAACTTCAGAGCTTCAAACAGAACACACCAGTGAAGTCATTCTCTAGAAACAAGATATAAAACACCAGCTAGAACAACAGTCAGGCTGACTGCTCCCATCCAACTGATAAACCCACACAATTGAAAATAGCACCCACAGCTCGTGCTATTCCATTCGATCACACATACCTCAACAGGTATCACCATTAGTAAACTTCTGCCAATCTAGAACCAACTCATCAACATCAAATACAAGCTCCAAGTTTTAACCAGTTGAAGACGAAAAGACGCATACATGAACTCCCACTGCCTGAGTAATCTAGATTTGAAAGAGAAAAAAAAAGGCATCACAAGTCTACCACTACCAGCACATAGAAAATGTAACCCTGTAGTACCAAGGAAAAATCCACAATGATATGCACAATTTGCAACAACCTACCACAAGAATCATTTCCCTCACCAAAAACCTTCACGGCCACAGAGAGAAACTCTGCACATCATCTTCCTGTAGAACATCCTTCTACATACACTTCTAACAACCAGCTGTGTCAAGAATGATCTTCTTCATAACCCAAAATAGAAACCTTAACAACATCCATCTGTTCAATCACCAAGATCAAACCAATTTAACAAACAACATGGATGTAAGCAACTCTAAGAAGATCAAGCTAGTTCATTCCCCATTTCAGGAAATTAGCCGATACAACATCTCCTACCAATTCTCATTAGTAACAAGGAGATTAAACAAAACTATAAAACTTCCACTATGAATCCTCCAGAACCATTAAACAACAATTCAAGATCCATATCATGAAAGTAAACATAAAACACATCTGAAAGATATAAAGGGCCAAATACCTCTTAGATAAACTGCCGAGTAGACCAAGAGTGGGAACGAGAATACTCCTTCAAGATATACAAGCCATCATGACTAATCCAAGAGCTATCTCCTCATAGGTCTCTTATTGAACTCACGTTCAACCAAGGTGTAGGCTTCTCGAACTTTCTGCTAGAAAAAATTCATCAAGAATACCAATCAACAACACTTCTCTCATAAGAGAAAGAAAACCTCACCTTATTCTTCATGTATCCATGAGTACTAGCAATCGATCATCTCATGCTAAACTTCAACTACATTACTGCACTATCACGAAGTACCAAGCAAATAATCAAAGCACCCAATACACAAAGAATTACCAAACCACTGTCAAAGCTCCAATCTTCCGAATCAAGAACTTATCATGACACCATGATCTACACATCCCCATAGGAGATTCCATGCTTCAAGTGACCTCACCATTGTCTCAAGTACAATGCACAATGCCAAAAGTCCAGTGCACAAACAAGAGTATACCATGACATAAGAAAATAGACTTAAAAAACATCACCTGTCAAGCACCACCAACACCTTAGCCAAAGACTCCAAGAATCCTCCATGGTTCCAAGATGTTGTACATCTTCAAATAATGTCCATGCAAATGCGAAAGAAACCTTCTGTAGTAACAGGATCTAAGAGCTCTCCCAAGAAACATCAGCAACACTAAAGAAGACCATTCACCACCATGTGATGAATCCACAGTCATTGCTAGAGCTCCCACTGAAATGTGACACCTGAGCTCTCCAAGCATCATGACCACTTGCTACAGGTTCCCATAACCTACTATTTAGGTACTCAATAGTATCCATCCTCTCATCTCACAGCACCACACCAATGCACAAGTGACCATCGACAAGGCCAGCTAACAACTTTGTACCAACAATGAATCAACCTTGTGGATATAGACAATCCACTTCTGAGTTGTCTCATAGAAAACATGTAGGTAAAGACAACCCAAAACATTGCACAAACCATAGATCCATTCAACAGAAATGTGCAAACCCATCATCACATTGGAAATGCAAAACTGAGATCTCAAAGAGAATAACCACGTAGACAACATGACTCAACCAACAGGTCAAGCTTAGATCCGATTCACCAATCACATCCACAACAAGCACCATAGTCAAGGAACCCACAAGCATCACCACAAGAATTTTGAGTGACTAATCACGTACCAACACTCCCATGCAGAGAAGAAATCACACCTTCTCAAACCATGCACAAAGCATGCATGCAGATGGTGTATGATGTAACCAAAGGTTGCTTGCACAATCTCCTAGAAGACTTCTCTATGTCTTCCACCAAGAACCTGACACCTTCAGGGCTCTATTTAGACTTAGATCATTAACTAAGTCTTGCTTCAACTCTTCTCAAAGAGTTTTCTACCTTGTGCTTTACCTTGGAAGACCAACACCTCCTTTGAAACTGATTACTCTTCCTTGGACTTAGAAGAATCTAAGTGCCAACTTCATCATCATGCTTGAACTGTTTGTAGGGGAGCTAAAGGTACTATCCTCATGCTTCTTGCATCCAAATAGGTCCATCTTACTTGGTGTTCAATCTTCAAATTACCCGTTTTCAAGAATTTGCCTTGGAGAGGCCTAATTCCTACTAGCCCTTACTAGTCACTCTTTGGCTTTTCTTGCTTAAATTTGTCAAACAACCTAGCAAATAAATTGCATTTCCAGACACCCTTTTTGGAACTTTAAATCTTTCATAGGGTTTCAGACCTCTGTATCTTCCGTACAGTAGGTTCCTACAATCAAGGAGAGGTAGGGCTAATTGACCTAATTCCTAGGGTTTTAACACTTTCTCCTTCAAATCTATCTCAAATGGATTGGTTGAGATTTCAATCCTTTCAACCTATCAAAATGTGACTAAGACCTCCCTAAACCCGTACAGATTCTGTACTGCACCTTCTACCCCTACCTGTACTCTTCAATTTGCACTCTCAAACTCCTAACCGGGCAGTCCTAGCTCGCCTAGGGTTTGAGTTTCATAATCCTTTCTTGAATCCACATGTTTCCTATGGATAAATATTTACAAGTAAATGGATCCCCTGTCATTTCAATCTAATTTTAGGGAGATCCCATTGTTAGATCTTATGGGGGAGCCATGAGAAGACTGACTGCTGAAAACTACAATTACAAAACCCTCTAGACTCTAGATTATGGATTCAAACATTAAACCTACTCAAAGCAACTTGATTACAAAATGAAATATACTTAAAACTATTCTAAGAACACTGTTACAGTGCTGAATCAGTATTTACAACGCTTATGATAGCTCTATTTTTCAAAACACACGGGTAAACACAGAAAATGCAGAATTTCTCTTATTCACACAAAGCCAAAACTTGATTACAATGCTTCTAACTTCTCTCTACGAGCCACACCTCTACTTAGATGCCTTTGCCATGTTTCAAGGGAAGTTGCTCGACCACTTATTCCTGATTTCAAGGGATTCCAATCCACCTAAGTTGCATGCAACCTAACAAAATGTTACCATGCAATTTTACAACAACTTTACCACTTCCATCATTGTGTCATGATCCTCAATCTTAGGACCTCTAACACCTTGATCTCGAGCCAACAACTCCCTTAACGTCCATTAGCATCTTCTAACAACAACCATGTGTTTAGAACACATTAAAGGCTCATTACTCACATTAAACTACTAACCTAATTAAAGCAAAAGATGCTTAACAAAGACTAAGCTATGATGACCTTAGTCCTAGTGACTACTTCATTTATTCCACACACAAACAAGACCTTCTAAGGTCCAAACTTAGCACTCTAATACCTTGATTTGGCTAAGATCAGGTACAAGCCAAAATTGATGACAAACCAAAATGGAGGTTAGCCTAGGTGCTCTTGCACCTCCAGACCTGCAACTATCTCATCCAACAACACCCCAAAAGGCCAGAGACTAGACAATAGCTTAACAACAACTACACATGACCACAAGGTTTTCTTAACCGTGTAAAACCTACAAAACCACAGAGCCATGCAAGTAGAAATCATCCTTAGAAAGAAACCAGCAATTCAGAAGAATCCAGGTCCCTTTCAGACCAACTCTAAAACCACCAACATGTACATGCATCCGAGAAAGAGAGAAAGGCTATTTTAGAAGCTTGCAAATCATCTAATGATTAACTCCACAGCCTTTAAGCATTTGAGGTTAATAGGAAACAGTGCCTTCCAACACCAGGAACCACCACCTAGCATAAGCACTTTCTTCCATGACTGAGAAATAACCTAGGCTTCTCCATATCACCTAGGAGCCTGACACACAAATGCCCAATATGATAGCTTTACTGCTACACAACCACAGAGCAAAGAAATCCACCTCATACTCCAAGGTTATACCTCTACCATCCAGGAGACACAGATCACAACTTGACCAACTCCTTTTTCCATCTTGACCATCCTTCAAGCTGCATGTTGTCTCAGAATACCACAAGGCTTCCACTCATTAAAGGATCAATACATTAGTCCATTCCTCCAGATTTCTTCTAGCCCATCAAGCTAAGAAATCTTCATAGGAGAAATATCCAAAACCAACAACCAGAAGAAGACTCTTATACCACTTGTAAGGAAATGTAGGGAGCACATCTTATAAAAAATTCAAACAGTAGTGCCTTTAGTAACTTCAATTTCGATTATATTACCTCAAAGACACAAACAACTATGTCCTAAAGTGGAAACAGACATAGTTCATTTCCCACATTGATCCTTCTGAGAGAAACACATGTAAATTCAACAGCAAGCAACAACATAGATGAAAGATACTATAGAAAATAGAACACAAAAATTTTATGTCGGGAAAACCCTTTTGGGTAAAAAACCCCACTCTCCAAAGTTTGAGCCATTGTATTATTCAACAACAAAAATTTACAATATAGTTTCAGGCTCTTAGCCTTTCAGAGATTACATCTTGTTCATTCTGGATACAACTGGTAGCAAACTCTCCCAGAGAGATCATCCATGGCATTCATGATCAAGAGAGATTCCAACACAACTTTTCCTCTCTCTTCCTCTACTTCGACCTCATGGCCTCAGCCTTTCGGCCAGCCACTCGGCCCTCACTATCTCTCTCTGGCTCTCAGCTCTTCAGCTCCTTAGCTTATCAGCTCTCTACTTCAGAACATCCAATGCATACATATATACATTCATTCTCTACAGGCTCTACGAAATCGTTCTTTTCCAACTGTCGGATCAGATCTTACAAATCATCTAGCCCAACATCATTAGATGTTTCCACTTCCTCGTGTTTTAGTTTTCCAACTTCCACACAGAAACAGTTCAGCAAACGGTTCACATCCTGCTTTCTCTGATTGGTCCAAGTTGCACCACGTCAGATAGCCTTCATTCAGTCAAAAGGCGTTCAACCTGTGTTGGAATGTCGGTGAGACACTAACCGTGTCTCCCTGATGCCACAGAGCCCATATCGTATTTATCGCCAAGAGTCTTCACTATCAGCAATACGTTACACCGAGTCTAGAAAGCTATCGCTCAAACTTCGCTTTGTCACCAAGACATCACTCTGATGTTCACAAGTTACATCGACATCAGTATTCTCATCGGCGGGACAATCGCCATTCGATGAGACATCATACCGATGTTCAAAAGGTCATTCCGAAGTGTAGTCGGCAAGACTAACGTCTTTCGCCAAGAAATCACACCGAACACCGAGCAGTCGCCAAGAGTCATACGGATGTCAAGGATTCCCATCGGCAAGACAAACGCTCTTCGCCAAGACTTCATAACGAGCTCTTCATGTTATACCGAAACATCCCAGTCGGCAAGACATATCGCTTTCGATGAGACGTTACTCTGAAGTCTTCAAGTCATACCGAGTCGGCAAGACTTTCCACATTTGGTAAGACAGCATACCAAAACACATGTGTTACACCGAAGTCTCCTATCGACCAGACTTACCATTGTCACCAAGAGGTTACACCGAGCCTCTTATGTTACACCGAAGTCACACAGTCATCGGCGAGACCAACACCTGTCGCCAAGACTTCACGCCGAAGTCTTCAGGTTATCCCGAGCCCACCTTTCACTAGGAGTCATGCTGAACACATCCCACACCGTCGGTGAGACAAATGCCCGTCGCCAAGAGTTCTTACCAAAATCTTTCATTATTCCGATGAATCCATGTGTATGACTATTGGCGGGACATCCATATTGGTAAGACCTCATACCGAAACATAACCCTTTCGGCCAAGTCTCCCCGATATCTGATAGACACCAACCTGTCAGCCAGACATCTCCTAGTCACCAAGACTTCTCACTGAGGCCCTCAAGTTACTCTGAGTGTATATAGTCGGCCAGACATCTCCCAGTTGCTAGGACCACATACTGACACACTTGAGTTACCCCGACATACGCTAGGAACCCGATAACAAACCCTCCTGTCACTGAGACATTCCATATCGGTAAGAGATTTCACTGAGTCTCCATGTCATAGCGATAGGTCCATTTGGAAAGACTTAAACAAAGTCTCAGCGACCAGTGCAAACCACAGGGTTCCTGAACTTCTAATCAGCCAGACAAAAGGAATGTCACATCGACTTTTCTTTTCCAGGGGTTACAACCTGTGAGATTGAGGCACATATTTCAACACCTATACATTAAACCCTCAACCCTAAATTGTCAACCCTCAACCCTTAATCCCTTAATCCTCAATCCTTAAATCCTAAACCCTCAACCCCTATACCCTCTACCCTTTACATTGGACCCTCAACCTAATACTTCAACCATATACCCTCAAACCTATTCCCTAAACCCTCTACCCTCAACCTTAAACCCTAAACCCTAAACCCTTTAACCATAAACCCTAAACCCTAAACCCTAAACCCTTTAACCCTAAACCCTTAAACCTTCTACCCTATACCCTATACCCTATACCCTATACCATCAACCCAATACCCTCTACCATCGACCATAATCCCTCAACCCTCAACCCTTAAACTCTAATACCATAGAAACCATCAACCTTATAGGTCCTCCACCCTAATCCCTCAACCCTATACCCTCAACCCCTATTACTTTCTCTCTATCTATACATCTCACCTCTCCCTCCCTCTCTCCTACCCTCTCTAATTGTATCTATCTACCCTCTCCCTCTTTCTACGTACCTCTCGTTCAATCAATCCCTACCACACTCTCTCACTCCCTCTATCTATCTCTCTCTATCTCCCTCCCACTCTCTCCCACTCCCTCTCTCTCCCTCTCTCTTAGGTCTCTCCCTCCCACCGCCTCTCTCCCTCAGGTCTCTCCCTCTAGCAACCTACCTAGGTAACTCTCTCTCTCTCCCCCCTCTCTCTATCTATCCCTCCCACCCTATCTAGATAAGTCCCTCTCACTCCACCCCCCTCTTTCTTTCCCTCTCTCTGGTCACTCCCTCCCACACCCTCTGCCTCTCTCAGGTATCTCACTCACACTCCCTCTCTCTCGCACTCCCTCTCACTACCTATCTCTCAAGTCTCTCCCTCTCACCCCCCCTCACACTCTCAAGTCTCTCCCTTTGGCACCCTACCTACATAACTCTCTCTTTCTCCCTGTCTCTCTCCCCCCTGTCTCTCTCCCTCTCTCAATTCTCTCTCTCCCAACCACCCCGCCTCTCTCTCTCTCTCTCTCTCCCTCCTCTATCCCTCCCACCCTACCTAGCTAAGTCCCCTCTCTCCCACTCCCTCTCTCTTAAACTCTCACTTCCACCCCCTCTCCCTCTTTCCATACTCTCTCTCTCTCTCTCTCTCCCTCTCCCCCTCCCACCCTACCTAGAAAAATCTAGATCTCTCTCTCTCTTAAAATTCTCCCTCCCTCTAAATACATACATACATACATAAAAGCATAATACATATGGTGCAGGAGCACCTAAGGAACAATAGGCAGTTTCTTAGGTAAAGAAGAAACCTAGAGGGTTAATTTTTGTTTTGTTGTCATAAGGTCATGTAGACCATTTAGTGTTGAGCTTAGAGGTGTTTTTGTTCTTTGGGAAAGAGGTTGTCAAGAGTTCAATAAGTTTAGAGGCTCATTTTGCTGAATGGTAAAAAGTTGCCAAAGATTGAAAAACATAGTGGGTTTGATAATTTTTGTTTTAGGTCATCTAAAGGCTCGACCCAAGAAGCTCAACTATTTTTGGAGCCTATTTAAGGGATGACTCGACCTTGGAGCAGGGTTGGAAGATTTAGTGTTTTGGTGAAATCTTGTAAATTTGATGGAAACAACGTTCTGAGAGGCAGTTTTTTTATTTTTTGCATCCAAATTGTGCTTTGATGGAGTAAACCTACTGTTATTTTATTTATAGAATGTAGTGTGAGTATTATGCAAGCTTTGTGTGCCATCCATTTTTTTTTGTAAATCATTTTCACCTTTTATTTGTAAATAGTTTGTTTTCTGTGTTTTTTTGGCCTGAATTAGGTAGTTTTGAGAGAATGGAGTCCTAGAGCACTTTCCCACCGTACAAATTGTACAACCCTTTGGGAATAGTGACTAGGCTCCCTTAGTGTAAATATGATAGCTTGTAGGGCTTGTGGGAGTTCAGGAGATGCTAGCAAAGTCATGCCCTAGGCGAGCCAGGTAGGGTCTGGCTAGGGAAGATAGTGAGAAAAGACTCATATCTTGCAGGGGTATTAAGATTTTGGAGAAATTATTTTTGGTGAATTTTGTTGAGGGTCTTGAAAATGCTTGGTAGTTAGGAGGAGGTTCTATCAAGTCGTTTGGAGGGATAACTTTTTGACAGTCTGAAATTAGCCTGGGAAAGCTTACAAACCCTAGCTTTTGGGTCAATTTTGTGTGTGGACAGTGTACAGGCTGTGCAGGTTTAAAACCCTAAAAATATTTAAGGTGTAGGCATGAGAAACACAAACCCTAAATAAAGAACCTATGCCTTTTGGTGGGTTTAGGAGAAAATTTCCATTTACCCAGGTAAGAGGCCTAATTGGGGCTCTAGGCTTGTAGCCTTTCTAACCCTAGGAAGGGATTTTGTGAAAGCGATGGTTAGTTGGAGTCTTGTGATGGAACAAGAACCCTAGATTAATAATCTTGAAGCTATTACAACATCTACACACCCCTGCAAGAATCAAAATTGAATGTTGAGAGGATTTGGCCTTTAGGGAAGAATAAGGGTCAATGGTGAGATAGTGGCAAGGCACCAAGGTTGGCTTGGTAGAAGGAAAGAATGTTGATAGTGGGGTTGGTCAATAGGAGTAGTGGCACCTAAACCAGAGGTAGGACCACTAGGACAAGGTGGAAGAGACACCTAGGAGTTCTTAGGAGCAAGGAATCAGAGCATGGGGCAGTGAGTGCCTCATCCAACCCTACCCTATCAGATTGGTATTGGAGCAGGTTAAAGAATTGGGAAGAATATTATATGTCAGAGGTTGAGTCTATTGATTCTTCCATCATGGTGACCAATGCAGAACTGGCTAAGATGGTTGAAGAGCAGGAAGAAGACAATAAACAATTGAGGGAAATAATAGCCCAACTTGAGCAAGCAGTGAGGAGTGCACAGTTTGAGGGAAGGATACCAAAAGAGGAAGAGGTTGCAGAGGAAGATAAGACCCCTGAACCTGACCCTGTTTTGAAGGAGGAGCCTTTCTTGAAGGCATTGAAAGCTTTGAGTGGGAAAGCACTTGAAGGTATACCACTTTTTAGTGGAAAGATGGAAGCTGACCTAGTCATGGATTGGATAGAAGGCATCGAAAATCATTTTGAGTGTGATGGAGTCACTGAAGCACAGAAGGTAAAGGTTGCTAAATCAAGATTAAGAGGCTCTTCCTTGACATGGTGGAAGTTCATTCAGATAGAGAGGGAAAAAGAAGGAAAACAACCCATATCGACTTGGAAAGGAATGGTTGCTAAGGTGAAGGAAGCCTACATGCCAGATGACTATGAGATTCAATTGCACAAGAAGAGGCAAAGCTCCATGCGTAAAGACCATTACAAACACTTTGTTAATTCCGAGGAGTTTCAAAAACTTTGTATTGAGACCTAATGTGACAGTAGGATGAGAGTCTCAAGGTGGCTAGGCACTAATGGCTTGAAATGGAACATTCAAGAGGAGATGGCTCACTAAGTCCCAAGACAAAGAGCACCAATGTTACTGGCCATTAACAAGATTTTGAGGGAAAGGAACAGAGGAAGCAAGATCAGCTTCTACAAGGAGGCAAAGGCAGAGATCAAAGAGATCAAAGAGGACAACGAGGTGGCTACCAAGGTAGAGGCAGTGACCAAATAAATCAAGGAGAATCTAAACTCACTGAGCATGGAGGTGAAACATCTTCCAGAGGTGGATTTAACAGAGGAAGAGGACCTCAAAGAGGTTCAAACAGAGGAAGAGGAGTAGGCAGGAGCAATTCTTATTTTGCAAACATGAAGTGTTATCATTGTAGTCAAATAGGTCATCCTGCTTATAGGTGCCCAGAGAAAGCATCTTCATCAAGAAATGAAAAGAGAGTGGCCTATGCACAAGAGGACACCATGAGTCCCAAAGCATCTGAAATTAGTCATATAGAATCTGATGTTTAACAGAGTCTTGATCAGACAACCGGTTAGGGAAGAACCTAAACAAAGAAGAGCTCTTTTTAGAGTAAGGTGCAAGATACTTGGCAAAGTATGCAAGGTCATAGTAGATTCAGGTTCAACAGACAATATAATCTCAGAGGAGGCAGTAGAAAAACTCAAATTGGAGAAGGTACCCCACACTAACCCCTACAAGGTCACATGGTTGAACAAAGGGCAAAGTGTTTTGGTGAATGAGCAAGTAACGGTGGAGTTCTCCATTGGAGGATACAAGGACAAGTTAGTTTGTGATGTATTACCCATGGATGCATGCCATCTACTACTGGGCAGACCATGGCAATATGACAAAAGTGCTATTTATGATGGGAAAGAGAATACCATTTCATTCAAAAAGGATGGAAGGACCTTCAAGCTGCAGTCATTGTCAGAAGAAGAAGAGGGACAGTCAAAGGCACCAAACATCATGTTGAGCAGTGGTAAGGAGTTCCTTAAGAATCTACACCAAGGGGATGAAGGATATGTGGTTGTGTTGCAACCTAAAGAAGAAGACAAGGCTGAAAAGATAGTCCTACTGGAAGCAGTCCAAAAGTTGCTTGGTAGGTACAAGAGTATAGTCAGTGATCATACACCTACAACTTTACCACCAAGGAGAGCCATAAGTCATCAAATTGACTTCATACCTAGAGCCTCATTGCCTAACAAAGCAACATACAAACTTACACCAAAGCAGAACCTAGAGGTAGCTAGGAAAGTGCAAGAATTGTTGGATCAAGGTTTGATTCAAAAGAGCATCAACCCATGTGCAGTACCAGTGGTCTTGGCATCCAAGAAGGGAGGTAAGTGGAGACTTTGTACTGATTCTAGAGCAATAAATAGAATCACAATTAGGTATAGGTTCCCTCTTCCTAGAATTGAAGATTTAATGGATTGTCTTGGAGGAGCACAGTACTTCACCAAGTTGAATCTCAAGAGTGGATACCATCAGATCAGAATTAAGGATGGAGATGAGTGGAAGACAACTTTTAAGAAAAATGATGGGTTATATGAGTGGAAAGTGATGCCATTTGGCCTCTCAAATTCCCCTAGCACATTCATGAGACTCATGAATGAAGTGCTTAAGGATTTCACAGGGATATTTGTGGTAGTGTATCTTGATGACATACTCATCTTTAGCAAGACAACAAAAGAACACTTGAAGCATGTGGAGATGGTTCTTAAAAGGTTGCAAGAGGAGAAGTTGGAAATCAATCTTGAGAAGTGTGAGTTCTTCAAGAAAGATCTTGTCTACTTGGGTTTTGTAGTATCCAAAGGCTCATTAAAGATGGATCCAAGCAAGGTGGAATCCATCCTAAACTGGCCTACACCAACCACAAGGATAGAGGTAAGGAGTTTTCATGGATTGGCTCAATTATATAGAAAATTCATAAGGAACTTTAGTGGCATATGTGCACCAGTTCTAGACACAATCAAGGGTGGTTTGAAAACTAAGTTTGTGTGGACACAAGAAGCTGAGAAAGGGTTTGAGAAACTGAAACAAGAAGTGGCAACTCAACCAATTCTCCTATTACCTAGCTTTGACAAGTTGTTCACCGTTGAATGTGATGCAAGTGGAGTGGCAGTAGGAGGAGTGCTAAGTCAAGAGGGAAGGCCTATAGCCTTCTTTAGTGAGAAGCTAAATGAAGCAAAGAAGAAATGTTCAACCTATAACTTGGAACTTTATGCTTTGGTTCAATCACTTAGGAAATGGAGGCATTACCTTCTACCCAAGGAGTTTGTGGTTTTTACTGACAATTAGGCACTTAGTTTTATCAACACTCAAGAGAAGTTGAGTAATAGACATTTGAAATGGATGGAATACATCCAAGCTTTTACTTTTACCATCAAGCACAAGAAAGGACAAATGAACAAGGTCGCAGATGCATTAAGCAGAAGGTTGTTGACAGTGCCAGAGATACAACTCAAGAGCATTGGCATAGAGAGTTTCAAGGATCTATATGGAGAGGATGAAGACTTTTCAGAGGCCTATAAGGTATGTTCTAACTTTGAGAACCATTTCCATAGCCAATATTTCGAGTATACCTTGCAAAGTGGGTTGCTTAAGGGAAATCAAGTTATGTCCCAAGAGGGCCAATGAGGGAAAATTTCCATCTCAGAAAAGTATAATGGCGCCTTTAGTGGGAATTCTTCTAAGTACTGGGTTAACACCTTAGAGTTAGTGTACAAACAAAGATTCTGGCTATTGGCCTGTTGGCGTGAGATGTTAGAAGGTATGTTGAACAATGTGTTGTGCAGGAAAAGCTAAGGAGGAGCTGAAATGCTGGTTTATATCAACCCCTCATTCTGTAATGCATCAGCGAGTGTGTAAGCATGTATTTTGTGTAGGGCCTTCCGGCATTTAATCGGTTGGCAAGAGTTTGTTGTGTGTGGGTATAGATTTAGCAAGATGAGTCACATTTATCTCGCAAAACTACTCTATGATGCCACACATAGCCCATCTTTCTTCAAGGAAGTTAGATCCATGGGCTGCCTTTTGAGCATTATTTCACAGAGATGTGAAGTTCATGAGTCACTTTTGAAGACTCTATGGGAGCGAGATTGGGTACCAAACTCATCTTTTGATCAGCTATTATCCCTCGCACTGGATGGTCAAATGAGGTGGTTAACAGTATTAGTATATTTAAGGTGTCTAACCAAGGAGTATGGATAGACATGGGATATGGTTATCTCACAAGCTAAGTATGCTTATAATGACAGTGTCAACAAAACTACAGGGAAGAGTCCTTTTGAAGTTGTGTATGGAATGCACCCAAGAGGGATATGTGATCTTAGAAACCTTGGAACTATGGAACAAAGAAGTGGACATGCAAAAGACTTCAGTCAGACCATGAAGGAGATTCAGGAGCAGGTTAAGAAGACAGTCAGTGATGCTACACAAAAAGTGAAGGAGAAGGTAGATATGTATAGAAAAGATGTGCAATTTCAAGTAGGGGACTATGTTATGGTCCACCTTAACAAATCAAGGTTGCAGAAGGGAATTTCAACCAAGTTATATGAAGAGAGGTCCCTTTACAAGATATTGGCCAAGGGTAAGCAAGAATGCATACAAGGTGGAGTTACCTATCGATCTAGGAATCTCACCAGTTTTCAACATTGCTGATTTGATCAAGTATAAGGGAACAGTCAGTGATGAGGTTCAAAACAGTCAGGAGATCTTCAAGGACATCAGTAATGTACCCCTACCTAATCAAGAGAAGCCTCAGGCAAAGCAGATCTTGGAGTTAAGAGTACAAAAGTCTACAAGGAACAAGGTGTACATGGAGCACCTTATCAAGTGGAAGAACAAGTCTAAATCAGAAGCTACATGGGTACAAGAAGATCAATTTAAGAAGCTTGGAATTGACCCATCATTGATCTCTCCTTCCAATCCTTAGTGTTTGAGCTGAGAGGGGGAGAATGGTGCAGGAGCACCTAAGGAACAACAGGTAGTTTCTTAGGTAAAGAAGAAACCTAGAGGGTTAATTTTTGTTTTGTTGTCATAAGGTCATGTAGTCCATTTAGTGTTGAGCTTAGAGGTGTTTTTGTTCTTTGGGAAAGAGGTTTTCAAGAGTTTAATAAGTTTAGAGGCTCATTTTGCTGAATGGTAAAAAGTTGCCAAAGATTGAAAAACACAGTGGGTTTGATAATTTTTGTTTTAGGTCACTCAGTACCAACCTAAGAAGTCAACTATTTTTGAGCCTATTTAAGGATGACTCGACCGAGAAGGTTAAAGTTTTAGTGTTATGGTGAAATCTTGTAAAAATTGATGAAACAACGTTCTGTGAGGCAATTTTCTGATTTTTGCATCCAAATTGTGCTTTGATGGAGTAAATCTACTGTCATTTTGCTTGTAGAATGTAGTGTGAGTATTGTGAAAGCTTTGTGTGCCATCCATTTGTTTTTGTAAATCGTTTTCATCTTTTATTTGTAAATAGTTTGTTTTTTGTCTTTTTCTGGCCTGAAACAGGCAGTTTTGAGAGAATGGAGTCCTAGAGCACTTTCCCACCGTACAAATTCTACGGCCCCTTGGGAATAGTGACTAGGCTCCCTTAGTGTAAATAAGGATAGCCAGGGCTTCAGGGAGTTCTGTGAGATGCTAGCAAGTCATGCCCAGTAAGCTAGGCGGTGGTTCTATTGGGGAAGACAAAGGAGAAAAGACTCATATCTGTGTACATTTGGAGAAATTATTTCTTGGTGAATTTTTTCAGGGTCTTGAAGTTGGTAGTCGGAGGAGTCTCTATCAAGTCGCTGAGGAGAATTTTGATGTATCTCTGAAATCGTTCTGAGCTTACAAACCCTAGCTTTTGGGTCAATTTTGTGTGTGGACAGTGTACGAGCTGTGCAGGTTTAAAACCCTAAAAATATTTAAGGTGTAGGAATGAGAAACACAAACCATAAACAAAGAACCTAGGTCTTTTGGTGGGTTTAGGAGAAAATTGCCATTTACCCGGGTAAGAGGCCTAATTGGGGCTCTAGGCTTGTAGCCTTTCTAACCCTAGGAAGGGATTTTGTGAAAGCGATGGTTAGTTGGAGTCTTGTGATGGAACAAGAACCCTAGATTGATCATCTTGAAGCTATTACAACATCTACACACCCCTGCAAGAATCAAAATTGAATGTTGAGAGGATTTGGCCTTTAGGGAAGAATAAGGGTCAATGGTGAGATAGTGGCAAGGCACCAAGGTTGGCTTGGTAGAAGGAAAGCATGTTGATAGTGGGGTTGGTCAAGAGGAGCAGTGGCACCTAAATGAGAGGCAGGACCACTAGGATAAGGTGGAAGAGACATCTAGGAGTTCTTAGGAGCAAGGACTCAGAGCATGGGGCAGTGAGTGCCTCATCCAACCCTACCCTATCAACATATGTACATACAATCCTACACACATACAAGCATACATGTACATGTGTAGATACAATATTACATTCATATAGGCATACATACAATATACATGCATTGATACATACAAGCAAGCATACATACATACATACATGACATACAAGCATAAATGTACATACAAACATACAAATATATAAAAATAAATTCAATAGAGTAGCATTTAACATAAAGGAAGACATAACACAAGCACATTATACCGCACTCACGTTATGTCTTGCTAGACATGTTCCCCACAAACGCAAAAAACCATGTCAAAACTGAGATATAACGTGAGCGTGTTATAATACACACGCGTTATATCTTGCTTTGGGAATCCCCAAGCCTTAGGATTGGTCTTTTTCTTGGAATACCAACCCAAAGGCTTGGAGGGCATTCCCAAGGACTAGAGATGTGTTTTTGCAAATTCTACAATATTTCACATAATTGGGTTTGTACTCACCGTTAGGATTGCACATGGTTCAATATCAAATAAATCAAGCATTTGGGTAATGTTAGGTTCTCTCTTAGCTATCCAACGATGTAATTTTTTTCACTATCTGACAATGTTAAGCCTTTCATCCATAATTTCTTTTGTTTGTGTGTCTCTTTTTTTGGCAAAAAGTAGTGTTTGGTGTTTTTTTTGTTATAAATTAACCGTTCATCAAATTTTTTTAAAAAATGCATTTTTATAAACTAGACTCCATTCTACAATTTTTTTTTAAAAAAAATTCAATTAGTTTCAAAATTTTTAGGTGTAGCACCAATTAAATTCTATTTTTTAGAAGTGTCCACTAAAATTAATAGTAAAGAATAAAATATTCATTAAAAAATTATCAAAAAAATCATGCATCAACTACATGCTATTAGCTAACTTCTAACCATAGCAATTTTAACAATACTTAAAAAAAATTCACCAGGTTGTACAAGAGTTGCTATGTTATGTTTTTCTGACAAAAACAACACCAATTTGTGTACGTCCCTCTTTTGAACCCCTTAATCTCAACCATTTTCAAAATAAACTAGTATTTTAGAAAGTAGACTTAGAGCACTTCGATCCTTGTTTTTGTTCCATCTCAAAATTTTGAGTGTAACTATCCTCAATTTCACATCCAAGGTCAGTATTTCTTGATTTCAGAAAAAAAGTGGCCACTTAAGCCCCCTTTTTGGGAACCATCTTTTTGCACTTACCCTGGTTCTAGTTCTTAAAACTATGTTGACTCCCGACAAGGTTGTCACAACCCCATTGAATGCCAACAATATTTTCATAACCATCATGTAGAGCGAAGAAGAGATTTTGTGTATAGCTCAACAATGATCCAAAGATACTTTTGGGAAGATATCAAAGATATTTTGAAGACAAAATTGGAATGTTAGCTTTTTAACTAGGTTTCAAAAACGTTTCCAAAAGTTAACAAGGTTTTGAGAACCTCTCGAACCTTTGAAAAAGGTTCCAAAAGTGCTCTCAATTCCTATAATTTTAAAGGAATTCAAATCGATTGTAATAACCAAATACACCATGTAACTAATTCTTGAAGGGATTTAAGGGAAGAAGAAAATAGTTCTAGGCAACACGATTCTAAACGAAGATTGAGAAGTAAAGGGTGGAAATTTTTTGTCAGTGGATAAATTTTTATAATCTAATTGTATTCCTTGAATGATTGTAAAATTTATTTCTCAAATTTGAATAAAAATACAAGTAAATTGTATTGAGTGATTTTTTATGGGTTTAGCTACTAGATTTGATTGTTTGATAAGATCTCCATTTCTAGACTATTTCAAGTGGTATTAGATCAGGTTGATTGTGGTTGTGTTGAGAGAAGAGTTCTATGATTTTTTTATGGGAAGGTGATGAGAGAAATATGTCTACAACTGTAGAGGACTCAAGTGAATACATGACACATAGAGGTAGTGGAAGACCCAGAGCACCACGAGTTGGTGAAATTGAAAAAATGGCGCAAGGAATAACAACAAGATTGGATGCTATGGAAACAACAAAATGAAGAGGGGTACGTGTGGAAGACGTCAATGAAGATGAAGAAGTCGTAGATAGAGAAGTAAGACAAAATGGACCAAGTAGAAGGAATATTTTTGACAATAATTTTTAGAATCAATAGTAAGCCAATATTGGATCCACCCAATTACAAAAGTAGTTTAAATCTAGAAGAGCTAATTGATTGAATATCTAAAATGGAGATTTTTTTTGATTTTGAGACAATAGAAGAGCTTAAGTGGGTGAAGTATGCCCATACAAAGTTGAAGGAACACACATCTCTCTGGTGGGATCATTTGCAAAACAAAATAAAAAGAAAAGGTAAGGGAAAGATAAAGTCTTGGGATAGGATGGTCACCGAATTGAAGGCCAAATTATTACCAATCAATTATCAACTTAGTTTATTCAAAAAATTGTACAATCTAAAACAAAAGGAGTTAAATGACAAATAATATACAAAGGAGTTTAATAGGTTGAATATTTGAGATGGACATGTGGAAGAAGATGAATAATATGCATCGAGATATATTAGTGGCTTGTGGACGTCCATTCAAGATGAACTCAACCTTGTAAGGATAAAAACAGCTGAATGAGCCTACTCATATGCTTTGAATGTAGAAGAGAAGTTGGAAATAAAACAACAAAGTAAATCAAGAGGAAAATGAATATTCTCATGAGGTAGTGTTTGAAGTGGTGGAAGAGGATATCAAACAAAAAAAGGAGAATCCATGACCTCCCGGATAAGTAACTATACTCAAGATACCAGAGGAAGAGGAGAATACTTAAGAGGTAGAGGAGACTACTCCAAAGGTAGAGGATATTTTGGAAGAGGAAGATGATTCATCGGTACATGTTATCAATGTGGATAAGTTGGTCACAAGGAATTTAAATATCCACAAGTCCCACAAAATAATGGAAAATTGGTGTAGCTCAATAATTGAGAATCCATAGGATTGTCAATTATTGCAACAAAATACACTTTTGAGATTTTTTTGAATTCATAATGGAAAAGAAAAATAAATAAGAAATCTAAAATTTATTATTCAATCCAAGATTCATGCAACAACAATGAAATACAATGGATTCAACAATAGCCAAAATATGCCACTCTTGCAACACCAATCTACAAGCAATCATAAGCAACTTTCAAAAATTCTGAAAAAAATCTACAAGCAAGCCAAATTTTGATCACAAATTTCTTTGAACAGAAAAAAGCACTTGTAACACACTTCAAATGTCATCAAATCCTTCCTTTTTCCATACAATCACCAATTTTTACCTATTCTCCTCATTCTTTTCCTGTAAAAAGATTCCTAGGAAACTTGGGAGTGGGATTCCATCTCCTTTTCCAGTCAAAGCTTATGAATGCTCATTACTCCTTCCTGGGCATGGGTTTCCTCTTCTAGATATGTTCCT